>CM035424.1:168093949-168538949 GCA_020310875.1 Ceratopteris richardii | reverse complement strand
GATACCCTTGGATAAGATATGAGACATGAGCAAAGGAGAAGAAGGACATACCTATCTTCCTATCACTTTTGAGGGCTATAAAATAGAGCCTATTCTAGATTTGGCAGCCCAAGTTGCGATTGCTACCACTTTCCTACGGAAACATTGGGGCAAACCAACTCTTGGGCCAACTAGGATGACATTGCAAATGGTATATGGGCATATAGAGAGACCTTTAGGGTTACTAGAAGAGATTACTCTCACTACTTCTGGTGTAGAGTTTGAACACACATTTGCCATATGCAACTTTGGCAAGAATCATGTCTGTGAGATGATTTTAGGAAGACCATTTTCGAGCCAACTTCAGATCGTGTAGGATTGGGGAACCAAATCCTTGTACTTACAACACTTAGAGGTCCCCACTAAAGTCAATCTCAAAGACTATTCCCATAGAGATGTACCAACATTGTAATGGAATGTAGTCTGTCAAACTTTAGATAAGTCAGACTTAGTGCGCTTAGGATCATAATCTTCATGGATGCATGAAGACACCCACTTATGGATGTGTAAAGTTGTAGTGGAGGAAGAGAAAAGATTAAATGACAAAAATGGAGGTGCTAATGAAAATACACGATCTATTCAAGACCCAACCTATGCACCTATAGTATTTCTGTATGAGGATTTTGAACCCCATGGCATCTTCCATATTTTCATCCACGCATCACCCACAAGCACCCTCAACCACCCTAACACCATTTTGGGAATCCTTTGTAGAGGCCATGCTCCGAATCTAAGAACCATCAAGGGGCCCTAATACCATCACAACATGCTCATTATTCACAGACACCACAAGCATGGCACCTACCATCCCTGTCTATATGGTAGAACAAACACACATGATACTCTCCAATCCCATGGATATATCACCATCCATGACACCACCCTATCCCATTAAACTTCCATAATCTCGGATTCCCCTGCACCAACCTCACCGTCACTTATCACACATTGTGCACTACATTCACAATGTCCATTCCCACTTCCCTTCCCCTTGCATTTCCACTTGTGTATACTGCATCCATGCATATACATAATGCATTTGATAGAATGATTCTATGTACTACGATAGGAAAATCACCAACTGGAGGAATGCAACACCATCATCATTGGGAGGCACAACATTTACAAGCAAGAGTCACCACACTAGAAGAGGACAACTGCACCTTACAATATAAATATGACACTTTAAAACAAGCCCATAATGATCTTGATTCTAGAATGCAAAATTTTGATCAAGAGGCTATCCAAAATATTGACATCATGGTGAATCACGAGATGGAGAGCTAAGCTGCAAAACAACATGGGTCTTCTTTGAAGACATATGGCAACAACCATGGAAGAGAGCAAGTGCCTCTAGTAGCATAACGAAGATAATCTAGAAGCCATGATGGAAAGCACACTAGGTGCAACAATTAGTCCCACACACTTTCAATTGGTGTCTTCTGATACCATCTGCATTTTATTGGAATAATATGCAAATTTCTTAGATTCTAATGAGAATTTAGAAGACAAACTTAATGAACTACGCAAGCAACAAGCCACGGCCAACACCTAGGTGCTTTAGGCCATCCTATTTCCAACTGGCACACAAGAGATCAAGGCACTTCAGAAAAAAATTGATGAACTATAAACACAACTCTCACAATATGAGTGAACCCCATCCCCATAGGTGGAGCCTAAACTAGAGGAACTAGTAGAAATTCCTATGGAGGAAACCTTTGAAGATGCTTATGAACCACAACCAATCCATGGGGCTGGAGTCACTAACGAAGGACAAGAGATGTATGAAGCACCAATCCCTTAGTGGCAAAAGAAAGTTGAATAAATTGGGTGAACGCATGATGAGCAAATGACTATACAAATTAAGTCTTTGTCCAACCTAGAAGACACAGTATGCAAATCAAAATATGTTAGAACTTCTCCCACTAATGATTGATCACCCCCTCCAAAATGCAATACATGCCATATTTTTTGCTTCTTGTGGACTATAAAGCAGAAATGAAGAGAGTCATAGGAGAGCAACCAACATTTTCCATACAGTTTTAACCTAGTGATATGCTAGAATGGGCTAAGAGAGGGATTATCTTTCAACCAAATTGGAGAGCAAGATTGTTTGAAGAGATGTTTTCAATAGGATTTTGGGAGTACTACTCCAAAATCTTCATCCCTAGACCAACACATCTCTTACATCTCTTTGCAGTGGAGCAAGCTCTACATGCAAAACAATTACGTATGATACATTGAGAGGTTCTAACAACCATAGATTGGGATAGGCTAATGATAGATTTAGCTTGTGGTCTCCACTTGAAGGAACATGAAGTGGCTGCCAATGTAGTTCAAAATTATACAACATGCCCTCCACAACAAGGGTATGTTAGGGATGATAGACGTGAAAGAGGGGGGGTGTTGGCAGTCAAGGTGGACTTACATGTCAAAGTAGCATGAGGCAAGGGAGATAGAGGGATCAAGGGAAAAGAGAAGGCCCATGAGGACTGAGCAAATAGAGCAATAAATCCAGCGAGTAAGCCTAATTAAAATTTCAAGAATTTATTTTCCAACAATAGTGATTGTCATCCCTACACTACATTGTAAATATTGTTTTTGACAATTCAAACTCCATTTTTTTAAGCCGACAAGTCCCCAAGCTTGAGGAGTGTTAGAAGTACCTATGTACCAGATTTCATATATTTTGGAGTTTGTTTGAGTCCTTAAATGATCCTAGGAACCTAATTTTTAACTAGGTAGGACACTAGGTTTGAAGACAGCCAAAACTAGGCAAAAGTATAAAAGGAGATAGAGAGCTAACTTTGGAGGTTGGAATTTTCATGAAAAATTGTATGAAGAGAACATAATTAATAGATTCCATTGTTCATCTCTTTGTCTTAACTTTTATGCACATGTGTGTATATGTGTGTGATGTTAGTGTGCTTCTCATGCATGTGCTTGCATGATCACTTGCTCATGGTCATCATACCACCCTCAAGTCTCCTCAGTTTGACAATTATGAGGTGGATCTCCTCACATTGGTACTTGCCATTGTGCTAGAGTGACATCTTGATAGAAGTAGGATTTATATATGAAATTGAGCCTACCCAAGGGATATCTCTCATTATGTTAGTGCCCAAAAAGAATGGAAAATTACATGTGTTTATTAACTTGATGAAAGTTAATGCAGCCACCATAAGAGACAACTATCCACTTCCTATCACTAAACACCTCTTAGAATGAGTAGCCGGCTAGGAAGTGTAATCAAGTAGCCATTTCGCCTAAAGATCAACATAAGACAATTTTTGCCACTGAATGGGGTATCTTTGCATTTCTTGTGATGCCATTTGGGATCACTAATGCACCTACTACATTTCAAAGGCTAATGTGTCATGTATTCAAGAAATTCTTGAGGGGTAACCTAGAAGTCCATGTGGATGACCTATGTGCTCATTCCAACATTAGACAAACTCACATCCCAAAGTTTAGATAGGTCTTTGACAAATGCAAAGAATATCAAGTCTGCCTGAACCCTAAAAAATGCATTTTCATGGTCAAGAAAGGCAAACTTTTAGGCCACATAGTGTCGAAGAATGGGATCTAACCATATGAAGATAAATTAGGGGCTATAGTAGAGCTACCTAAGCCAGAGATGGTCAAGGAAGTACAAGCTTTCATTGGAGACTATGGATAGTACAGATGTTTCATCCACATGTATGCTATAATTGCAAAGCCTCTGTACAACCTCTTGACTAAATTTGAGTGGAATGACGAGTGCAATACAAAAGAGATGAAAAGATGTCTTTGTTCAACACCAATCTTAACAACACAAAGTTGGAGTAAACCATCACATGTTATGTGGATGTGTCCAATTTTGCTATTGGATGTGTGCTAGCACAACCCATTGGTGAAGGAAACATAGATCTCCCCATTGCCTATGTGAGTAGGCAATTGAATGTAGCAGAAAGGAATTACACTACTACAAAAAAGAGAAAGATTAGGCATGTTCTATGGAGTGAAGAGGTTTAGACATATTTGCTTGCAAATAAGTTTAAATTCTTCACAGATCATGAGCCTCTTCTTTATTTGGTGAAGAAGCCTTACAATACAGAACGAATACTAAGGTTGTTTCTCTTGTTGATGGAATACGACTTTGAAGTAGTTGTGAGGAAATGAAAGACTCACCTTAGGGTGGATCACATTTCAAGAATTACTTGAAGAGAATCATCACAAGAAGTATCAGATGAACTTCTTGATGCTTACTTGTTCAACTTAGAAGTAGTGCCTAAGTGGGCTAAAACAGTTGTGCCTATTCTTACCTTTGGACACAAAAGTGCAATAATAAGGACAAAGGACCAAGAGATTCTTAAATCTAAAAAATACCATATATTGGTAGGAAGCATATGCAAAAGAAATAATCAAGGAATCCTCAATTGTTTTGTGGAAGAAGAAGAGCATGATAAATGTTTGCAATTAGCACATGTGGGTGCATTAGAGCAACATCATTTGAAACACCAAACCCTAAAAACTCTAAAGAGATTAGGTGTATATTGGCCAACAATGAAAGAAGATGTCTATAGGATGTGTAAGGATTGTTCAATTTGCATTAATAGACCCATTTTTTAGCATGAAACATTGTATCAAGTGCCATTAATACCAGATTAGAGCAATCCTTTGTTTGAATTTCTAAGGACGAAAAAATTCCCTCAAGAGATGACTTTAGCATGAAGAAGAAGTCTAGAGTAGGAAGCTCAAGACTAAACAATAATAGGAGACAATCTTTACAAGCCTGGATGAGATGAATATCTGAGACTATGTGTACACGAAAGTGAATATCTAAAGATCTTATAGACCACACACCAAGGTGTTGCAGGAGGAAACTTTGGACCCGATTTAGTGATCAAGGAAATTTTGTTATCAAATCTCTGCTTGCCTACCCTTCATATGGATGCACATACCTATGTGAAGTGGTGTGACATATGTTAGATGACACAATATCCTATTCAAAAAGATGAGATGCCACAAAGACCCATGATGGGAGGATGTGCATTCTCTAAGTGGGGAATAGGCTTTGTAGGCCCTATTAATCTCCCAACCAAGAGTTCACATGCCAGGTATATCATTGTTGCAATAGATTATGTGAATAAATGGGTAGAGGTAAAATCAACTTGGAAGAATGATGCACAAACAACAACTTTGCTTACTCAAAAATGTATTCACACGATATGGGTTGTCGATAGAACTGGTAAGTGATTGTGGCGCTCACTTCTTGAACGAGGTCATTGAATATCTCTTACAAGATTTCATGGTCATTCACAAGAAGTATGCCCCATATTACCCACAATCCAATGGACAAGATGAGAGCATGAACAAGATCTTGTATATGGTTTTGACTAAGCTCATTAATATTAAACACTCTGACTAGGACAAATAGCTTCATCATGTTGTTTGGGCATATCAAGCTACCTATAAAATGGTACTCAGTGCTACTCCCTTTTTATGGTGTTTGGCCAGAGTATTGTGCTTCCATTAGAATTTTTGATACCCACACTTAAGGTGGCACAAGAGCATAATTGGACTAGTCATGAGCTATCTTCAAGGATCTTGGATCTAGAAAGATTAGGTGAGATGAGATTAAGAGCAGCTCTAGGAATTTATGCAACATAAAAGAGACAAAAAGCTTAGTTTGATGCACATGTGAAAGACAAGGGTTTGAAAGGTGGAGACTCGGTTTTGGTGTATACATTGAAATAACATGCACGTAAACTCAAGAAGTGTGGCTATGGACCCATGATCATCAATAGGATATCAACAAGTGGAGCCATCCAATTGTACACCTTAGAGGGAGATGTGATACCAAACTATATCAGTGGATGTAGAGTAAAGCTTTACCAGGAACCATTGATGGAGGAGATGCTAAGCTAAATCAAGGTAGCTAAGAGACACAAGGAAGAAGAGCTAAGGATATGAGAAGAAGCACAAGTAAAGGCCTTAGAGCACAAACATATGAAGTTGAGAAGACAAGGCATAGATCAGCCTAGGTACACTAGTTATGAAGTCTCCAGATATCACATGGCTATGTCTGAGGCTAAGAGAAATCCCTCTCATAACATCACTGATAGATGTTTTATATCTCAATAGAATTAGGACTTGGCATGAATGCTAAGAGAATCATGGCATTGATTGATTCAGGTGCAACAACAAGTTTGATTAGATACTCTTGTTGCCAAGACATGGGATTGTCAATTGATCCTATTGAGGCTTACCTAGTAGGGTTAAGAGGAGTGGAAACCCCTTGCATAGGCAAGGTGGAGCTTCCCATCTCCATTCAAATGTCTTGATGAAAATTAAAGAAATAGTATGCCACAATGAAGACCTTACTAAGTCTTTTATGCTAGGTCAATCCTAGATCTATAATCATGCATTCAACTTAAATCAAGAAGTAGACTTCTTCAGATTTGGGTATATCAGCAATGTTTCACGATAAAGCTAGGCAATGTCAGAGTCACTGATCTAGACATCTCACCGATACATAGTTTCCTTGAGGTTCATCATGAAGAAAAAGATTATGTTATGGTCCAAAGCTATGTGATGTAGAAGGATTCAACTATTGAAGAACAAGAAAGAGAGGAGATGGAACTCCCTTCTTTTCTAAATGTGAGAAGGTGGATAGATAAGTTCCAGAGATGAGCTGGTATTGCACAAAACCTAGTCTACATGTGCCAAGTTAACTCTAGGGATGCTTAATATTAGCTTCACAACAATGCATTCGGAACCACTGTCTTGGAACATCATTCCCAAAAGTTTGCATCAAAACATATGACTTGCATGTACTAGAAATGTGAAGAAACCTTTTATTTCGGGAATAGAAGTCCTCAATAATTTGCTCAGAGCTCACAACCTGGTATGATTTGACCAGAGGAATTTTGCACACATCTAATTAGAATGTGTAGCTATTTAAAGCAAGTTATTTCATCAATTTAGACACATCATACAGTGAGAAATGATTCTAATAGCTCGGGGGAGTCATCCTGACATTTCAGGATCTAGAAGGTGTGCAAACACAGTCACCTTCTATGATTCATATCTCAAGATCCTCTAAACCAAATGTGATGAAAATTGATATGTATGTATTATAAACTCTAATATAACTAATTCAAGTTAAAGTACTGTAAATGATGGATTACATGCATAGAAATCAATTCCACAAAATCACTATAAAGATGAAGATGCAACAGAGAACAATAGACAAATATATACTTGAAGAAATGTATCAAAATGTATATGCCAATGAACATATGATACAAGGGAAGTGTAGTGGAATAATCATACATGTGTTGAGCTCAATGTGTGCTCACTAATGTAGCTCAATGTCTCTTAGAATACTCACACTACCCCGCGACTAAAGGCATGTCTATTTATATTCATCATTTGAGTTTGAATTCGAATTTTCCCTCACCTAAAGTGATCCTACACTTTAGGGAGGATTTGCATTGATTCTTGCTACCACATGAGTCATGGGTTTAGCTCCCTAACTTTACAAGATTCCTTAATCTCTTGGATTTTACATTTATCCCAGGTGAATACAACCAAATTGAGAAACATAAGTTCATATGTGATCCTTCATGTGAGTTACATGAAGTAATGTGTAGTCCTGAATGATTAGCGAAGCACTTAGGCTTGCTAACTATGCCAACACCTCTTGCTCAAGCCTAAGATGCGTGAGTCTTCAATCCTTCATGATTTCCTGTAGTTCAATCATTGATTTGAACCTATCCAATTTGATTCCATCCAAGACTTTTGTGACACATCATATCTGCACATTGTTGATTTGTAGATACATATGAGAGTTATATCTCCTTAGTCATCATCGTTACCCTAACATAATGGTAGTGAAATTCAATATGTTTGGTCTTGGCATGATAGATAAGATGTAATGAATTAATATCATCTCCAAATATGTGGCGTTGAAGTATTCAACCCTAAATATGAATATAGGGTCCTAATCCGCATAGCTTCTTGAGTAGCATTTGCACATACTCTATATTCAGCATCTATTGATGAAAGAGCAACTTTAGGTTGCTTCTTGGAAGACCATGAGATCTATTTGGTACTTACAAAGGTAAATAGCATGAAGTGCTTCTCCTATCATCTTTTGAACCTACCCAATCTACATCAGAGAAGAGCGTGACATCTATATTAGATTTATATGGATAGTATAATCCTTCATATATTGTACCCTTCAAGTATTTTAGAATTCTCTTTGTTGCTTCCATGTGAGGCTTCCTTGGAGTGTGCATGAATTGACTTAGAACACTAACTCCATATCAAATATCTACTGTAGTTAGAGTTGCATAGTTTAAACTTCCAACTAAGCTTTGATGGCTAATAACATCTTCAATTAACTCACCTTCATGAGCACTTAGCTTGTGATTTACCTCCATGGGTGTACTTGCAACCTTTGTATTTTCCATCTTGAACTTGGTAAGCATATCTCCAATATAGTTTCTCTGAGTTAAGAACATATCTTTCTCTGTATATATCACTTCCAAACGTAGATGTTTGTGAGAAGTCCAAGATCACTAATCTTGAACTCTTCTTTCATTTGAGCTTTGATCCTATTGATTCCATCTAAATAATCACCTATAATGATTATATCATCCACATATACATAGAGGTATATGAGCTCTGAGTGGTTCCTCTTGATAAAGACAGAAGGATCTGCCTTGCTTACCATAAACCCTTTATCTTCTAAGTAAGTGACAAGTCTATGATTTCAAGCTCTAGGAGCTTGCTTCAAGCCATACAAGGCTTTCCTTAACCTACATACATATTCTGGATATGATTGATTTTTAAAGCCAAGAGGTTGAGCCATGTATACTTCCTCTGAAATCCAACCATTTAGAAACACATTTTTAACATCCATTTGATATATCTTTCAATTTTTGGAAGATGCAATACTCATGAGTAGTCTAATTGTGGGCGATTTTGCCATAGGTGAGAATGCCTCTTCATAGTCAATGCCTTGGTGTAGCTCAGTGATGAGTAGCACCTCCTTTAATGTCAATCCGGGAAGACGTGAGGATGGTATGAAGACCTCGAGCAAGTGGAGGCACAAGTGCGTGAGTGAGAAGCACACAAACATGCACACACATACACACACACGCGCACACACGGCAAGACAAAGAGTGAGAAGCAATGGAGTTCTTAGATTACTTTCAAAAAGCTCTTACAAGTTCAATTCAGTTACAATCTACCCTAAAAAATGAGCTCTCTAGCTCTATTTATAGTTTTTGACTAGGTTTTGGCCCTGTCCAGACCTAGTGTCCGGCCTAGTTAAAAATTAGGTTCCAAGGCTTATTTGAGGGCTCAAACGAGATCTAAAAAATACGAAAATTGGTAGGCAACTACTTCTAAGGCTCCTCAAGCTCGAGGACTCCTCGGCTTGCACAAAATGGAGCTACACAAGGTGAACATGGTATTTACAGGGGTTGTTAGTGATGAGAATCACTTTTAATTGGTGTAAGGGTTTTGAAAAATTAAAGGGTTGCCTTAGTGCTAGATCTACGTGAATGTTCGTACTTGCTTCTTCATGAAGAAAATTATTGGCCTACTTGCCAGATCGTCGTTGACTCCCTTGTCTGCTTGTGCCTTCTCTCCCCTCTGACTCTCTTCTCTGACTGCCATGCCTTGTCAGTCCTTCAGTTCCTTGTCTGCTGCTAACACCCCCCCCTCTCTCGCGTCTGTCATCCCTGACAGACCCTTGTTGGGAGGGTCGTTGGACGTAGTATTCGACAACGTCTTGCGCTAAGTGATGTTCGGCAATCCTCAATCCTTTGGCCAAGTCTGTGAGTAGAGCATTCCAATCTACCGGCCCGGGAACCTCTGGATGTGGCATACATAACTTTTCTGAATGGAGAGCTTGTTCCACTGCAAACAATTGTAATAAATGTGAGGGCCTGGGAATGAAGATCTCTGAGTGATATTCCCAGAACCCTGTGACAAACATCTCTTCAAATGTCTGTTTGAAGCAGGCCGGTAGGTACTTTATGCGGGCATGCCGTGCATAAACAACATTAATAGAGGACGTTGTGCTCATGTCATAAACAAGATCCTGATTGCCTTCATTGAGTCCGAGCGCAGAGAGATGAGGTTCCTTAACATTCTTGAAGGTTCTGAAGGTGACTATCATGAGTTCAAAAATTTTAAGGCACATTTGGGTCATGACATCTGGTACGTTTTTGAACCTGACACCCCAATGCCGAATAGTCGAGATCATGTATCCTACGGTAGGTTGGCCTTTGGGTGGCGCTAAGTAGACATAATTGAGCCATTTCTCACATCCTCTCGTTGTCAGCACCATTTTTGTATATTCCAACCACGACCTTCTTCGAAATACAGGGCAGTAGCAGGGATTGAACTTGATATACAGGGGCATGTTATTCCATGTGCGATTCATTTCCGGGTAGGTTTCAAGCAGCCGAATCCTCCACATCGGTTGATGAATATTGCCCTGCTTGGCACTCGTTGGGATGTCTTCCAGGGCGAATTGTGTGGCGGAGGTTGGTTCCTTTGAGGTATGTTGCTTTATTTCGGCATTGTAGTCAGCCATTAGGACACAGAAGGGAACATACAAATCATCGGATGTGCCGATCCACCTATGATGAGAGAGGTTCCTAAAATAGTCCGATTTTATGACCACCTCTTCCAAGCGTGACATAGATGCTATCTGGACTGCCACCCTATCATCATGGGTTGTGGCCACTTTTTCCAATTTCTGCATCCATTCAGGAGCCTCTATTTCAAGGGTGTCCATGCCCTCGTCTGTTTGCTTGCCTCCAGGTGCTGGCATCGGAACATACGGGTCCTCAAAAGATTCCTCTACTTCGATGGGTACTAGGTCTTCAGGTTCTGGTTCCACCAAGGGGGAGGGTTGGCATTATATTCGAGGACTTTCTTTTGTAATTCTTCGAGTTGTGCTTTGAGCGCTGCTACTTCGTCAGTTGTGTCAGTGGTGGTTGGGACTTCTTTTGGTGGTTCTGGTTGAGCTGCCAATTGCCTTAGTAGTTCGTCTCTTTCTTTTTCTAAGGCTGCATGGGCTTCGAGGAGATCAGCATGGGTTTCCAATATGATTTGCATATTGTCCGAGGGAATGGCCTTGAACTTCTCCGGGTCAATTTCTTGTGGGGAACCTTCCATGGCTACTTCCAAGTTCTCTTCATTTTGTGTCTGAAGCCGTCTATTTTCTTCTAGGGCTGCAGACATATGCTTCCGTAATAGAGCCATGTTGCGGTGGAGCTTGAGGTTCTCTATGATTTGGGAGTGTAGCAGATCATCCATTCGTTGTCTTTCTTCTGCATCTGACTGCGGTGGATTTGCCACTAATTGCTCATGTTGTTCTTGCAATGCACTAAACTGCTGTTGTAAGAGCCTCTTTTCTTTCTCTAAGTCCATGAATCTTCCTTGTAATGTTTCATGACTCCTGAACAAACTTGTATGCTGAGCATCGAGGTGTTGATAGTGTTGCTGTAACTGAGACATGCACTGATACATGTTATTAAATACATTATTAATGGGGGTGTGTGCAGAAAGGGTGTTAAATGCAGAAGGAAAGGGAAAGGGGAAGGGAAGTGTGAATGCGGTGCTGGAAAATGGTGAAGTGGGTGGTGGGGGAATGGGAGATTGTGGCCGTATGGGGGGAGGGACAGGTGCGGTGGAGGGTGATATGTCCATAAAATCCATGGTGACGCAGTAGTGGGAGTGATTGTGAATAGTGGAATTGTGGGTGCAGTGATTGTGGTGAATGTGTACAGTGGTGTGTGCAGTTGTGAATATGAACTGCCCGAAAGTGTGAGTGGGGGAATGGGGATGTCAGTAGCTGCCGTTAGGATTACAGTGTTAGTGGAGGTGTATACAAGGGAGGTGTTGAGAGGGTGTGTGGGTTGATTGGCGGTTTGTGCTTCAGTCATGGCAGTGGACTCGGAGGCGGTGACAGTGGTTGTTACATTGGTAATGGGAGGTGAATGTGGTGGAGTGGGAGGCGGGGGTGGCAAGGGGGGTGATGGGGGTGCACTGGACACATGGGTCTCTTCAGTATCGTGCACAGTGTGTGCTGTGCCCGTGGTTGTGGCTGTCCCTTGTGTTTCGGATACTAAGACATTCATCTGTTTCCGTGCTCGTGGGGGACGTCTTCCGTATCTTCTTTCCGTTCTGCGTGATTGTGCCAGGGCAGTATGCACTATCTCAGGTACTCCTAAAGCATCAGAGATCATATCCAATGTGGCACGATATTGTTCGTTGACTCCTTCCTCCTCAAGGATTTGGTGCATGATAGCCTTTCCTGCTACAAGGGATTACTTATGTTGCTGTTGGACCCTGTTGATGGTATCGTAGAGCTTTTTCAACTCCTTTGTATATGCTGGGGCCCCCTCTAGCTCCTGTATAACTTCTTGCTCATAGTCATGCGCCTCCTCATCAGAAAATCCTTCCTGTTCATCCTCTTGTTCTTCTTCTTCTTCATCCTCCACTTCCACCACTTCTGGTTGTCTTGGCTGGGGTTGTTCTGTAGCAGTTTGTTGTCCACTACCCTGCTCTGCTTCGACTTCCGCATTAACAGCTTCAATGATTCTGGCAACTTCTTCATCCATTAGATCTTCCAAAGTGAATCCGTGAGGAAATTCCAGATCCGTAGGTACAGGTGGAAACACAAGATTAGGGCCATCTATGTTGTGCCTAGGTAACCTGATAGTAAATGGTTGCACTCGTCTGGGAAAGTTGTTTCAGGTGTTAGGGTTGCACCGCGGGCTTGTGCACAAGGCATCTGGACAGCACCTCTCATCTTCTTTGAGGGAGGCCCTGCAGCTGACAGTCTGCGTTGAAACTCCTGCACTCTGGTCCAAATGAGAGCCCTCTGTACTGGTACATCATAAGCTAAACATCTATATACAATGCGGGTGAGTGCACAACATCCGTACAATACAGACTTTTGTTTTTTATACCACCTTTGATGAGCCAAGTGGATTTGGTCGATGATCAAGTGAGGCATGTTGATTGTCAAATCAAAAGCATCAGCCAAGTATAAACTAAACCATATCTTTTTAGGTGGCATTGTGAACCTCTCTTGGGCGGGAAATGCAAAGTGCTGCATGACCATTCGCAAATGAATGGCGATTGTAGGCGTCATTGCCACCATGTCTTTTAACTTTGTCAGATTCCTATTCTTCATATTGTCGGGGACCATAGTCTCTTGCTTCGTAGGAATGTGCATACCTTTCATGTCCAGAGCTTCCCTTACCAAGTTGATAGTCAATCTAAAACGCTTGAGCTCATTGCCCCTTGTGAGAGATGGGAGGACAAAGGAGCTGTATCCCTTTTTGTCTTTGCTCGGAGTAAGGGTGCTAATCAAATAAGAGCATCTTAGAAAATCCGGCTTTGGCAATTGGAATTTGAAGTACTCGTAGAGTCCTGCCTTCTTCCATATAGGTTTCAATCCCTCATTATTCTGCAGTCTTTCAAATTCCCTGGTGAAAAAGTGATACTTGCCCCAACGCCCATTGAATTCTATCTCGGCCTCCCACATATAAGTGCCTTCACCTAGGGGCCCTGCCACATCACTGAACCAATGAGAGTTTTTACTGACTGGCATAGTGTGCCCTTGTGGAGGATTCTGAACTGGTATGGCGTGTAATGCCCTCAATGCCGCTGGGTGTTCCTTCAATTCCTCCTCAACTGGGAGACTTTCAATGTCCACGACTTGGGGGCTGGTGCCTGCCTGAGAGCTAGTTCCTGCCGTATCTGCCATGTTACTTCTTGCCTCATGATTCTGTGAGAATGTAGAAACAGGTGTTAACATTGTAAAGGGCAAGATAGAACCATTTTTGTCCCCGCTACAACATTAACATGGGGTTCGGGAGAGATTAGGGGGTTAGTAAGTGCTTGGTGCTTGTGCGTGTAGTTAGGGATTGGTTAGACCTAAGAGCTAGGTGGAATGATGTAGTGTGAGAGTGATGTAGTTAGTAGGTGGGCATGGATTTACAACTTGAGTCCGGGGGTTTATTACAAGTTTTAGGTTGCCAAATGCAGTGGATGGGTTTTGCTCTTGGTTTCGTAGAGACTCTGGAGAGCTTTATAGGGGTGTCGGCTTGAAAATGAGTCCTTTTAGGGACCCATTTACAAGTGATTCTATTTGTGTTCATGGGCCTTGGTGTGTTCCTGAGTGTTGAAAACGAGTGGGTACGGTTGTGCAAGTGAGTGGATCATGCTGTATAGGGTGTGGTCTTAGTGTAGCCATTTGAGCCCGCAAACAAGCCTTAGGCACCCAAATTTGTCTTGATTGTGGGCTAGCCTTCATCGACTTCTTGGGTACCCAAATAGACTTCACGTTAGCCGAAGAACTTCTGAAAGACTTCTTATTAGTGTCCTGTTGTTGGTTACTAATAAGAGGCTTTGCCCGTGTGGTTGGCTTGAGGGCAACCGGGTGTTTGCCCTTCCGCACCCACACTTGTTTCATTGGCTGAGACATTTTGCTGTGCAGGTACTTTTGATCTCCGACATAGGTAGTGTTCTGCTTCTTCTGTATTTGATCTGCCGTTGGCTGTTGCATCCTTCTGGCCTTTGATAAAGAATGGAGTACCATCTTATCCTTGACTTCGTTGTTGAGACGAGCAGCTTTCTGCATCATACAGTTTTGGACAAGAATAGCATTGTCAACTTCATGTGCACCCCTAGAAGGACCAGGAGTTCGTGCCTTACCTAGTTCCTTGAGTGCGTCATTTTCCAATTCAACTGTAATTCGACTATGATTTACCCATACCTGAAGAAGTCCACTTCTTAGGTTTAGGTTGACTGCATGATCATAGATCCAGTCCTGACCCAAGACAAGAGGCTCAGTGAGGTCCTCATCTTGACACACTAGTACTTTGACTGTCATTGCTTCGTCTTGAACATAGAGGGGAAGTTCCACCTCGCCCATGCAAGGGGTTTCCACACCTCCCAATCCTACGAGATATGCTTCAATAGGATTGACAGTTAACTTCAACTCTTGACAATAAGACAATTTAACAGCACTAGTGGCTGCACCTGAGTCAATCAAGGCTCTTACTGTCCTTGCACCCTTTCCTTGTCCTATATCTAAGGTTATAAAAGGACGTCGATCAATTATCCTATGAGAGCTGATGCCTGAAACTTCACACATAGCCATGTGATATCCTTGATCTGCATATGCATCTGTCCTACGTTGCTCTCTACCCTGCCTTCTTAATCTCATTCTCCGTATGCGCTCTAAAGCTTCTGCTTGAGCTTCTTCTCGAATTCGCTTTTCTTCTTCTTTGCGTTTCTTAGCAGTGTTGAGTCGGCTTAGCATTTCCTCTGTGAGAGGTTCCGGATACAACTTGACCCTGCATCCGCTAATGTAGCTCGGGAGAATGTCGCCTTCTAATGTGGCTAGTTGCACTGCTCCACTTGTTGAGATTTTGTTTATAATCATGGGTCCATAGCCTCTCTTCTCCAGTTTCCTTGCATGTTGTTTCAAAGTGTAGACTAGTACTAGGTCGCCTGCCTTCAAACCTTTATCTTTAACGTGGGCATCAAAGTATGCCTTTTGTCGTTTCTTAGCTGCATATATCCCTGTAGCCGCTCTCAGTCTTGTTTCTCCTAATCGTTCAAGGTCAAAAAGTCTTGAGGAGAGTTCATGACCCGTCCATTCATGCTCTTGTGCTACTTTCAATGTAGGTATTAAGAAGTCCAATGGTAGCACTGCATTTTGGCCAAACACCATCTGAAAGGGGGTGGCTTGGAGTACCATTTTGTAGGCCACTCGATATGCCCAAACAGCATGGTGTAGCTGTTTGTCCCAATCAGAGTGTTTATTGTTCACTAATTTCGTCAGTACATTGCATAAGATCTTATTGGTGCTCTCAGCCTGGCCATTTGCTTGAGGGTGATAGGGGGCAGACTTCTTATGAACTACCAAGAATTCTCGGAGTAGATTTTCAATAACTTCATTCAAGAAGTGAGTGCCTCTATCGCTAACTAGCTCTATGGGTAGCCCGTATCTAGTGAATACATTCTCAAATAAGAACTTAGCAGTAGTTTGAGCATCGTTCTTTGTCGTAGCTTTTACCTCTACCCACTTGGTGAGATAATCCGTGGCCACAATGATATATTCAGCATGTGAACCCTTGGCTGGGGGATTAATAGGGCCTACAAAGTCTATTCCCCACTTAGAGAATGCACGTCCACCCATCATAGGTTTCAGTGGCATCTCGTCTTTGCGTATAGGACACTGAGTTCGCTGACAGACATCACACCGTTTCACATAGGTATGTGCATCCATGTGAAGGGTTGGCCACCAGAAGCCCGCAAAGAGAATTGCCTTGATCACCCGATCTGGTCCAAAGTGTCCTCCTGATACTCCTTGGTGAGCAGTTTCCAAGATCTTGAGATATTCACTTTCATGGACACATAGTCTCAGGTAACCATCTTTACCACGCTTGTATAGATTATCACCAATGAGTGAGTATTCCTGGGCTTCTTGTTCTAAACTCCTTTTCCTAGCAAGCGTCATGTCTTGAGGGAATGTTTTTGTCCTCAGGAAGGATACTAGTGGTTCACTCCAATCTAGCACTATGGACACTTGATAAAGAGTGGCATGTTCCACAGGTGGTTTAGTGCAGTAGATTGGGCATTCCTTGCACAACTTTTGGACATCAGCTTCCATCGTTGGCCAATGCACTCCGAGTCTTCTTAGTGTCTGTAGGGTTCGTTGCCTTGAATAGTGTTGCTCTAATGCACCTACATGTGCTAATTGCAACCATTTAGCGTACTCATCCTCTTCCACACAACAAGCCAAAATCCCTTGATCTGTGTGCTTGTACATACTTCCTGCCATGATGTGATACTTTTGGGCTTTTACTACCTCTCTATCCTGTGTGTTTATTATTGGGTGGTTAGGCCCGTATGTCAATACTGGCACTAGTGGCTTAGCCCACTGTGGCACCACTTCCAAATTAAACAAGTAAGCATCAGGAAGGTCATTTGACACTCCTTGTGGGGCTTCCCCTGATGTGAGTCTAGAGAGATGGTCTGCTCGCAAGTGAGTCCTACCTTTCCTTACCACAACCTCGAAGTCGTATTCCATTAGTAAGAGAAACCATCTTACTAATCTACCTGTATTGCATGGCTTGTTCACAAGATATAGCAGTGCCTGATGGTCAGTAAAAAATTTAAACTTATTGGCAAGCAAATAATGTCTAAACTTTTTAACTGCATATACCATGCCTAATCCTTCTCGTTCCGTGGTTGTATAATTTCGTTCAGCTGCATTTAATTGTCTACTAGCATAGGCAATTGGAAGATCCATATTGCCTTCACCAGTGGGTTGTGCGAGTACACATCCAATAGCATAATTGGATGCATCCACGTGAACATGGAATGGCTTATTCCAATCTGGTGTGGTTAAGATTGGTGCGGAACACAATCGCCGTTTGAGATCATTGAAGGAATTTTCACACTCATTAGTCCACTCAAAGCTAGTCAAAAGTCCGTACATGGGCTTTGCAATGACGACATACATGTGAATGAACCAGCGGTAGTAACCACAATGCCCCATGAAGGCCTGTACTTCCTTGACGTTCTTTGGCCTAGGTAACTCGGCTATGGCTCTTACTTTCTCTTCATCGGTGGATATGCCATTCTTTGACACTATGTGTCCTAAAATCTTACCTTGCCTGACCATGAAAACACACTTTTCTGGGTTCAGGTAGATTTGATATTCTCTACATTTGTCAAAGATTTGTCTGAGTTCAGGAATATGGGTTTGTCTGATGTTGGAATGAGCACAAAGATCATCAACATAGACTTCTAAGTTCTTCCTCAGGAACTCTTTAAACACGTGACACATCAATCGTTGAAAGGTAGCAGGTGCATTAGTAAGCCCGAATGGCATTGCCCGAAAGGCAAATATGCCCCACTCCGTGGCAAAAGCCGTCTTATGTTGATCCTCTGGAGCAATGGCTACTTGATTGTAGCCAGAGAATCCATCCAGGAAGCTGTACACTTCCTTGCCTGCTACTCTTTCTAAGAGATGCTCTGTGATAGGAAGCGGATAGTTATCTCGGATTGTGGCTGCATTAACCTTCTTTAAGTTAATGCATACACGCAATTTACCATTCTTTTTGGGCACCACAACAATGGGGGATACCCACTCAGTGTGCTCAATTTCGTAGATGAATCCAACTTCAACCAATCTATCTATCTCCTCCTTGATCTTAGCAGCGTAATTATCGTTATATGTATAAGGCTTTTGCTTAGAGGGTTTGGCATCTGAAGTCATGGGGATGGTGTGTGAGCATATGTCTGGGTCAACACCCTTCAAATCCTTGTAACTCCAAGCGAATACATCTCTGTATTCTCTTAGCAAGGCTATTAATGCATGCTCTTCTTCCTCTGTTAGGTCATGGCCTATGTAAGTGCATCTCTCCTCTCCTTCTTCTAGGGCCACTACTATTTTCTTGGTGGTTTCTTTGTTATCATAGGCCTCTCCTGATTGTGCCTCTCGTTTAGGCATTCTTATCATGACTCTCCTGTCGTCTATCTCATACTTCTTAAAATTTTCCGGGACCTCCAACAAAGATTCTTCCTCTTCTGGTGTAACTTATCTCTTCTTTCTTTTCTTTCCTTCTTCCTTCGGGGTCACATGTGTGGCAAGCCTTACATCATTTGTAAGCTCTCCATACCTCTGGGGTTGAAATTCTACTTCATAGAAGTATTCTTCATCTGATGCAAAAGGTGGGTCCATAATGATTGACTCTAGATCGGAGTCGCTCGCATCCTCAAATGCATCAGGGCTAGGTTCACACTCTTCTAAAACTGCCTCTCCCATGATCGGCTCTATGGAGAAGATTGAAATGTCATAGCCATCCTCATCACAGTAGGGTGTCCATTGTTCTTCATTGATGGCTACATCCATTGTTGCTAGGATTTCTGCCCAGCCGTGGGGTTCAAATTCTTCGTCAGGAAAGACTACAGGTGCATAGGCTGGGTCTTGAATGGGTCTATGTGTTTCGTTTGCACCTATTTCTTTGGCCTTTTCTCTCTTCTCTTCTTCTACTGCTACTTTGCACATCCATAAGTGAGTGTCTTCATGCATCCATGAGGATCCTGATCCTATGGAATGCACCGATTCCGTATCATCTTTGGCTCTATGGATGGGGTTCCATTGGATAGGAGGGACATCTCTATGAGAGTAATCCTTGAGATTGACTTTGGCCGTAACACCTAAGTGCTGCAGGTACAAAGAATTGGTTCCCCAATCCTGTACCACTTGCAACTGTCGCATAAAGGGTCATCCCAAGATCATTTCATAGGCATGGTTCTTGCTAAAATCACATATGGCAAAGGTATGCTCAAACTCGACACCACAGGTGGTGAGAGTTATTCCTTCTAGCAATCCTAAGGGCCTCTCAATATGACCATCGGCCATCTGTAATTTCATTCTCGTTGGCCTGAGTGCTGGCTTGCCCCAACGCTTCCATAGGGAAGTGGTGGCAATTGCAACTCCTGCACCTGAGTCCAAAATTGCCTTGGTGGTGTACTCCTGGTAGGTAATGAGAAGTTAGGTGTTCCCTTCTTCACCTTCACACATATCTCCTATCTTATCCAAGGGTATCTCTGGCACTGTCCTATGTGATCCTACCTGGGAATGAGGTTTCACTATCGCTGGTACTTGTTTGGCGACATGTTTCCATAATTCAGGTCTAACCTTGAGTAGCTCTTCTAACTTGAGATTGCACTACACTTTAGTGTTTTTCACTACCTCTGTGTTCCTAGGTAAGACTGAGTCCTCATTTCGTACCATGACCGTGGGCGCTCTCATACATGTAGATTTAGCTTCCCATGGACCCGTGAAGTGGGGTAATTCTTGTAAAGAGTTAGACTCAAAGTCTAGTCTTTCCTGAGAGTGGGTGCTCTCCTGCTCCTCATAAATGGATGGAATGTCTTGTGGGAATTGGTCGTGTGCATCATCCACAAGCTCAATAGGAGGTGGGACCTCACTCTCTTTAGCCCATTTGTCTTCTTGAATCTCGCGTAGGAATTCTGGTGTGAATCGATTCATAGAAGATGATGTGTCTGGCTCCGTAGAGTTAGGCACATAAGCTTCAGGCACATAGGTTTCCTGGGTAGGAATGCTTACTCTTTCACTTGCCTTGTCCTTGTGTTGAGAGACGGGTTCCTTTTCTGATTGTGCAATCATCTTCTCTATTCTTTCTAACAGTCCATCAAAGTGCAACTGTGTCTTCGCTGAACTAGAGATGTTAAATAGGCGACTGGCCTCAAACATGGTCTGAGCCAATTCCACCATTTTGGCACAAATTTTGGTTCGTTCTAGCTCTAGTTCTGCTCTAGGGTAACACTTTTCATGATTAGTTACGTTTGGCCCTTCTTGGATTCTGGCCTGATATGCTTTAAGCATCATATTTAGGTCCTCGGGAGTGGGATCTGCTAGGACTGATCCTACTCTAGGGGGTGGTGGAATTAAGTGAGGCGGGTTGGAAGGTGGCTGGTCGGATGGCGATGGGAATGGTGGTGGTGGGGTAGTGTGAGAGGGAGTTTGAGATGTGAGTTCAGTTATCCTGGCTTTGGTTTCTCTTATGCTTTCCTCAAGTTCACTCATCTTTTTAGCCCATTGTCTTTTCATTCTTTCCCGACTATCTTTCCACGCTCTAGTCCTTTTCTTTGTCATGCTCTCTGTTTCACTAACATCTGGGCTCTTTTCCTGGCCTACCCCTTGGTTTTGCTGCAATGCTTGAGCTCTAGTGATTACTTGTATTGGTGCAGTGGAAGTCACACTCCCTGTGGAGCCTACAACTAACCCAATAACGTTGATAGGAGTGATTTTTGGCATATTATTGGGGTTCTTTGGGCAATCTCGTAAGAGATGCTCCTTTCCACAGTCTTGGCAAAAGCCCTGGATTGTCACTGACTGGGGTTGTGTAGGTGGAGGCACGGGACAATCACGAATGAGATGATCTCCTTGACATCTGTAGCATGGTCCTCTAGGGAATGGAGGTCTTACCTGCCTAGGTTGAGGCCTAGGATTGGGGTTTGTATACATGAGGTTTGTGTGATCTGACTCCCAACTAGGTTCACTCGGTTCCTCACTGTAGTAGGACTCACCATGTTCAGGAGATTGCATGTAGTAAGCATGGGGACTATCCACATGTGTAGAATCAAAGCTATGGTCACTGGGGTCACTTTCAGAAAGCAGTGGTGTTACAGGGACTATAGCTCTATTCAGGTTTTCTTTTGCTGCTGCATATTTCACTGGGATCACATTAGCTGGGGCAGGGGGTTGTTGTGCTAACACAGGCTGAGGCCTTTGTTGGTTTTGGTATGGTTGCTGATAAGGTTGTTGTGGCCTGCCATATGGCTGTGGAGGGTACGGGTTCTGGTATCGTCCCTGCTGAGGGTATGGCTGAGGGTAGGGTTGCCTAGCCGCCTGCTTGTTGTATGGGCAATCTTGCACGGTGTGATTGGTGTACCTCCGTTCTATGGTGCAGTACTGGCTACTAGGATTTACTTGGGGTTGAGTCATAATGGGACATACATTTTCCATATGGTCACCCCCACAAGTATAGCATCTTTTCACAGGGGCAAACCTTGGGATCTGTTTGCTAGAGACACCTAATTTCTGAGCTACTTTCTCTGCAAGTTCCTCAATTGATGTGGATTGCGTGGAAGAGAGGCAAGAGGCACTATCTGAATCTTTGTATATCTTGGAAAGCTCTAACTCCTCCCCTAGGTTATCCTCGATGTCAATGCACATGCGTACACACTCTTCTATAGTCCTAGGGTCCTTCAAGTACACATAAGATCTCAATTTTGTACTTAGTAATCCATCCAAGAATAAAGCCACTTGCTTAGATGGTGTGGGTAATTCAGGGACAGGGCATCTCTCTAAGTATTGCCTAAATCTTCTCCCTACAAGTCTCACGGTCTCTTGAGGGGTTTGCTTGAAGCTGTGAATCAGCGAGGAAGTGTTATGTCTTATGCCACTTTTAGAGAATTTGATAATGAAAGCCTCTAGGAGTTGGTCTATGCTCCTGAACTGTCTCTCATTCAATGGTTGAAACCACGTAAGTGTTGTGTTCCTAAGGGTTAGACCAAAGGCATTATATTGCGTGAATAAATCCTCCACTTGTTCAGCTCTCAAGACTTGCCTGAACTCGGCCACATGATCGTATGGATCTCCGGTGCCATCGAAGTAATTTTTCATGGACTTAACTAGCTGAGTTGGTCTCAAAGTCCTTGTGTGCTCTCTAGGTCGTGGTAGAGGGAACTCATCCGCGTTTCTTTGATTCCTGTGAGCTCTAAGTATCTCAGGATCTACCCTATTTGTTTCCGTCCTCATTCTTTCTCTGCCCACAGGGTTGGCAAAGCTTACCTTAGGTTTATCTCTATGTCTGTCTCTTTGAGTCCCGGTGAGCGTGGGAGGTTCCAGCTCCTCGGAGACCAAAGGACACGTTCGATCTTGGTTGGGGGAAAACGAATTCACCCTTCCAAGTGTAAGCATGCCTATCATTTTCTGTAACCACAAAGATCCTCTCTGAAGCGTGATCTAAGTAGGTCACCCTGCCTGGGCTATCAGGATCTTTGAACTCATAGATCATGATTGTTCCTATATCATTTGGCCGATCAGATTTATACCTCCAAAAGGCTTCATCAGTCCCTCGGTTCAGAAGCAGATCTATGCTCTTGTTGTCCTGAGGAATCCACTCTGGTGTGAGAATTCTCGTAAGAACAGATTTCCCTCGAGGGGTCCTGGGCTCTACACCCATGTTTCCTTGTTCTAGGTCATCTATGTCCGTCTCAGGGATCACATTCCCGAATTCGTCTGTCCTATCTGGATGACTGGTGACTACGTATATGGTTCCTTCTTTGTCCAAGTATGCTCCGTTTTCAAACTTGACAGCTGGGTGCTCTAGTCCTATGGATTGGTCAGGGTTTTTAATCTGGACCACAGATCTTCCTAGACCGTCCTCATAGATGCTAGCACCTAATCGGTTGGTCCTAAGGTATTCCAGGTGTGTCTTGTACGGGCCTTCTACCCTGTGCAAGTATGGCACTCCTGAACTTCCCGTAGGTCTGTCCATGCCTTGAGACATCTCTGATTCACTAGTCTCAGAGCTAGGGTAGTATGAGTGGTGGCTCAACTGCTGGGCCCAAGACCTAGCAGTGTGATTAACGCTAGCCTCTGAAGACCTAAGACTTTGTCTATCTCTTCCTAGATGTCGCCCTGATCTAAGGTTCATAAGCCTAATTGAATAGCCCAAATTTGCCCAAGTACAACCTCGTTGCTGAGTCCTTTTGTATCAGTCACTTGATTCTTTTTAGTGGTTACCATGTTTATGCTCTTGTCAGAAATCACGTCGTCAGGAATATTTGAGATAATTTTCGCACTTGAAGTTGATCGTTCCACGTTAAGTTCTTTTCCTTTAGAGTTCTCGACCGTACAAAGATTATGTCCTTAGCTTGAAATTGAAAGTTTAGGTATTCTTCAACTTGGTAATTTGCCTATCGTTGCCATGACTTACTCCTACCTCTAGTCGTTCTTAGCCTAAGCTAGGAATTGACAAAGGGAGTTGAGAATTTCCAACCTTTTGTTTCCTTCTTGGTTGCCCTTGAGTTCTCAGGAAGCGTGTTCCCAAGCTTGCACTTACTCTGGCTTAGAATGCCCTCAAGTGCTCTTGCTAGACCTGTGAAAGTCCCACGGTTAGCTCAAGACTTAGATTCAAATGACGCAATAGACCACTTCCATGCATGTAACTCATAGACCAAATTATCCTTTGCTTTTATGGAAAACAATCCCAAGGATCCCTCAGTTTTCCTACCTCGGGGTATGGTCAATATCAAAAAACCCTATCTAATAATCCTGATATTAATTTTCACATAACCAATGTAAGTTTTGGTTGTACTCCCCACGAGCTTTCCAACAAAACAAGAATCATAGCAAACGGATTTCGTATGAGAAAGTTATGCCAGTTCAGGGTTTTGGTGCTAAAACAGGGTTCAACAGGCTAACAGGTCACATGATTTTTCTCAAAAATACATGTGTAGGGACCTCACAAATCACTAATTGCTAGACCAATATGCCCAAAAACTATCCCCAAGGCTTAGAATAAAAACCCTAATTTTTTTGGCCGAAAAGCCTGTCAATCGCGATCGACAGGTCTGTCAATCGCGATTGACAGAGGTGTCCGTCGGGGCCTGTCGGTCGCGATCGACACGTCAGTCGCGATTGACAGTGTCAATCGCGATCGACAGAGTCGGTCGTGAGTTCTGTCAATCGCGATTGATGGTGTTAATCGCGATCGACACTTTTTCCGGGTTTTTCGCCGTGATTTCAATCAATCGGGGATGTGTCCGTCGCGATGGACACGTGGCTACGCGTAAAAGTCAATCAATCATGGAAATTCTATCGGTCGCGATCGACGGTGTCAATCGCGATTGACAGGGTTTGTCGGTCGCGATTGACAGGGTCTGTCGGTCGCGATTGACAGGGTCTGTCGGTCGCGATTGACAGGGTCCTACGTGGCAGTCAGTCAGTCGTGGGTTCTGTCGGTCGCGATCGACAGGTCTGTCGGTCGCGATTGACAGGGTCTGTCGGTCGTGGATGTCAATCGCGATCGATGGTGTCAGTCGTGATTGAAAGAGAAACACGGAATTTTCCAACTGTTTTTAGTGATGTAGAATGTGCTCATCATGCTTGTGCTTGTGGCGAACTTTGTTTTACCAAATGATCGAATTTTCTGTCGATCGCGATCGACAGAGGCTGGCGACTGCGAGACAGTTTCTGAGTATTCCGTACCTACGCAACGTGCTGAGGGTGATGATTTAGCAAGAACCTGCAAAATGCTCAAGAAACATGCAAAAACAGTGCAAGCAATATCGCTCTCTCGCTCTCTCTCACAAGTAGAATGAAGGAAATGAGGTGGAGATGGTGATATGATCAAAACTGAAAATTTTCGTGATGATGGAGATGGAGGTGGGAGATGGTGATGATGATGATGGTGATGAAGATGGTGAAGAAAAAACAAGAAAATAGATGAAAGTGAAGAAAATACCTACAACTCCAACGCGTCAACTCTACGTCTTACCATCACACGCTCGTCCTCAAAGCTCGATCCCCGGCAACGACGCCAAAATTTGGTGTAGCTCAGTGATGAGTAGCACCTCCTTTAATGTCAATCCGGGAAGACGTGAGGATGGTATGAAGACCTCGAGCAAGTGGAGGCACAAGTGCGTGAGTGAGAAGCACACAAACATGCACACACATACACACACACGCGCACACACGGCAAGACAAAGAGTGAGAAGCAATGGAGTTCTTAGATTACTTTCAAAAAGCTCTTACAAGTTCAATTCAATTACAATCTACCCTCAAAAATGAGCTCTCTAGCTCTATTTATAGTTTTTGACTAGGTTTTGGCCCTGTCCAGACCTAGTGTCCGGCCTAGTTAAAAATT
Source organism: Ceratopteris richardii (assembly GCA_020310875.1). Classification (NCBI taxonomy): domain Eukaryota; kingdom Viridiplantae; phylum Streptophyta; class Polypodiopsida; order Polypodiales; family Pteridaceae; genus Ceratopteris; species Ceratopteris richardii. Next base: position 168,513,402 of record CM035424.1, on the reverse strand, counting down.
AGGTTCCAGGGCTTATTTGAGGGCTCAAACGAGATCTAAAAAATACAAAAATTGGTAAGCAACTACTTCTAAGGCTCCTCAAGCTTGAGGACTCCTCGGCTTGCACAAAATGGAGCTACATAAGGTGAACATGGTATTTACAGGGGTTGTTAGTGATGAGAATCACTTTTAATTGGTGTAAGGGTTTTGAAAAATTAAAGGGTTGCCTTAGTGCTAGATCTGCGTGAATGTTCGTACTTGCTTCTTCATGAAGAAAATTATTGGCCTACTTGCCAGATCGTCGTTGACTCCCTTGTCTGCTTGTGCCTTCTCTCCCCTCTGACTCTCTTCTCTGACTGCCATGCCTTGTCAGTCCTTCAGTTCCTTGTCTGCTGCTAACACTTGGGTTTGTGCAAACCCTTTGGCTACAATCCTTGCTTTATACCTATTAATTGATCCATCAAAATTCTTCTCTACCTTGTAGATCCATCTTGAACTAATGCACTTCATAGATGGTTTCTTGGGAACTAGTTCAGAAGTCTAATTTTCTTGCACAGCTTCTATCTCTTCTTCCATAGCATCTCTCCATTCTGACTTCTTCTTGGATTCTTCATATGTAGATGGTTCTTTTGAGTTTGTATCCTGTGCTCTGCAAATTGAATTCTTAGTGACCAAAGAAGTGTCATAACCATACCTTTTTGTCTTCCTTTTCTCTCTAGTAGACCTTCTTATAGTTTGTTGAGATGATTCTATCACATTTCTCATCTCCTGCACTTTGGCTTTGCCTTTGGAGTTTCAGGAGTTGATTTCCCTTCTTGGAGTCTTTTGGTCTTCTTCAAAATCACTTGATTCTTCATGTGTATGCTCATTTCTCTTTGAAAATGTTGGAAAGTCTTCCTCTAGGTCATAGGAAAGTTTGAATTTCCTACAATCATCCTCAAACCAAGATTTGTTTTCATAAGAAACAACGTCTCTACTTACAATGAAACCTTTATTGCTTGGATTATATAGCCTATAGACTTTTTTATTAAATTCATAGACAATGAATATGCATTTTTTTGCCTTTGGGTCTAATTTGCCTCTGATTTGAGAAGGTATGTGTGCATATTCCATGCCCCCAAAGATCTTGCATTTAAGGCTAGGTCTTCTTCCATTCCATGCTTCATAAGTTTTCATCCCATTGAATGCTTTTGATGGTAGTCTATTGATTAGATAGGTGGTTGTGGATGCAACTTCTACCCATAGGTAATTGGGTAACTTCTTCCCATTGAGCATTGATATTGCAGCCTCCATTATGGCTCAATTTCTTCTGTCTGCCACTCCATTTTGCTCTGGGATATACGTGGTTGTAATTTCCCTTTTGATTCCTCTCTCTTGAAGATAAGAATCAAATTCATGGGAGAAAGATTCTCTCCCTCCATCTAACCTTAGCCTCTTCAAATTCTTACATGTTTGACTTTCTAAAAGTGCTATATATTTCTTGAAATAAGAGAACACTTCATCTTTATGTTTCATAAAATATAGTATTATCCATCTACTACAATCATCAATGAATGACACATAATACCTAAATCTAGAGATTGAAGGCTCCTTTCTTGGTCCCCATACATCTGTATGGACTAGCTGCAATAGGTCTCTATGAATATATCTCTTCTTTGTGAATGGTTGTATGTGAGACTTGCCCAATTGACATGCACTACATTTGTAAATCATGGTTTGTTTGGAGAATATTTGGTAGAACAAGCACAGTCTAATCCCCACTGATTTGCTTTAGAGTCGTTTCACCTACATGAGCTAACCTCTTGTGCCATATTTCCAATTCTAATAAGGTTTGACTACCATAATTGAATAGTGCAACTTTCCTAGTATCTTGGAGCTCAAATGTAAATAGACTACTTGGCTCTTCTCCTCTTGCTATCCTCTTGAATCCCTATGTGGATCATAAAAAAATGATCCATTCTTTGTGAAACTAACTTGTAATCCCTTTTCAACAATCTGGCCTACACTTATGAGATTTTTAGTAATAGTTGTCACATACAATACCTTGCTTAATAGGTTCATATTTCCATATGAATTCTTCACATTGCCTGTCTTCTCAACTCGATGCCTTGTGTCATCTCTTGTTTGGACTTCATGTCTATTCCTTGGATCCTCCAAGTCTGAGAGTAGAGCTACATTCCCTGCTACATGGTTTGAGCAACGTGAGTCTATATAGAATACATGTTGATTTGCTTTACCTTGCTTCATGGTCGTGTTCATCAAAAGTCATGAATCCTCTTGAGTTTGATCATCTGCATAATTGTTGTAGTGTCTCCTTCCTCTATATCCTCCTTGATAATTATAGTTGTTGTTGTTACCATTGTTGTTGTTGAATCTACCTCTTGAGCTTCCATAACCTCCTATGTTGTAACCTCTACCTCTTTGATTTCTAGGATTCTTGAAACAATTCTCAATAATGTGATTAGTTAGGCCACATATGGCACATGGAAGGGAGCTTTTAGCTCTCCCCTTGCCTTGTCTTCCTCCTCTTCCTCTTGAGCCTCTAACTCCACCTAAAAAGTTTGCTTGAGAGGTAGTTCCCTCATCATCAAACATTTTACCTTTGCCTTTGCTAACTTTACTATTGTTCTTATATGTATAGAGAGTAGAGGATTGATTACTTTTTGAGTTGTCTCCGTTCTTCATAAGCTTTGCTTCATGTGTGAACAATTGTCCCATTAGGGTCTTGAAATTAGGAACTTGCATGTCCATATAGAGGTCCATGGCTATGGTGAAAGCTATAGAGGTCCATAATTAATTTTTCCTTTCCTTGGTACTTGATGATAAAAATGCTTCAAGAGCATTCCAAGTCTCTTGTGAAGTTTTGCAACTCCTGATGTGTGGAAGTAAAAGATGAGATTGAGTTAAGAACATATGACCTGGCTAGAGCATCCTTTGGGCACCATATGATTAACCTCTCTTGTTCTTATTGAGTTGGTTGTCCTTTGATTCTAAGGATTGGCATCATCTCATCTCTAGATATGTAACCATATAGGTTTCTTCCTTGAAGATAAGCTTTCTTTCTAAGTTAACTAGCCAAGTAAGTATCTTGATCCAATTTATTTATGGATGAAGGAAATCCATCTCCCATGTTGATTTGTTGTTGCTCTGATACCACTGTAAGAAGATGGATATGCAAGTTTGAGATACAAGTTGATGCTGCACAAATCCTGCTCTACACCTGCCAAGTTACCTCTAATAATGCTTAAAAGACTCCTTTAGCTTCACAAAAAATACATTTGGAACGTCTAAGTGTCTTGGAACATCATTCTTAAAAGTTTGCATTAAAATAGATAACTTGCATGTATTAGAAATGTGAAGAAACCATCTATTTTGGGAATAGAACTGCTCAAAAAGTTTCTCATAGCTCACAATTTGTATGATTTGACCAGATAATTTTTTCACACATCTAATTAGAGTGTGTAGCTAACTAAGGCAAGTTATATCATCAATTTAGACACACCATACACTAAAAAATGATTCTAACAAGTCAGGGGGGTCATCATAACATTTCAGGATCTAGAAGGTGTGCAGACATAGTCACATTCTATGATTCATATCTCAAGTTCTTGTGAACAAAATGTGATGAAAATTGATATGGACATAGTAGACACTTGAGTCTAACTAGGTTAAAGTATTGTAAATGATGGAGTACACACAGAGAAATCAATTCCACAAAATCACTATAAAGATGAAGATGCAACAGAGAACAATAGTTTCACTATAGCACAATGGCAAGTACCAACGTGAGGAGCTTCACCTCATAATGTCAATCCATGGAGATGTGAAGACCGGTATGAAGGCTGTGAGCAAGTGATGGCACAAGTGCATGAGTGAAAGCACACAAGCATGCACACACACGCGCACAAGATAAGAGCAAAGAGTGGAACAATGGAAAGCTTCGATTACAAAAGAACTCTCTTACAAAGCTCAAAAATACAACAAGCTACCCCCAAAAATGAGCTTTCCAGCCCTTTTTATAGTTTTTTTGAGTGGGTTTGGCCCTGTCCAGACCTAGTGTCTGGCCTAGTTAAAAATTAGGTTCGAGGGCTTATTTGGGGGCCCAAACAGAGTCTAAAAATTATGAAAATTGGTAGGATGCTACTTCTAGTACTCCTCAAGCTCGAGGACTCCTCGGCTTGAACAAAATGGAGTTACAAAAATGGAAAATGGTATTTACAATGGGTTTTTAGTGATGAAAATCACTATTTTCATAGGGATTTGCTCTGAAAATTTGACATGTGCTTCTTCGAGCTCCCTACTTGCTCCTTCTTCTTGTGTGTCCACTTCCTTAATGCACTTCCATGCTTTTTCCTTGACCTTGAGCTTCAACACTCCCCCCCCTCTAGAGTCTATCGTCCCTGATAGACCCTTGTTGGGGTAGTTGTTCGAGGTAGTACTTGGAGAGGTAATCTCCTTCCTGTATCACAAGAGCGGTCCATCAGCCAGATGTAGCTTGGTCGGTTGTCTTTTTCTTCAGTTTGGCACTGCTAGCATATGCAATTTCTGGTCCCATTGTATGTACTTCTTATTACGGTAGCTGGATGTCATAGTTGTGAGCTTCCAAAAAGTGTTAGTTGCTCAAAAGAGGTTTTCAATGTGGATTTTTAGCAGCTGTCGATTGTGAATTACTCCACAGGTTCTGATGTTGTATCTTGAATGTCTTCTGGATCTTCCAAATATGGCTTTCACAATGTATTCCAAGTACTTTTAACCCATAATGATTGATGGTTAAGTGCATTAGTGCATGGGTTGGAGAAAAATAGGTGCCTTGTGCACAGCATTGTAATGTAGCCCTATGCATGCATACTTGAGAAATGCATTGGAAGAAGTATGGTGCAAGAAATGGGGTCTTGAGCAAAGTGCTAAAGGGTATGTTGATGAAGAGGTTTCCTAATCTATCATGGTTATATTGTTTGAACATACAATTCTTACCATGGTGAAAGGTCTGTCAATAGTCATCTCTTTGTGTTGTACTCCCATCATGGTGATTGACCATGGGCTTATCCTTCATTGCGGATGGATGTCCTTGTTGATGATCCATTGATGAGATTCTGGGCTCGCCTGGTCCTGTTTCTTCCTCTCATCTCTCTTCTCTCTCCCTTTTTTTTTGGGAACAATGTCACCAACAAGAAGACAGTGGTTAGTGGCAATAAAATATTTTACATATGTCAAGTGTGTCTCATGTGCCTAGGATTTCTCAATTGTGTCTATGCACGACCGTGTAATGTGGCCCTATATTGATGCATACTTTGGAAGTGCATCACCTAAATGGTGCAAAAGACAAGGTTATGCAAAAGGCACATGGTTGTTGCATGTCGAGGCTTTCAATGTTCTTGCAAATGTTGATGCAGCCCTTGTTGGAGGTATCCATTGGATGTCAAAAGGACAACTGATCTTAGGGACCCATGTTAGAATTGTGTTGAGTTGCATACAAGTCCTTTTTGAATTCTTCATCTTTGGTTGGTGGCTTAAATTTTGCAACTGGCATGGTTGGTTCTTGGGTTCTGTGGATGCTACTGGTACTTTTGGCTTCCAAACCCATATCCGTGATGATTTCCTTCTTATTTTTTCTAAAAAGGTGAGTTTATCTTATTTTGGTATCTGTACTCGGTTCTTACCCTTTTCTCTCCTTGGCTTCTTTGTTGATACCTTTTGCATGGTGGGGAGCATAGGCCGTTGTGTATGTAAGAGCTTCTTGGGTATCCACATCTGTAATCACCCTTGTTGAGCTGCAACAAATTTCTTAGGCACCCAGATTTGTCGGAGATCTTTTGGTTGAGGTGGTCTTGGTTGATTGTTTCTTGTCTTCACATGGTTGGCTTTCTTGAGTGGAAATTGAGTTGGCAAGGCTAGTGGTTGCTCTCCTTTTTGTACCCAGATCTGTTTCATGCCCGAAACTACTTTCTTCTTGAAACCTCTTTGTCTATTTTATATAGCAATTGTCCTGTACTATTTCACTTGCCTTTTTGGTTGAGTGGTTGTGACGGTACCAATCTTTATACAAGAGGAGGAGTCCGGTTGTCTTTGAGCCTGATCTTCCAAGATTGAGTTCTTCAAGAACATAGAGCTTTTGACACATACAACACCTCTAGTGCTAAGAGTAGTGCTAGAAGAACTAAGATAATGTGTGACACCTGGATTTGTGAGCATGCAATTCTCTAATTCTAATGTAATGCATTGTTCATGTACCCAAACTTGAAGAATTTGACTTTGTAGGTTCAAGTTGATTGCATGGTCATAAATCCAATCTTGACCCAAGACAAGTGGCTCTGTAAGGTCCTCATCATGACACACTAGCATTTTGACTTTCGTTGGGACATCTTGAAGGTAGATGGGAAGTTCCACCTCGCCTAGACAAGGGGTTTCCACACCTCCCAAACCTATGAGATAGGCTTCTATGGGCTTGATATTCAATTGCAGGTCTTGGCAGTATGAAAGTCTAACTGCACTAGTTGCTGCACTTGAGTCAACCAATGCTCTCACAGTCCTTACATTCTTTTCTTTTCCTACCTCCACGTTCACAAAGGGGCGTCGATCACTTAGGTGAGAAGTAATTATGCCCGATTTTTGGCACATATCCATGTGATATTTTGGGGCTTTCTGGTTGACATCTAGGCCTAATCGCCTTAACACTAGTTCTGTACTAGGACATTTGAGTGTCCTGGGGCACTTAAATGTCTTGCTTTTACACCAGATTGATTGATTTTTCTTGATGACACCCTTGAGGCTTTGATGGCATACTCACTTGGATTTGATAGCCCACATCATGTACTTTTAGACAAAAATATATTCTTTAACATTTTACAACTCCACATGGGTTATAAAATGAAGAAGAAAATGGGAATGTTTAAAAACTCCACTTTTATCATAAATGAAAAAATAGCACAATTCAAATATTTTAACAAATTGGATATGTTTTAGGAAATGGAAAGCTTTTCATGGTCTTTGGCAGTGTAAAGCAAGTGTCTAGGGATCTCTAGAGAAGGTTGAACACTTCCATAAGTGATAAAAATGGACTCAAAACTTGTCTTCTCTAGAGCACCGCCATTTATCGCACCTTTTAAAGAATGGCTTAGTATAATTTATGTGTAAGTGAGGTTTTAGATAATTGGCAAGTTATCCATGGATAACCTTAATACTAATTGAATGCATATTTTTATTCAAAGTTAGAAGGCCTCCGCTTTGAACTAGTAGCCATTGCATTTGGTGCTAACTTTCATGCTGAATTGGCAAAACATATATTTATATGTTCATGAAAAGAACATGGCTCCAAAGGTGGAATAAAAACTTATGATGGAAATAGTAATTATTTAAATGCTATTCTAAGTATTAAACCTTCCAAAATATGCTTTCATGCCATGTTTCATTCTTAATCTTGTTGAATAATACGTGATTTGCAATGGTGATTGTGATAAGAAGGAAAAAAGATGGCATACATATTTCATTTGACAAAAAGAAGATGGCATCCATGATGGATATAATGAAACGCTTTCAAATGATCCTTATCATTTTATGATATCAAAGATTATATCAAAGAATTTTTAATATTATTTTTAGTATGTGTTGATGTGTGCAAGGGATTGTGTGTTTATGCATATAACAACTATCAAAAAAATATTTTCACTAAATATGTTAAAACTATATATTCTTTTGATCCTATATGTACGTGAATCTTGTTTCTTGGTAGGTACTAGTTTCTTTTCTTGGAATATCAAGCTAAATGTTTGTAATTTGGCATTATTTCAATTGGATGTTAATATTTGTATGTGGATATATTGGATAGTGTCCACAAATATATATACTTTTTTAGTTGTACTTAGATATGAAAAACTTGGTTGATTTTCACAGATTGCTAGTTCTCTTATGTGTACACCTTGTTTGGTGTCTTATTTTCTTCTTCATGTGAAGAAACTGGATCTCTTCCATAATTGTACATGCTTTGTTATGTGTCCACAAACTTTTCATGATTGTCCCTGAAGAATTTGGTTGAAGCCCACACAACAAAAGATTCTTGGTTGTGTCCAAAGACGTGAAAATTTTGATGGATTTCAATAGATTATTTAGCCTCGTATATGTAAGCTTTGGTTTTTTGGCTCACATTTTCTACTTGGTAACTTGAATGTGTACACCTCGGATGATGTCCATAAATTCTTTTGAGTCATATATGTAGGCTTTAGTTTTTTGTTTTTGGTGAGGATTCATAGCAATTGATTTATATGTGTATACCTTGGTTTTTGTCTTCATTCCTTGTTTGATTGTTGGCATATTTGTACACTTATGTGGATTCCCATAAGTTTGTTGGAATCGTGTTTAGAACTAGTTGCTGCTTTTGGTGTACAAAGTCAAAATAATTGATCTTATTTGAATTGAAATGATTTTTCTAAGTGAGTTTGAGGTTCATACCATGTGATCTATGTTTCAAGGAATGTGTATAATTTTTTCTTTCATATGATGATTTTTTTTCTTTTGAGGAAAATACATTTGATTAGCAATTTTCATCCTGTTCACTACCATAGCATCTTGAGAGGCTATTTACATGAACACAAAACATGATTTATTGTGTTTTATAATTTTGCATTGACCTTTGAATTATATTTAATATGTGTGTTAAAGGATTTTCTCAAATTCTCTTTGTAGAAGGTGTGTGATTTTCTGGAAAATTGTCAAAAAAGGACACTTCGGTGTCCTGTTTTGGTACCAAACTAGTGTTAACTTATTTCTTCTAGCTCTCTAGCCTCTACTTGTGCTTTTTCTCTAACCCTTAACTCCTCTTCTTTTTGCTTCTTAGCAGTGTTGAGTCTCATGAGCATATCCTCTGTAAGAGGTTCTTGATATAACTTGACTCGACAACCACTTATATAGTTCAGCAAGATATCACCTTCTAAAGTGGCCAATTGAACTTCACCACTAGTGGAGATTCTATTAATGATCATGGGTCCATAGCCTCGTTTCTTCAATTTTTTGGCATGTTGCTTTAGCATATAAACTAGCACTAGGTCTCCTTCTTTCAATCCTTTGTCTTTGCTGTGTGCATCAAAATATGCCTTTTGTCTTTTCTTTGCAGCGTAGATGCCTGTTGCCGCTCGTAGCCTCATCTCTCCTAAGCGTTCTAGATCAAAGATCCTAGAGGACAATTCATGTCCATTCCACTCATGCTCTTGTGCTACTCTCAAGGTTAGGATTAGGAAGTCCAATGGTAGCACATCACTCTGTCCGAAGACCATCTGAAATGGGGTGGCATTGAGTACGTTTTGTAGGCAACTTGATAAGCCCAAACATCATGATGAAGCTGTTTGTCCCAATCAGAGCGTTTATTATTTACAAGTTTTGTCAACACAATACATAGGATCTTATTGGTTCTCTTGGCTTGTCCGTTAGCTTGTGGATGATAGGGGGCTGACTTCTTATGTATCACCAAGAATTCTTCTTGGAGAACGTTTTCAATGACTTCATTCAAGAAGTGCGTACCTCTATCACTTAGTAACTCTATTGGTAACACATATCTAGTGAACATGTTCTCGAATAAGAACTTCGCCATCTTTTGAGCATCATTCTTTGTTGTGGCTTTTACTTCCACCCACTTTGCCAGGTAATCTATGGCTACAATAATGTACTCTGCATGGGAGTTTCTAGCTGGGGGGTTGATAGAACCTATGAAGTCTATACCCCACTTTGAGAATGCACGTCCTCCCATCATCGGCCCTAAAGGCATCTTGTCTTTTTGTATCGGATATTGTGCACATTGGCATGTGTCACATTTCTTCACATAGGTATGTGCATCCATATGAAGAGTTGGCCAACAAAGTCCTGAAAATAAAAATGGTCTTAATTACTCGGTCAAGAACGAAGTGTCCACGTGCAACCCCACTATGTGCAGTTTCTAAGACTTTCAAGTAGTCAGATTCATGAATGCACAGTCTTAAGTATCCATGTTTGCCTCTCGGGTAAAGGTTATCGCCTACTAAGGCATAGTCTTGAGCCTCTTGCTCCATGCTTCTTCTATGATTGTATACATGTGGATAAACCTATGGTAATATCCACAATGGCCCATAAAGGCTTGTACCTCTTTAACATTCCTTGGTCTTGGTAGCTCTGTTATAGCTCTTACTTTATCCTCATCTGTAGATATTCCATTCTTAAAAACAATGTGACCTAAGATTTTACCTTGTTGTACCATGAACACACAATTCTCTGGGTTCAGACACACTCGATATTCTCTACAGTTGTTGAAGATCTGTCTGAGCTCAAGGATGTGGTATCTTCTTTGTTGGGAATGAGCACATAAATCATCCACATATACTTCTAAGCTCTTTCGCAAGAACTCCTTGACGACATGACACATGAGCCTTTGGAATGTTGCAGGTGCATTGGTGAGCCCAAATGGCATTACACGAAATGCAAAGATTCCCCATTCTGTGGCCAAAGCTGTTTTATGTTGATCTTCTGGGGCAATGGATACTTGGTTGTAACCTGAAAATCCATCAAGGAAGCTATAAGCTTCCTTGCCTGCAACGCGCTCCAATAGATGTTTAGTGATTGGAAGCGGATAACTATCTCTAATCGTAGCGGCATTAACTTTTTTGAGGTTAATACACACTCGCAATTTTCCATTCTTTTTGGGCACCACTACAATGGGGGAAACCCATTTAGTATGCTCAATCTCATAGATAAATCTAGCTTCAATCGACTTGTCAATCTCTTCTTTTATTTTAGCTGCATATGTCATTATATGTGTAGGGCTTTTGTTTGGTGGGCTTGGCATCAGCTGTCATCGGGATAGTATGAGAGAAAATTTTTGGATGTACTCCCTTTAGATCTCTATAGTGCCACACAAACACGTCCCTATATTCCCTCAATAGAGCTACAAGCTCTGCTTCTTCTTTTGCACTTAGGTCATCTCCTATGTACATACATCGCTCTTCATTCTCTTCAATAGTCACTACAATCTTTTTAGTCTTTTCTTTGTTATCATATGCTTCTCCTATGATGGCCTCTCTCTTATGCATTCGTACCACTATGACCTCACTAGGATCACACTCTTCCAACAAGGGCTAACACATGAACACTAAAATATCATAACCCTCCTCATCACAATGAGGTGTCGACTATTCTTCATTGACAGCAATGTCCATGGTAGCTAAGATTTCTGCCCAACCATGAGGCTCAAATTCCTCATCTGGAAAGATCATCGATGTATCGGCTCGGTCTTTTACTGGTCTATCTCCTTGAGAAGGTCCTTCTTCTCTAGTTTTTAGGTGCTTTTCCTCTTCCTCCGCGACCTTGCACATCCACAAATGAGTATCTTCATGCAGCCATAATGGATCAGGTGAACTTCTAGAATGCGCAGAGATAGAATCTTCTTTCGCTTTGTGGATAGGATTCCACTGTAGGGGTGGTACATCTGTGAAGGTGTAATCCTTCAAATTGACCTTGGTGACCCCTAAGTGTTGCAAGTACAAGGAGTTGGTTCCCCAATCTTGTACTATTTGGAGTTGTCGTAGGAAGGGTCTTCCTAGGATCATCTCATAAACATTATTTTTCTCAAAGTCACATATAGCAAATGTGTGTTCAAACTCTACACCACAAGTGGTTAGAGTTATCCCTTCGAGCAATCCTAGAGGTCTTTCAAAATGACCATCAGCCATTTGAAGCTTCATTCTAGTTGGTCTTAATGTGGGTTTGCCCCATCGCTTCCACAAGGAGGTGGTTGCAATAGCAACACCAACACCCAAATTTACAATTGCTTTGGTTGTGTTACCTTGGTAGGTGATCGGAAGATAAGTATTGCCTTCTTCACCTTCACTCATGTCTCCTATTTTGTCCAGAGGTATCTTTGGTACTTTCTGCTTAGAGCTTGCTTTTGGCATATTGGAATCAAGTACTGGAACTTGATCCTTTACATGATTCCATAGCTCTGGTTTTGCTTTGAGAAGCTCTTCTATAGTGAGATGACACTGAACCTTAGTGTTCTTCACAACGTTCACTGTTTCTTGGAACCACTGAGTCTTTTTTTCTTACCAATATTGTGGGAGCTCTGATCTGAAGAGATTCAGATTCCCATGGGCATGTGAATTGAGGCAACTCTTGTAAAGAATTAGATTCAAAATATAATCTCTCATCTTCTTGTTGCTCTACTTGGTCGCCATAAATGGACGGGATGTGGTCATGAAGATCATCAATTTCAGGAATAGGAGGGGGATTATCTTGTATTTCCCGCAAGAACTCTTGAGAGTATTGTTGAATTGAAAGAGGTGCTCCCTCATTGATAAAATCAAGAACATAAGTTTTCATTTCTGGTGAAATCTCTCTTTCAACAACCGGTTGAACTTGTGGAGGTAAAGAAACTAGCGGCTTGTTTACCAACTTCTCTAATCTTTTTAGTAAGCCCTGGAAATGTAAATATGGCTTGATAGAGTTTGTCTGATTGAATGATTGACTTGTCTTGAGCATAGCCTGAGCTAGATCTACCATTTTCATGCACATTTTTGTCTGTTCAATCTCTAAGTCTACTCTAGGGTAACTCTTGTCTAGGTTTGTAGCTGTTGGCCCTTCTTGAAGTCGAGCCTGGTAGGCCTTGAACATCATGTCCAAGCCTTCTAGGGTTGGATCTGCAAGAACAGACCCTGGCTGTGGTTTATTTACAGCGGGTGGTGGGGTGGGATGAGGTGGAGTGGATCAATCTTCAACATGCAAGGGGCTTTGAGATGCAACATCTTCTATTTTTTTTTTTGCATTATTCAAGATTTCTCCTAGTTTGGATATCTTTTTATTCCACTTATGATTGGTTCTCTCCCTGGTATCTTTCCATGTTCTTGTTTTCCTCTTACTAGGCTTTCCTGATTCACTTGACTTTGATTGTTTAGTCGGCTTATCTTGTTTCAATGCTTGTGCTCTAGTGGCTCCCTATACAAGAGCCACATTACTACTACTTGAACTTGAATCAGCCACTAAGCCTACCACATTGATGGGTGTAACCTTGGGTGCATTAGAGGGGTTCCTGGGACATTCTCTCGGGAGATGTTCTTTGCCGCACTCAGGACAAAAGCCTTGTATTATGATGTTTTGTCCTTGTCCCGGAGTGAGTGAGTGGGGACATTCATGAATGAAATGGTCACCCTGACATCTAAAACATGGTTCTCTAGGGGCTTGTGGTCTTACTTGTCTCAATTGGGGCCTCGGATTAGGATTCGTGTACATGATACTCGAGTATTCTGGCTCCCAATTTTGCTCCATGAGTGGTGTCTCATATTGATAGGAATAAGCCTCACTATGCTCTAGTCACTCTGTGTAATAAGCTTGTGGACTACTTTCATGGGAGTAGTTTGAACTTTGAGCATGAGAGTCATTTTTTGAGATCAAAGGGGTTAGTGGCACCAATGCTCTATTAGGATTCTCCTCTACCACTGCATAATTAACTAGGATCACATTGGTAGGAGCTAGTGGTTGGTTTCCTAGGACTAGTTGTGGCCTGTATGGTGCCTAATATTGCTGTTGTGGTCTATAATATGACTGTTGGTATTGGTTCTGAAACCTACCTTGCTGGTAAGGTTGCTGATAATTTTGCCTGATAGCCGACCTATTGTATGGACAATCTTGAGCCATATCGTTCGTGTATTTTCTATCAATAGTACAATATAGAGCATTAGGGTTTCCTTGGGGCTGAGCCATCATTGGGCAAACATTAGCCATGTGATCTCCTCCGCATGTATAACATCGATTCAATGGGGTGACCCTTAGCATTTGTCTATTTTGAACTCCTAGCTTCTTGGTCACCCACTCAGCTATCTCATCTATCTCCGTGAAGGTTCTAGAGGTATGACTAGTAGAACTATCTGAATCCTTATAGAGTTTGGACAGTCCTAACTCCTCGCCCAAGTTGTCCTCTATGTCAACGCATATCTGCACACACTCTTCTATGGATCTAGGCTCTTTCAAGTACACTTATGATCTTAACTTGGTGCTCAGTAAGCCATCTAAAACAAGGCCACTTGTTTGGCTGCTGAGGGCAATTCTGGCACATGGCATCTTTCCAAGTACTGTCTAAACCGTCTTCCTGCAAGTCGCACAATTTCTTGGGGTGTCTGCTTGAAGCTGTGGATCAAGGATGATGTATTATGCCTGATGCCACTCTTGAAAAATTCTACAATGAATTCCTCTAGCAGCTGACCTATCTCCCTGTAGTTGCGATTGTTTAGAGGTTGAAACCAAGCTAAGGCAATACCCTTGAGAGTCAAACCAAATGCTTCAAACTGGGTGAATAAGTCTTCGACTTGTTCAGCTTTCAGCACTTGTTTGAACTCGGCCACATGGTCATAAGGATCACCTAAACCATCAAAGTAGTTCTTCATTGTCTTAACCACTTGAGAGGGTCTAAGGGTTCTTGAGTGCTCTCAAAGTCTAGTCAATGGAAATTCATGTTCATCTCTTTGATGCCTATGAGTTCTATGTCTCTCCCTTTCAGGTCTTTCAGTTCCTAATCCCGATTGGTCTCTACCCACCATGGTTTAGCTCTGGTCTCTCTCTAGTTCTTTGGTTTCATGAGCCTTGGATGATCCTGCTCCTTGGAGGCCATGGGAAACATTAGATCTTGGTGGAGGGAAAATTGGTTCACCTTGCCAAGTGTATGCATGCCTATCCTGCTATATTACCAAGAACATTTTCTCAGATGTGTGATCTAGATAGACAACTTTCCTTGGTGTCTCCGGATCCTTGAACTCATAGATGGTGACTACGGGGCTAGGTTGATCTGGCCTGAATCTCTAAAAGGCTTCCTCAATTTCTCTATTTAAGAATAGTTGTATGCTCTTGTTATCTTGAGGGATCCAATATGGAGTGATTACTCTAGTCAAGACTGACTTACCTCTAGGAGTCTTGGGTTCTCCTCCTAGGTTCCCTTGCTCTAGGTCTCCTATCTCATTCTCAAGAATGATATTTCCAAACTCATCTGTCCTCTCTGGGAGGTTGGTTACCAGATACATTGTTCCTTCCTTATCAACCTATGACCCCTCTTCGAACTTGACCACTAGGTGTTCAAGTCCAAAGGGTTGATTGGGATTTTTGAGTTGGACCACTGATCATCTCAGGCCATCCTCATAGATGCGTGCACCTAATTGGCTGGTCCTGATATATTCCAATTGTGTCTTATAGGGACCTTATGGTGTCTGTAAATAGGAAATATCTGAGCTACGTGTGGGTTTCTCCATGTTGAAGGACATTTCTGAGCCACTTGTGGCGAAGCTTAGCACGTAGGGATAACCACTTAGTTGTTGTGCCCAAGACTTAGTTGTATGGTTGACACTAGCCACAAATGATCTAATGCTTTGCCTATCCTTGCCTAAGTGTTTGCCAGATCTTAGGTTCATAAGCTTTGTCTACAAGTCCAAAATTTCCGCTTGTATTGCTCAAAATCCTTTGGAACTCCTTAGTTTCCTAGTCCACCTGAGGGTCAACTTCAAAATACTATATCTAATAATCCACATATTAATTTTACGGTATTAATTTTCACCTGGTAGTACTCCCCACGAGCTTTCCAACAAACCCAAAATCACAGCAAATGGATTTCGTATGAGAAAGTTATGCCAGTTCAGGGTTTTGGGGGTTAAAATAGGGAAACAGGACCTCTCTGGGATTGCTTCAAAACAGGCAACACACGACACTTAGTAAGTATCAACGATACTTGGAAGCAGATGACACATGATACTTGACAGATGTCGCGATACTTGATGCCCACGACACTTGACACTTAGCAAATGTCGTGACACTTGGTCCTGAGAACGACACTCGACACGTGAGGAATATCGTGACACTTGATCTCCATGACACTCGACACTTGTCAAATGTCATGAGACAAACACGATATTTGACACTTGTTGAATGTCGCGATGCCACCACGATACTCGACACTCGTCAAATGTCACGAGACAAACACGATATTTGACACTTGTTGAATGTCGCAATACAACCACAATACTTGACACTTGTCAAATGTCGCGAGACAAACACGATATTCGACACTTGTTGAATGTCGCGATGCAACCACGATAATCGACACTTACCAAATGTCCCAAGACAATAATGATATTCGACTCTTGTTGAATGTCGTGATGCAACCATGATACTCGACACTTGTCAAATGTCGCAAGACAATCACGATATTTGACAAGGGTAAATATCGCGACACTCAACCGCGGGAAATCACGACACCTAAATATCGTGACACTCAACCTCGAGAAATCACGACACCTGGATTTTTTGGAGTCCAAATTCAAAAATTTTTGCAAATATGAGTACCTTGTGTCCTCCTTGTCACTCCTATGTGTCTATAGATGCAAAATCTCTCTTCAAACCTGCGATATCACACTCACGACATTTGGCATAGGTCTTGTCATGTCCGAGTCTGATCACTCAATTTTTTTGGGTATTTTTGTCGTATTTCTCCAGCGTTTCAGCTCTGCAACCCCTCTAAGCTTCTTGTTCGTAGCCACAAATGAATAATGAGGTGAATGTACTCTAAAAAATGAAAACAAAACTGAGAAGATGAAGGTTGGTGGAGATGGTGATGATGCTGAAGATGAAGGAGAAGAAAAACTGAAAAACAGAACTAAAAATGGTGATTTTTTTACCTTCCAACGTCTCTACTCTACGTCTTACCGTCACACGCTCGTCCTCCAAGCTCTCTCCCCGACAACGATGCCAAATTTGGTGTCACTCTTACACAATGGCAAGTACCAACATGAGGAGCTTCACCTCATAAATGTCAATTCGTGGAGATGTGAGGACCGGTATGAAGACCGTGAGCAAGTGATGGCACAAGTGCGTGAGTGAAAGCACACAAGCATGCACACACACACACGCACAAGGTAAGAGCAAAGAGTGGAACAATGGAAAGCTTCGATTACAAAAGAACTCTCTTAGAAAGCTCAAATCTACAACAAGCTACCCCCAAAAATGAGCTCTCAAGCCCTTTTTATAGTTTTTTTGAGTGGTTTTGGCCCTGTCCAGACCTAGTTAAAAATTAGGTTCCAAGGCTTATTTGGGGGCTCAAACGGAGTCTAAAAATTATGAAGATTGGTAGGATGCTACTTCTAGTACTCCTCAAGCTCGAGGACTCCTCGGCTTGAACAAAATGGAGTTAAACAAATGGAAAATGGTATTTACAATGGTTTTTTGTGATGAAAATCACTATTTTTATAGGGATTTGCTCTGAAAATTTGACATGTGCTTCTTCGAGCTCCCTACTCGCTCCTTCTTGTGTGTCCACTTTATTTAGGTTGAAGTAATTGACTACTGAGGAAGTTGGTTGAAAGTGGGTGAGTGTGTGTTGAATTCTTTTCATTGATAAAGCATTCGGTATTTGTTATGTACTGTTTAACATAAGTGAATCCAGTAGTAGTTATTGTGGGATGAATACCCATGTGTAGATAACTTGTTGAGTGGTGTGTCAGTGTGAAGATTGCATTCGTGCATATGATTGCCAAAAGCCTAAGTGCTAATAAGTTAAGAGTAATCTCTCGTGGTAGCAATAGTGGTAATAACCAATTAAACTATGCAGTGGGAAAATTATCATAGGGCCTCTGTTCACACAGACCCCTATCCAATCCAAGAACTTGGTAGAGAATTCTTGTCACTATTATCTTAACCAGATATAGTAAAATTAGGATAGAGATTTAACAATACTTTAGTGCATGATTGCTCAAACTAGACTTCATGAGATGCTATTAACTAATCAACAACTTATAGAACAACAATGTGAAGAATGTGCCCATCACCTTTTTCATTCCCTTTTTAATGCACAACAACAAACAAAAGAAGTTTAGGTTGTCCCTTAACTTGATTAGAGAAGCACTTTATATGCAAGGGATGCACATTCCATTAGAGAAAGAGGCATTGGTGCTTGAAAACATGAACAATGGGAACCTCATGGAGCTAAAGGATATGGAAACAATGACCCCTAATATTGAAGTCCCCCTTCGGTTATGTATGCAAAAATTTGCTTTTCTAGGCTAGGATCATTTCAGCCAACTACACAAAACAATTTGATTTAGTTTATACCTTGAAAAAACCTCCAAGATGACCATCAATCTCCCTATTTGGATCATTGAACAAATGCTAGCCGCTGATGGGCTCGCATGGAAATATGAACAGATGTTGTGCTCTCACAAGCATCGATCATTTACCAGTGCTTAGCCTATGCTATTCCCATCCAGCAAGTGTTTTCTTGGAATATGGTCCAACAATTCAAGATTATAAAAGGCCTCTACACCCTCTTCCAAGCGAATACAAGAGACGGTTCCATGCACCCAGCCCAGAGGAGCCACATTGACTCTCGATATTTATACTAGTAGGGGAACATAATCTAAGGCCATTCAAAATCCAACTTCCTAGATGAAGCACTAATGGAGCATCCATGGCTCAACAGGTGATGCCACCTCAACTCATTGGTCTTGAGTTTCTAGGGCCTATTTGCCTCAATGAATTGGCAACATTCATTTCCAATAACTTCTTAGAGAGGTAGACTTGAGCTTAGAATATGAAGAAGAAGGAGGCAATCAACAATAACAACAAGAAGAAGGAAATGAAGAAGAGGAAGAAAAAGCACCCCCGCCATATACAATAGAGCTCCAAAGACTACATGAAACCATAGAGAGTGTGCAATCCCAAGGTAGAATCTCAAAGCAAAGTAGCCACTTATTGATGAATCAAATGCTGTGAGAAGGAGTGGATCCACAATTCATCGAGTCCCTATGACTAATAACAGAGACTTGTGGGGTTATTGAAGTGATGGACTATATGTTGCAGAGACCTTGCCCACTGTATGAAAAAAGATGCATCAACACCTGAAAATGACAAGGTAAAAATATACAAATACCGATCACATAATTTGAATCAACCATGACCATTCAACTAGATGCCACCACAACTCAAGGGGGGATGACACGCATAAATTTTTTATCAACCTTGTAGGAAGAGACCTTCAAATAAATGTTCTCAACTAGTTTTTGGGAATATCATTTGGAGATATTTATACAAAGGCCCACTCATCTTCTACAACTATTCATTGTAGAGCAAGCCATCCATGTCAAATAGTTACGAATGCCACTTTGAGACATCCCTAGCCCTATAGATTGGGATCACCTTATGACAAATATAGCTAGAGGACTCATGCTAAAGGAACATGAATTGGCAGCTAACATGGTATAATAATACATCGATTGCCCTCCACAACAAGGGTCTGTTGGCAGCAGTCAGGGCATCTCAAGACAAGGAAGCCGACATAAGGAATCAAAACAAAGAGAAGGGACAAGCAGGCAAAGCAGTCAAACAAGATCCGACAAGTAGGCCATTCAATTTAATTTAATAGTGATTTTCATCACTCCATGAAGCTTGTAAATACCGTTTTTGGTAGATTTGACTCCATTTTGTTCAATCCAAGGAGTCCTGGAGCTTGAGTACTATTAGAAGTAATTATGTACCAATTTTCATAATTTTTAGAGCTTGTTTGAGCCTCCAAAATAGCCTAGGAACCTAATTTTTAACTAGGCTGGACACTAGGTCTGGACGTCACCACTAGCTAGTCAAAAACTAAGAAAGGAGTTAGAGAGCTCATTTTTGAGGAGAACAAATTGTAGTTTGAACTAAAGAAGAGCTCTCGGCGTAATTGTGTTCTGATCTTAATCAAAGCTTCCATTATCTCACTCTTTGATCTTAGTTGTGTGCGCGTGTATGTGTATGTGTGTGCATGCTTGTGTGCTTCTCCATCACCACTTGTGCACATCACTTGCTCGAGGTCTCCATACCACCCTCATGTCTTCTCGGATTGACATTAAAGGAGGTGCTACTCACCACTGAGCTACACCAAATTTTGGCACCGTTGTCGGGGATCCAGCTTTGAGGACGAGCGTGTGATGGTAAGACATAGATTAGAGATGTTGGAAGAGTAGGTAAACATTTTTTTAATGTGTTTTTACCTTCCTCTTCACCTCTTCACACCATATCCATTCATCATCATCTTCATCATCGTGACCATATACCTCCATCTCCATTCATTTCCTCATTTCTACTTGAGAGCAAGAGTGAGAGAGAGCTTGTATGCGTCTTTGTTTTTTGTTTTCTTGAGCATTCTTGCATGTACCAGCTTCCTTTGCAGCTGTAGTAGCTCCAACAGGTGAGAAAATTGTCTGTGTAGGTCTGGAGGCGTTGACCTTTCTTGATCGCGATCGACAAAAAAGTGCGACTATCAGTAAAACTAAGTGCACCACCACAAAGCACATGATGAGCACATTCCAAATCACTAATAAAAATAAAAAATTCCTTAATTTCCTGTCCATCATGATTGACAGACCCTCTCAATCGTGATCAATAGACCCTGTCAATTGTGACCGATAGACTCCCTCAATCACGATCGACAGGCCCCGATGGGTTGCCACATACGACTCAGTCAATGGCGATTGACAGTCCATCGCGACCGACTGAAACTTCATGATTGACACATTAAATCACATGTGCACATGTCCATCACGATGAGCACAACCTCGATTGACTGAAATCATGCTGGAATTTGCGAAAAAAGTGTCAATCACGATTGACACCATCAATCGCGATTGAAAGCCCTCACGACCAACTCTGTCGATCACGATTGACACCATCAATCGCGATTGACAACCATGATGGACAGCCCTATCAATCACAATTGAGAAGCATTTTTGGCTAAATTTTTAGGGTTTTTTATTTCAAATTTTGGGGTAACTGTGGGCATAAATATCAAGTAGTTAGAGCATTGTAAGGCCTCTACACAAGTAATTCAAGAGATCCTGTTTGCCTATTAGCCTGTTTTGACCTTGTTTTAGCCCTAGAATCTGAATAGCCATAACATCCTCATACGAACTCCATTTCTAGTGAATTTGTTCTTCTTGGAAAACTAACGCAAGGAGTTATAAATAGGGTCTTTTGAAGTTGATCATCCTAGGGTGAGAAAACTGAGGGATCTCTTGGGTAGTCTTTCATAAAGACAAAGGGCAAGTTGGTCTCTGTAGCTCAAGCGTAAGCATCACCTCCTTTACTTGTCAATCCGCGGAGACGTCAGGACCGGTATGAAGACCACGAGCAAGTGAAGGCACAAGTGCGTGAGTGAAAGCACACAAACATGCACACACATACACACACACGCGCACAAGGTAAGATCAAAGAGAGGAACAATGGAAAGCTTTGATTGCAAAAGAGTTCTCTTAGAAAAGCTCTATTCTCTAACAAGCTAACCTCAAAAATGAGCTCTCTAGCTCTTTTTATAGTTTTTGGACTAGTTTTGGCCCTGTCCAGACCTAGTGTCCGGCCTAGTTAAAAATCAGGTTCTAGGGCTTATTTGAGGGCTCAAACGAAGTCTAAAAATTATGAAAATTGGTACGATGGTACTTCTAATACTCCTCAAGCTCGAGGACTCCTCAGCTTGAACAAAATGGAGTTACAAAAATAGAAAATGGTATTTACAATGGTTTTAGTGATGGAAATCACTATTTTTGTAGGGGATTCTTCTGAAAATTTGACATACACTTCTTGGAGCTCCCTACTTGCTCCCTTTCCTTGTGTGTCCACCACTTAGATGTGTTCCTATGCTTTGTCCTTGACCTTCAGCTTCAACACTCCCCCCCCCTCTCGAGTCTGTCGTCCCTGACAGACCCTTGTTGTAGTGGTTGTTCCATGTAGTGCTTTGAGAGGTAGTGTCCATTTTGTATGAACAAGAGCCGTCTATCTTCCAAATTTGGCAGCGTTGGTTGTCCGGTTCTTCTTTTGTCACTGCAAGCCTTTGCAAGTCGTAGTCCCTTGGTATGTGCTTCTTTCATGAATTGCAGCATGAATGCGTCGTTGTGAGCTTTCAAAAACAGCGAGTTGTTCAAAAGAGGTTGTCAAGATCGAGTTGGAGCAACTACTAGCTTTGAATTGCTTCATAGGTATGGATGTTGCCCCCAAGATGTCCTCTAGCGCTTCTAAAAATGATGTTCAGAGTAGTCATGCCAAGTACTCATAACCCATAGTGAATGATGGGTAAGTGTGTATGTGCATGGGTTGAAAAAAGTATGTGCCTTGTGCACGGCCTTGTAGTGTAGCCCTACGCATGCTTACTTGGAAAATGCATTGGAAGAAGTATGGTGCAAAAATTGCGGGTCTTGAGCGAAGTGCTCAAGGGTATGCTCACGAAGAGGTTTCCTAATCTATCATGGTTATGGTGTTTCCAGAGTAAAGATACTTACCATGGTGAAGGGTTGATTGATGTCTATCTCTTCATGTTGTATACCCGGCATTTGTGATGGAACATTGTCGATGAATGTCCATGTTGCTGGTCCACCGAAATTTTTTTTGAGTGCCTGGTTCTGTCTTCTCTTTTCAAAGCAACGTTTGCCAAATAGTAAGAATTGAATTTATTTATATTCTTTGACAAAACAACATTGGGTAACTACACCAAGCTTAGTTTCACATATTCTCTTTAGTTCACCATAAGCAGGAGTCTGCTCATCTAGTATACAGACAAGGATTTTCGGGGTACCAAACAAACTCTTGCAAATATCTCCTTGGATGCTCTCATACATACAGTAGTTAAGCATCACTCAAGTTGTGGACCTTCAAGATCTTCACTCCCACCATGGTAAGGGGAAACCATAGGTGTGGATGGCATGTTCATGCTAAGTTCTTGACATCTACCAAATAAGGCAGCAATTACATCATCTGCTAGCCGAGACACACTTCTATCCAAACTGATAAATGCCCAGTAATCGATGGTTCAATCTTCAACTAAGCATGACTCATTCATGTTCCATGAGCGAAACCTGGGAACAAGTTCTTTCCCTCTCTCTTTTTTTTTTTTTTTTTGAGGAATGTCACAAAACAAGAAGGCAAAGTTTAGTATCAAAAAGTGGTTTACATGTGTCAATGTGCTCTAGTGCATGGGACTCTCGGTTGTGTCTATGCACGGCCATGTAATGTGGCCCTATATAATGCATACTTTAGAAATGCATGACCTGAATGGTGCAAAAGACAAGGTTGTGCAAGGAGCACATGGTTGTCGCTCGTCGAGGCCTGATGTCACTTGCAGATGTTGGTTTCATCTTTGTTGGAGGTATCCATTGGATCTCGAGATGACCACTGATCCTTCCTCTTTATAGGGATCCATTTTAGAACAGCATTTGGCACTGTAGAGATTACTTCAGGCGTCTTCCTCTTTGAATGCTTTCTGAACTGTGGTATCCAGTGTGGTTGGCGCTTTGGTTCGGTGGAGGCTACTTGTACTTTTGGCTTCCAAACCCATATCCTTTTTGCATGTCTTCCTACTAATGTTGAAGAGCTGATTTGATCTTCCTTTGGTCTCTGTACGTGGTTCTTACCCTTTTCTCTTTTTGGCTTCTTTGTTGAGACCTTTCGCATGTGGGAGAACATAGGTTGTTATGGATGTAGGAGCTTCTTAGGTACCCACATCTGTAATTGCCCTTGTTGAGCTACAACTAACTTCTTAGGCACCCAAACTTGTTGGATACCTTGTGATTGAGCTTGTCCAAGCTGCTTCCTTCGTCTTCTAGCCTGGTTGGCTTGCCTGGATGGGATTTGTGGGGGCAAGGCTGGTGGTTGCTCTCCTTTGCCTACCCATATTTGCTTCATGCTCGGAACTGCTTTCTTATCGAATGGTGTCTTTCTATTTGACGTAGCAGTTGTCGTGAACGGTTGTGTTTGCTTGTGTGGTGGACTCACTACTGTGGCTACTTGATCCTTTGGAGAAGAAGAAAGATCCACCCGCCTTCGAACCTGGTCTTCCACGATTGACTCCTTCTGCATCATAGAGCTTTTGACACATACAACATCTTCTTTCATATGATTAGTCTTGGAAGAACTAAGAGAGTGTGTGGTGCCATGATCTAGGAGCATGCAGTTCTCTAATTCTAATGTAATGCATTGTTCATGTACCCAAACTTGAAGAATTTGACTTCTTAGGTTTAAGTTAACTGCATGGTCATAGATCCAATCTTGACCCAAGACAAGTGGTTCTGTAAGGTTCTCATCTTGACATACTAGCGCTTTGGCTTTCATTGGAACATCTTGAAGGTAGATGGGAAGTTCCACCTCGCCCAAACAAGGGGTTTCCACACCTCCCAATCCTATGAGATAAGCTTCTATGGGATTGATGTTCAACTGCAAGTCTTGGCAGTAGGAAAGTCTAACTGCACTACTTCCTGCACCTGAGTCAATCAATGCTTTCACCATCCTTGCACCCTTCCCTTGTCCTATCTCTATGGTCACAAAGGGTCTTCGGTCAATGACTTGAGAAGTCGCTACGCCTGACTTTTGGCACATATCCATGTGATATTTTGGGGCTTTTGAGTTGACATCTAGGCCTAATCGCCTTAACTTATTTCCCCTAATACGCTCTCTGGCCTCTGCCTGTGCTTCTTCTCTCACTCTTAACTCTTCTTCTTTTTGTTTCTTAGCAGTGTTGAGTCTCATTAGCATGTCGTCTGTAAGAGGTTCTTGATATAACTTGACTCTACAACCACTAATATAGTTTGGCAAGATATCACCTTCTAAAGTAGCCAATTGAACTGCACCGCTAGTGGAAATTCTGTTAATGATCATGGGTCCATATCCTCGTTTTTCCAACTTACGGGCATGTTGTTTTAGTGTGTAAACCAACACTAGATCTCCCTCTTTCAGTCCCTTATCCTTAATGTGTGCATCGAAGTATGCCTTTTGCCTTTTCTTTGCAGCGTAGATGCCTGCAGCCGCTCGTAGCCTCGTCTCACCTAAGCGTTCTAGATCAAAGATCCTAGATGACAATTCATGTCCATTCCACTCATGCTCTTGTGCTACTTTTAAAGCAGGGATTAAGAAATCCAGTGGTAGCACCGCATTCTGTCCAAAGACCATCTGAAATGGGGTGGCATTGAGTACCGTTTTGTAGGCAACTCAGTAAGCCCAAACAACATGATGAAGTTGTTTGTCCCAATCAGAGCGTTTATTATTTACCAATTTTGTCAATACGTTACAAAGGATCTTATTGGTACTCTCGGATTGTCCATTAGCTTGTGGGTGATAGGGGGCAGACTTCTTATGTATCACAAAGAATTCTTGGAGAAGATTTTCAATGACTTCATTCAAGAAGTGTGTGCCTCTATCGCTCACCAACTCTATTGGTAGTCCATATCTCGTGAACGCATTCTCGAATAAGAACTTAGCCGTAGTCTGAGCATCATTCTTTGTTGTGGCTTTCACTTCTACCCACTTTGTAAGGTAATCTGTGGCTACAATAATATATTCTGCATGGGAGTTTCTAGCTGGGGGGTTAATAGGACCTATGAAGTCTATGCCCCACTTCGAAAATGCACGCCCTCCCATCATTGGCCTCAAAGGCATCTCGTCTTTTCTAACTGGATATTGTGCACGTTGACATGTGTCACATTTCTTCACATAGGTATGTGCATCCATATGAAGAGTGGGCCACCAAAGTCCTGAGAATAAAATGGTCTTGATCACTCGGTCAGGACCAAAATGTCCACCTGCAACACCACTGTGTGCAGTCTCTAAGACCTTTAAATAGTCTGATTCATGAACGCACAGTCTTAAGTAACCATCTTTGCCTCTTCGGTATAGGTTCTCTCCTACTAAGGCATAGCCTTGAGCCTCTTGCTCCATGCTTCGTCTTCTTGCTAGACTAGCCTCTTTGGGTAATCTTCCCGATCTCATAAACTCTACCAATGGAGCACTCCAATATGGAATTAATGATACTTGATAAAGGGTCGCATGCTCCACTAGTGGTCTCTCTCTGCACATTGGACAATTCTTGATCCACTCATGTATTGCTTTGTCCATGCTAGGCCAATACACTCCTAAATGTTTCAAATTCTGCAATGTTCGTTGTTTAGAATAGTGATTTCCTAGCATTCCTTCATGGGCTTGTTGCAACCAACTACTATGTTCATTGTCCGCAACACAACAAGCTAATACACCCTCAGTATCTTGTTTGTACATGCTTCCTGCTAATATGTGATATTTTTGTGATTTTACAATTTCTTCTTGTGATGTTTTCACATTCTTATTTGCAGGGCCGAAGGTTAGGACCGGTACCAACTTATTTGCCCATTTAGGAACAACTTCTAAATTGAACAGATAAGCATCGGGTAATTTGTCAGACACTCCTTGTGGTGACTCTCCTGAAGTGATGCGAGAAAGGTGATCTGCCCGAAGGTGGGTTCTACCTCTCCTAACAACAACTTCAAAGTCATACTCCATTAGTAAGAGGAACCATCATACTAAGCGTCCAGTATTGCAAGGTTTATTGACCAAGTATAACAAAGCTTGATGATCAGTGAAAAACTTGAACTTGTTGTTGTCTAAACTTCTTCACAGCATATACCATGCCTAACCCTTCTCGCTCGGTTGTGGTATAATTTCTTTCGGTTGGGTTTAGTTGTCTACTAGCATATGCTATGGGCAAATCTAAATTCCCTTCACGTGTGGGTTGTGCTAGCACACATCCTATGGCATGATTGGATGCATCCACATGGACATGGAATGGCTTATTCCAATCAGGAGTGGTCAGTATTGGTGCTGTGCACAAACGTTTCTTCAGTTCATTGAAAGAATTCTCGCATTCATCGTTCCACTCAAAATTAGACAACAAGGCATAAAGGGGTCTAGCTATGATCGCGTACATGTGGATAAACCTACGGTAATATCCACAATGGCCCATAAAGGCTTGTACCTCTTTAACATTCCTTGGCCGCGGCAGCTCTGCTATGGCTCGTACCTTATCTTCATCTGTTGAGATTCCATTCTTAGAAACAATATGACCTAAGATTTTACCTTGACGCACCATGAACACACACTTTTCTGGGTTCAGACACACTCGATATTCTCTTCACTTGTTAAAGATTTGTCTGAGTTCAGGGATGTGAAATCTTCTTTCTTGGGAATGAGCACATAAATCATCCACATATACTTCTAAGCTCTTTCGCAAGAACTCTTTTACTTGTCAATCCGCGGAGACGTGAGGACCGGTATGAAGACCACGAGCAAGTGAAGGCACAAGTGCGTGAGTGAAAGCACACAAACATGCACACACATACACACACATGTGCACAAGGTAAGATCAAAGAGAGGAACAATGGAAGGACGTTGATTACTAAAGAAATCTATTACAAAACTGAAATCTACAAGAAGCTAACCTCAAAAATGAGCTCTCTAGCTCTTTTTATAGTTTTTTGACTAGTTTTGGCCCTGTCCAGACCTAGTGTCCGGCCTAGTTAAAAATTAGGTTCCAGGGCTTATTTGAGGGCTCAAACGAAGTCTAAAAATTATGAAAATTGGTACGATGGTACTTCTAATACTCATCAAGCTCGAGGACTCCTCGGATTGAACAAAATGGAGTTACAAAAATAGAAAATGGTATTTACAATGGTTTTAGTGATGGAAATCACTATTTTTGTAGGGGATTCTTCTGAAAATTTGACATACACTTCTTGGAGCTCCCTACTTGCTCCCTTTCCTTGTGTGTCCACCACTTAGATGTGTTCCTATGCTTTGTCCTTGACCTTCAGCTTCAACAGTCTCTGAATTACATGAATGAAAATGGCATGTTGTGTCAGTTCAATTTAAATCTTGAGCTAACTTTGGAATGTTTATAGGTCCACTAAGAGCATCGAAGGGCATTCAAGGCAAGAGTGATTGCAGGCTTGGGAACACACTTCCTGGGTTTACAAGGGCAAGGGATAATATGGTTGGGTAGAAATTCTAGCAACAATGGATGTAGCCATCAATGAAGAACAATGGACACCCCACTCTGACGAGCATGGCTAGGACATTTCAGTCTTCACCATAGAGCCATATAATGTGTGATTTAGTTAGAGAGGAATGTGAACCTAGCATTGATGCATTTGAGGATGCAAGTGACTTTGATCTAGAGTCAATTATCATGGACCTGCCTTTTGCATCAGACGAGGAATATTTTTATGAAGTGGAGGCCTAGCCACAAAGACACAAAGAACTTACACATGATGTGAAGGCAAGAAAAGGAAGAAGAAATAAGCCACATTAGAGGAGGAAAAATCTTTGTTCGAGGTCCTTGAAAATTTTAAGGAGTATGAGATAGAAGATAGGAGAGTCATGATAAGAATGCTTAAATGTGATGCACAACCCAGAGAGGCCTATGATAACAAAGAAACCACCAAGAAAATTGTTGTAACCATAGAAGAAGGAGAAGAAAAATGCACATACATTGGACATGACCTGATGGAGGAAGAGAAGCAAGAGTTGATATCCTTGCTAAGAGAATACAGAGATGTATTCGCTTGGAGCTACAAAGACTTGAAAGGTGTAGACCTTGACATATGCTCACACACGATTCCCATAAACTCAAATGCCAAACCCTCTAAGCAGAAGCCATACACCTATAATGATAACTATGTTGCCAAGATCAAAGAAGAGATAGATCACTTGGTTGAAGCTGGATTCATCTATGAAATTGAGAACATTGAGTGGGTATCCCCCATCATAGTGGTGCCCAAGAAGAATGGAAAGTTATGTGTATGCATTAACTTGAAGAAAGTTAACGCAACCACTATTAGAGATAGTTATCCGCTTCCTATCACTGAGCATCTCTTAGAAAGAGTAGTAGGCAAGGAAGTATACAGCTTCCCTGATGGCTTCTCTGTCTACAATAAAGTGGCCATAGCTCTAGAAGATCAGCATAAGACAACCTTTGCTATAGAGTGGGGCATATTTGCCTTTGGAGTAATGCCATTTGGTCTTACCAATGCACTAGCCACCTTTCAAAGGCTGATGTATCATGTATTTAAAGAATTCTTGAGGAAGAACTTAGAAGTCTATGTTGATGATCTCTCTCCTCATTCCAACATTAGACAAGCCCATATCCCTGAGCTGAGAGCTATCTTTGAAAAATCTAGAGAATATCAAGTCTACTTGAACCTAGAAAAGTGTGTTTTCGTGGTCAGACAAGGCAAGATTCTAGGACACATAGTGTCAAAGAACGGCATATCTACGGATGAGGAAAAAGTTAGAGCTATTGTAGAGCTACCTCAACCAAAGAATATCAAGGAAGTACAAGCTTTCATGGGGCATTGTGGCTATTATTGCCAATTCATTCATATGTATGCGATCATTGCAAAACCTCTATACTCCCTTTTGACTAACTTTGAGTGGACGTAAGAATGTGAGAACTCTTTCAATGAGCTTAAACGACGATTATGTTCAACACCAATCTTGACCACACCAAATTGGAACATAACGTTTCATGTTCACGTGGATGCATCCAATTATGCTATTGGGTGTGTACTTGCACAACCTACAGGCAAAGGTAATATGGATCTTCCAAATGCATATGCTAGTAGACAGTTGAATGCAGTTGAGTGGAACTATACCACAATCGAAAGAGAAGGATTAGGCATGGTATATGCTGTAAAAAATTTAGACACTATTTGCTTGCAAATAAGTTTAAATTTTTTATTGATAATCAAGCTCTACTGTACTTGGTAAACAAGCCATGCACTACAGGTAGATTGGTAAAATGGTTCCTCTTACTAATGGAATATGACTTTGAGGTAGTGGTGAGGAAAGGTAAGACTCACCTAAGAGCATATCATCTCTCAAGGCTCACATTTGGAGAGGCCCCACAAGGAGTATCAGATGATCTCCCTGATGCTTACTTGTTCAATTTGGAAGTTGTACCACACTGGGCCAAGACATTAGTTCCAGTATTGACATATGGACCTAAACATCGAGTAATGAACACTCAAGATAGGGAGGTAGTAAAAGACCAAAAGTACCATATCATGGCACAAAGTATGTACAAATATACAGATCAAGGGATATTAGCTTGTTGAGTGGAAGAGGAGGAATATGCAAAATGGTTGCAATTAGCACATGTGGGTGCAATAGAGCAACACTACTCAAGGAAAAGAACTTTACAGACACTAAGGAGACTCGGAGTGCACTGGCCGACTATGGAAGCAGATGTCCATAAGTTGTGTAAGGAATCCCGAGTCTATCATATTAGACCACCTGTGGAGCATGTTGCACTATACCAAGTGTCTCTAATAGTAGATTGGAGTGAACCATTGGTAGCCTTCTTGAGGACAAAAAGAGTCCCTCAAGATATGACCTTGGCCAGGCAAAGAAGTTTAGAACAGGAGGCACTAGACTACTCACTCATTGGAGATAATTTATACAAGCATGGAAAAGATAGATATCTAAGACTATGTGTCCATGAGAGTGAATATCTTAAGATTTTGGAATCTTCTCACGAAGGTGTAGCAGGAGGACACTTTGGACTAGACTGTGTGATTAAGGCAATCCTATTTGCAGGCGTGTGGTGGCCAACCCTTCACATGGATGCACATACCTATGTGAAGTGGTGTGACATTTGTTAGCGAACTCAATATCCCGTACATAAAGATGAGATGCCATTGAAACATATGATGGGTGGACATGCATTCTCTAAGTGGGGAGTAGACTTTGTAGGTCCTATTAACCCCCCAACTAAGAGCTCACATGCTAAATACATCATTGTGGCCATAGAATATCTAACCAAGTGGGTAGAAGTGAAAGCCACAACGAAGAATGATACTCAAACGACAGCTAAGTTTTTATTTGAGACCGTGTTCACTAGATATGGGCTACCAATAGAGCTAGTAAGTGATAGAGGTACCCACTTCTTGAACGAAGTCATTGAAAATCTTCTCCAAGAATTCTTGGTAGTACATAAGAATTCTGCCCCCTATCATCCACAAACTAAGAAATCCAAAAGCACCAATAAGATTCTATGCAATGTGCTGACCAAACTAGTGAATAATAAATGCTATGATTGGGACAAACAACTACACCATGCTGTTTGGGCATATAGAGTTTCCTATAAAACGGTACTCGAAGCCACACCCTTTCAGATGGTGTTTGGCCAAAATGCAGTGCTACCATTGGACTTCTTGATACCTATACTGAAAGTAGCACATGAGCATGAGTGGACAGGGCATGAACTCTCTTCAAGGATTTTTGATCTTGAACGGCTAGGTGAAACGAGATTGAGAGCTACCACAGGGATTTATGCAGCTAACAAAAGATAAAAGGCATACGTTGATGCCCATGTGAAGGATAACGGCTTGAAGGCCGGAGAGTTATTTTTGGTATATACCCTGAAACAACATACAAGAAAGATAGATAAGCGTGGCTATGGACCCATGATTATTAACAGAATATCAACAAGTGGGGCAGTCCAGTTAGCCACCTTAGAAGGCGATATCCTACCAAGTTACATTAGTGAATGCCAAGTCAAATTATATCAAGAACCCCTCATGGAGAAAATGCTTAATCGACTTCATACTACCAAGAAACACAAAGAAGAAGAAAAACGAATCCGAAAAGAAGCGCAGGCAGAAGCCTTGAAACGCATCCAAAAGCCTAGGGCAGATGCCTACGTAGCTCCAGGATATCACATGGCTATGTGTGAAGTCTCAGGTGTAAGTTTCCATAGAATAATTGACCGACATCCTTTTGTGACCTTAGAGATAGGACAAGGAAATAGTACAAAGGCTATAAGAGCATTAATTGACTCAGGTGTAGCCACTAGTGCTATTAGAATTTCTTATTGTCAAGAATTCAAATTAAGTGTCAATCCTATAGAAGCATACCTCATAGGATTGGGAGGTGTGGAAACCCCTTGCATGGGTGAGGTGGAACTTCCCCTCTACATTCAAGATGCTCTCATGATAGTTAAGGTGTTGTGTGTCTAAACGAGGATCTCACAGAGCCTCTTGTCTTGGGTCAAGACTGGATATACGATCATGCAGTCAACCTGAACCTAAGAAGTGGACTTCTTCAGGTCTGGGCAAGTCAAAATTGCATTACAATTGAATTAGAAAAGGAAGCACTCACTATGTGATGGAGAGGGATGATGTTCCTGACAAAGAAGCCAAGGATACGATGGAACTCCCTTCTTTTCCAAAGGTGACAGAGACATGGCAACTAAAGGAGTAACGAACGTAGAGGAAGTAGAGGGCCTATGCTCAAGGCCAAAGGAGAATACAAAGCAAGGTGTCTCAGCCATCGAAGCAAATATGGGTATGAAGAGGCAAGCATCCTGTTGTTCATAGACTAGAGTCACCAGCTAAACATCATACTAGTGATTGATGATAGGACGCCAATCAAAAATCTCTCAAAGATTCATCTACAAAAGCAAGGTCTATTTCGGTACCCACGAGGTCAATGAAGGCCGACCCACAATCAAGACAAATTTCGGTGCCTAAGGCTTGTTTTTGGGCTCAAATAGCCATACAAAAACCATGCATTGTGAATCATTATTCACACACTCAACCAGCCGATATCCATAATTGTTTGGCACGCACAGTCACATATCCATCCACACGCATGAGCAAGATCATTGGTAAATGGGTCCCTAAAAAGCCTCATTTCCAAGTAGACACTCTTGTAGAGACTTCTAAAGTCCCCATGAAATCAAAATGTAAAGCCACACATTATGTTTGGCAACTCAAATCTTGTAATAAACCCTTTGACCCCACTGTGTAAACCCACCTCACATACTAACCGTATCCATAATCCATTACACCACTCCAAGTAGCACCTAGAAATCCATCATCCACTAACCACACTTCACACTCACAATCACACATGCACTAACTAACCTGCTAACCACATCACCATTCATCAGGTTAATGTTGTAATGAAGACACAGGGTCACTTTGTGTCCATTGCAATGTTAACATTCATTTATATATTCTCACAGAATGGGTGACCGATTTCTTCAACATGCTAGAGGCTGCAGGAACAAGCTCCCAGGCAGGCACTAGTCCTCAAATAGTGGACATTGAAAGTATCCCTATTCAAGAGGAGTTGAAGGAACGACCACAGGAGTTAAGAGTAGTACACATCATACCCATTCAAAATCCTCCCCAGGGGCACACATCGCTAGTTAGCAAGAACTCCCATTGGTTCAGTGAAGTTGCAGGACTCCTTGGGGATGGCACCTATTTATGGGAGGCTGAGATAGAGTTTAACAGACAGTGGGGTCGATACCATTTCTTTACATGAGAGTTCAAAAAGCTATAGAACAATGAAGGATTGCGAACGATATGGAAGAAGGCCAGATTGGATGACTACTTCCGTGCTCAATTACCAAAGCCTGACTTCCTGAGTTGTTCATACCTAGTTAGCACACTCACTCCCAGCAAAAATAAGAAGGGGACAAGCACCTTTGTACTCCCTTCTTTTACACGAGGAAATGAACAAAAGCGTGTTAAATTAACCAAAAATTTGGTAAGGGAAGCTCTAGAATGAGAGGTATGCACATCCCTAGTGAGAAGGAGACAATGATCTCGAACAATATGAAGAACAGGAACCTAACTAAGCTAAAGGACATGGTGGCAATGACCCCAACTATTGCCATCCACCACCGAATGTGCATGCAGCACTTCACATTCCTTGCCCAAGAAAGATTCATGATGCCACCCAAGAAGATCTGGTTTAGTTTATACATGGCAAACATGATGAACCTGATAATCAATATGCCACATTGGATTATAGATCAGATCCATCTCACACATCAACAATGGTACAAGAAACAGAATTCAGTGTTCTATGGATGTTGTGCACTTACTAGAATTGTATATCCATGTCTGGCGTATGATGTGCCAATTCAAAGGGCACTCATTTGGACTAGGGTGAAGGACTTTCAGCAAAGAGTATCAGCCATAGGGCCCCCATCAAAGAAAATCAAAGGAGCTGTTCAGATGCCATGTGCACAAGCTCGGGGCGCTACACTGACACCAGACATGACTCCACCACCCCAAAGGCAAGTACAAACCTTCACCATCAGATTACCAAGGCACAATGCAGAAGGAACTAATCTCATCTTCCCACCAATCCCCATAGATTTAGAGTTTCCTCACGGCTTCACGCTTGAGGATTTAACTGACGAGGAAGTAGCCAAGATAATCAATGCAACTAACTTGGAAATCAAAATAGAACAATTAAGTGGACAACAAATAGTCACGAACTGGCCCGACCAAACTCAACCATTAGTAGTCGAAGTAGAGGAAGATGAAGAGGAGACTCAAGAAGAAGAACAAGATGAGGAGTAGGAAGGAACATCTGATGAAGGGGAGCATGAATATGAGCAACACATTATACTAGAACTCACAGGAGCCCCAACATATACAATGCAATTAAAACGATTGTATGACACTATGAACTAGGTTCAGGAACAACATAGACTATCCTTGGTAGTAGGGAGGGCCTTAATGAACCAGATACTTGAAGAAGAACGTGTGGATGAGAAATTTAGAGCTTCCCTCAACATGATCGCGGATGCATTGGGGGTGCCAGAGACTGTGCACACCACCCTCGCACACTCTCAGAGATTTGAACGAAGGCATGGGAGACGCCCTCCAAGGTAAGGGAGCCATATACATATTATAATATCAAAACCACATGGCACCACCTCCGCAACCATCAGTATGACACACTCTGTCCAACACACTCAAGAACTCCATGCGTCAAGTGCACCCCCATCACCACACCTATTGCCCTCCCCTCCAACTCCACCCCCCTCACCTCATACCACCATTATCGCCCCTACTATAATTGCCACGCCCTCCACCTCCCTTAGTGAAGCACACAATGTGAGTCAATCATCACAACTCTCACAATCTGACACCACTACCGTTGTAACTGCCACCACGACTGATAGAAGTCTAAGCATGGTTACCAGAAATCCAATTCCGCATGTCACATTTCTAGGTGGCCCACATGCACAATTAAACACACCATTGTACACCTTCACTACCATCACCACACCTACCATTCCCATGTATATGGTAACTCCCACGACTGCATCCATGCACGACCACATGGACATATCACCCACATCTGCACCTCTCCCTCCCTCAATATTCCCACGATCTCCCATTCCCCCACCACCAACTTCACCATTCTCAAGCACAACATCCACCATCCCGTTCCCTTTTCCCTACCTCCCTGCATTCCAAACCTTCCTAGCACCCACCCCTATAAATAAAGTATTCAACACTTTATATCCATGTTTGTCTCAATTACAACATAATTACGAGCATTTGGATGCTCAACATACAAACCTGTTCAAAGTCCATGAGACACTATAAGAATGGCTCATAAACATGGAGAAGGACAAGCGGTGTCGGGAAGTTGCAGACACATGGCTGGTGGATCAATTAACCGCTAAATCCCTCGGCACACATAGGGTGTTTTGAGACAATCTTAGGTAAACTAGGCATATTTTTCTTTACGTCTAGGGTAAAAGAAATTCTAAATAACTGAAATCTAAGAAATAACTAATAGGAAATTGTAACACTTTATACTTCTAAGAACCGTATGGCTGCGCTGCTCTATATCTATCAAGAGCTTCTTGAGGTGTAGGTAATATCAAAGTTTCCTCAGTTATATTTTCTTTTATAATTTCGTCTTCTTGGGTTTCTATATGTTGAGGTTGCATACGCCTAATTAAGGGTGGTGGACATGAATCTATGTTATCTTGAGGTTCATTAGATGCAATCGAAAATAATGCTATAAATGTATTAAGACAATAATCATGAGATACTCATATTAAAGATTCGTGTGTAATAATATCCTTAACTACTTCTACTTCGATTTCTAAAGTTGCGTTATTTTCAGATTCAATTGTATGTTCAGAAGACATCGACAATAAAGAGAATGGGAATAGAAATTGAATTAATGCTACTAACAATAATAAGTGTTTACAATGCGATAGATCAATGATGTAATTTATCTAAAAGGATGCTAAAACTAATGATTCCTATACAAAAGCTTAATCAAAGATAATTTCTATGGGTTTATATTAGATTAACAAATCTTTGGTTTGTTGAATTCTTCACTTTTGTTTGTAATGCTCCTCGATTCTTCTTTTAATGTCTGCAAGAAACATTAGGCAATGTAAGTAAAGTTATAAGAAGTCATAAACTTAGGAGGCATAAACATATAACATTTTTATACTCATGCATATACACATTCATATGCTCATGCATACATTAAATCATTCCCATCTAATGCATACATTCACACTCATGTTAATATATTCATTTGCACACATTTTTCATGCATACTAATGCACTTTACATGCATACTTTCAATTATGCTAATATATGCTAATACACACACATACTAACACACATGCATGCTAACATAACACACACTTCTAAATACATATAATCATGCAAATGTATTACTTAATTAATATATACTATCATTTACAAGTACAAACTTACGCTTATACTTAAATGAACCCATATACTTACATCTAAACACATACTCTCATTATAGCATATGCTAACTCATGCATTTCTAAACAACTAGCTAGGCAATTTAATGCATTCAGGCTCTGTAAGTTTATGCATAAAAGCTTAATCGTTCTCCATATTTAATCAATACTAATTATGCAATGTTAAATAATAATAACTTAGCTAATTAGTATTAACCTATTAATGATTTATCACTCTCTCTCTCTCTCTCTCTCTTTTTCTCTCTAATTCTATCTCTTTCTACCTCTCTCGATCTAACTCTCTCTCTTTCTTTCTCTCTTTTCTGCTTGCTTCTCTTTTCAACCCTCCTTTTGGTGGTTTACTAGTTTGTATGCTCGCAAACCTAAGATAAATCTCTGCATCCATATTGCTAGGAAGCAACTTCATGCTTGAGGTCAATCACAACAACAGAGATGTTATCACTGCTTCCCTTTTCATGGGCTTCTTGCAGAAATGTAGTTGCAGCAACCTGGGCATCTCTCTTGGTAGCTAGGCATCTCCTTGCTATTAAGCAAGCATCCTGATTGCTAATGACATCCCACAAGCTGTCACTAGCAAGTATTTAGCATTCATCTTTATGTGACCTTCGAAGCATGGTAACCTCTGGCTCTGCAAAAATGATTGCCTATCGCACGTGACATAGCCAAGAGGCCTAGAACTCTCCATCCATGCGCATTAGGTTCCTGTCTGCACAACCAAAGCGAGGAAATGCCTTAGAGAGTGACAAGTGTTCTTGGCGTCCAGTTCTGCCTGTGTGAAGAGCGCCGAAATAGCCGGGGATGGGTTCATAACAGAGTGACGCCATCAGGAAGGATTAATTTTTTCTCTCCATAAGCACGCTATGCCTCTCTCAAGCTCTAAGCACTCTCTACGCATGCGCTGCGCATCATAGGCACCGCCAAGAAAGTAAAACAAAAAAATTAAACTAAAAGCTATCTCTTACTACCGTGCGCTGCCAAAGACGTTCCTTTCTCTACTTTCTGAAGAACTCTATTCTGAAGGTGTTTCGCTTTTCCGTTTGTAGACACCAAGGATGTAACCAGCAGATATGAACCTGTTTTTCCACATTGGTTTCCATATAAGTTGAGAATATAGCATAGTGATGAAGCACAAAGAATCACAATATGGCTTCTATCATTTTCCTTGGAAAGATAAAGCCATCTTGGTAGCGAATTTGCAAGGGTTAAGCAAGCAAGTCCAATCACAAGAAACAACCCAGACAAGACCTTTGCAAGCTGGAACCAGAAGAAATCAAAGGGTTCCCCATCGAGTCTGATGAGGACATGAGGCCGTCTAGAGTAAGAGATAGTTGAAAGGCCATTCCTAGGATTTGGGAAGAGTCTGATGCCACGGCCATTAGACAGGGAAAAGGCGTATAGAGCCTTGAGCTTATATCTATGCATGAAGCGATCCGAATCCAAACGATTGTGATCCCAACCAACCAACAAGGACCTCTTTGAAAATGTGTAGAGGCCCCTTCCCTCGAATGTACAGTTCCACTTGCACTTCAGAAGGCTTGGTCATCCTCGTCCTCGGAGGCATGTTTATTCCACACCAGCATCCGAAAAGAACTCGTTCACGGTCAACTTAATACCATACACCTCTTGAAAACTAGTGTGCGTAAACATAGCAAAGCTACATCATGAAGCGTAAAGAATGGGAAATCTCCCATATGCGCACAGAAGAAGCAACGAACTCTCTCTATCTCTCACACATACTCATCACACACAAACATATAAAAGTCTTTTGCAACCAACTCTCTCTCTCTATGCCTATGTACGCAGAAGCTATGGGAAAAAAGTAGAACTCTCTCCTATGCATACATAAGGAGCAAGAAAAGGAAAGAAAGAAGTACCTGCAAGAAACATTAGGCAATAACAGAGCTCTTCACGCATATAAATACAATACAAGTCATGAGCTTACCACTCCGTTAGGTTTTGCTTTCATTCCTCAGCCACACTTTTACCCATTAACTTTCACTACTCTTTTCATTTAACTTTAACTACTTTAACCACACAACTTTTCTACTCCTCTCTTTTCGTCTTCACTAAATCTCACCATTACTTTCTCTTAACCAACTTTATTCACTTTAAGTGCATACCTTTTATAAACCACTCTTTACACACTTTAATTCCACATCTTTTATGAACCATTCTTTAAATTGATACTCACACACACCACTAATTAATTATCCATTTAATTTATCATTTTTAATTTAATTAGCCTGATTTTTATAATTAAATTATTCATTTAATTTAAGCTTAGATTAAGGTTTTAATTTATTAATACCTTAGTATTTAAATTCACACACATGAGTAAATTAATTAATTAAATTATATTTTAATTTTTAATAAATCAATGTTCATTTTATAGATTAATTT
This sequence comes from Ceratopteris richardii, assembly GCA_020310875.1. NCBI lineage: Eukaryota > Viridiplantae > Streptophyta > Polypodiopsida > Polypodiales > Pteridaceae > Ceratopteris > Ceratopteris richardii. The sequence goes on along the minus strand of CM035424.1, from coordinate 168,474,650 downwards.
AATTAAATGCATGTTATATTAACCCTTAAAACATACTAAAACCCTTGAAAACCTACTTGAAACCCATCTGAAAACTATTGAAACCCTTTAGAAACCAATTGAAAACCTAGTTAAACTCTAACATTAACCAAGAATTAATGCTCCTAACTTAAATGCACATAATTCAATGTTTCATTGACCTAAACACACATTATTTGAGCAGTTTTAGGGTAAACCCTAATATGAACATATGTTTTCTTCATAACTTTGTACCTGCAAACACTTAACAAGAGATTAGTTCCAAGCAAATCATTGTAATAAAGGAATTAGAATTAACCAATAAACCTTTTTTAATTTTCCTGGTCGTCAATGGGAAGGTTGAAAACATTTCGACATTCGCCCCCACCAAACCTGCACATCGTCCTCGATAGGCCAAACCTGCAGATCATAGAAGGCAATATCAAATTCTTTTGAAAAATGTTTCTCAATTATTTTGAAACAGTATTTGAAATATGCTCATTCTCATAAGTACAACTTCTGATAGTGAAGAAAACTTTCAAAATTACGTAAGCTTGAATTACAAACTTTTTTGTTCAATGTATGAATTTGAAAACAAGTTTTAGAAATTCCTATAGAAGTCATTCAGATAGTCCTGGTACTTGCTCTTCTATTAACCCAGTTCAAAAGTAATAAATATTTTATATAAGTGTTCTATCCCTCATTCCCTAACCACTTGTCATAAGATGCATCTAACTAATTCCTCTATAGCATACATCCGCCTCACTTTGCCCGCAATACAAGTCAGAAGTGATTTCAAGATCACAATTGATTCATGTGTGTTTTTTTTTTCATAATGCAGCAACCATTAATGTACTGCTTTAAGCATCTTTTCTTTCTTCGTAACTTTTTTGTTAGAGGGGAAAGGCTTAGCCCCTATTCAGAGCAGAGTTTCTAGAGGAATACTATAGTGGGAACTAGGATCTCACAAGCTAAATGGTTTAGAAGTTAAGGTAGCCTACCTATATAAAATAAGCTTACTTCTACTAGGAGTCGAAAGTCAAGTTTTCCCACTTCTAACCTTATGATAGCCATAGAGTCTCTAATTCCTATCTTCATCTCATACACATTCCTACTTCAGTTTTGAATTCTTTGCTTCATAATTTTAATAGTTCCCCTTACATATCAGAAGAATGTACACGTCTCCTCATGAATGCAAGAAAATTTAAAAACAACTGAAAAATAAATCATAAATCAGAACTGTTTCACCTGATTTCTTTTATTCATCTTCAACATCGCCTGTCATTCAAATATTGCTTCCATTGCTTGGATTTTAGGCTTCATGCTCTATCTTCAATCTCCTACTCTTCATCTTTATCATAAAACAATCTTTAATTTATTTGATTAAAAAGCATCTTCAAGTCCTGCTATCAATCAACAATATGTAAACTCACAAGAAAAATTAGTTTTCATAAATAAATTTTTTACTTTCATACATGTAAAAGAAATAACAAATTTTAAAAGAAAATTTATACATCATTTTTATTAAAAAATCATTCATCATTTTCTTCATCATATGATAAGTCATAAATTTATTCATCTCTTTGTTTGAATAATTTAACTCTTTTACCTGCAATTAAATTCTTAAGAGGAGTTCCATCCAACTCTCGTAAGGCATATGTTCCATTTTCATAAATTTTGACCACCACATAAGGTCCAAACCAATGCTTTTTTAATTTCCTACGAGCATCATACTGTGAATCGAATGTGCTATCATATATTAAAACCCAATCATTAATTTGTATTGTCTTTGGCCTTAACCTATCTGATTTATCAAAATATTTTTTATTTTTAAGTCGAGAATCTTTCAATTTAGCTACAACTTCTTCTAACCTTTCATTCCCTTGCTCAAGCTATTGGATTCTTAGGGCTAATAAATCTTCAGTAGATAGATTATCTTCCCGAGGAAGTGTAGTCCAAGTAAGGAATTGAGTATGCACTGGAAAAATTGGTTTTTGGCAGTACATTAGCTCTACCTGCATAAATCCCTTCGTTCTAGTGCAGGTCATTCTGTCAGCTCACAAAGCAAATGGCAGAAATTTTGGCCAATTCTTAAGTTCTCCTTTGCAAGCTTTAGAAATCGCTTTAATGATAGAAGAATGACCTCTTTCAATCTTTCCGTTAGCCTCAAGGTTATATGCAATCGTAAGAGCTAAACAAATTCCATGCCTAGCAAAGAAATCTCTAGCCTCTTGTGCGTCTAATTCTCCCCTATTAGCTACTATCTTTTTAATATACCCAAATCATGAAATCACATCTTCAAGAAGAAATTTAAATACATTGAAAGTGGTTTTAGATCTTAGAGCTCGGCCTTCAACATGATTAGAAAGATCTTCTCGAGCAAGAACTATGTATCTCATCCTATCGATACCTTTGGGCATGGTTACTAAGTCAATTACCCACTTATAGTGTATGCATGGTGGATATGTAGGGTGCAGTGGATCCCTATGGTTAACTAAAGAATAAACTTGGCATACATCACAAGAATCCACATAATTCTTTACATTAAAATAAATACCTGGCCACCAGTATCCTTTTCTAATTTTTTCATGAGTTTCTACAAAACCTTTATGCCCAACCCATAAAGTATCATGCATGCTCTTCATAACTTGCATCTGAAGATTCTTAGTACCTAGTACTCTTTGTGGCATTTTGATCTTCCCCCTTGCATGTCTCCAAATTAACCCATCTTTTAAGAAAAAGTTAAATGCTCTTTTTCTAATATTTCTAAATCTATTTGAAGACCATGAAGGTGATCTAATTAAAGTACTAAGATACTTCCCAATATCTAGTCACTCTCCTTCATATTCATCAATATTAAATTTTTCATATACATATACTTGGGAATCATAATTAATCGTATTAATATCTAATTTGGCTTCGTCATTTTCATCGTACCTAGCTCTTGAAAGCATATCAGCAACAGAGTTAGATTTGCCTAAAATATGGATTAAAACTAGATTTATAAATTTAATATAAGAAATCCAGTGAAGCATTGCAATATCCGATGAAGAACAATTTGTGATCATTTCTATTAGCGATAAACAATCTGTCTCCACAATCACATTTGCTCCTATGAAATATTCTTTATCAGACTTTAGAGCTGTGACTAAACCCCAAAGTTCTCTTTTAATTTGTGGGTAATGTCTTTGAGTGTTATGCAAAATTTTATCTCCAAATCTCACAGCATACCTTCTACCCTCTTCATCATCCTGACTTATGACCCAGCCTATTCCAATAGGACTAGTGTCAATAGTCAAAATAGTAGGCTTATTATCCGTATAATCTACTCGCTTAAGGATTGGAGCTTCTTGCAATAACTTCTTTAATCTACGCATTGCTTGAGTATGTTTTTTAGTCCATAAAAATCTTCTTTTCTTCCTTAATAAATCATAAAGACAGTTAGATATATGTGCAAAATGTGGAATCCATATAACATAGAAGATACAAACTCCTAAGAATCGAGGAACTTCATTCACATTTTGACAAATCTCCGAAGTCTTACTAATGGCGTCAATTTTCTGAGGGTATGGATTCCATCCATAATGGCCACATAGATGACCTACAATAAGGACCTCATTAACACCAAAAATTGATTTTTCTATGGATAATGTTAAGCCAACTTGAATAAATCACTGAAAGATTTTTTTGCAATCAAGGATATGAGCCTTTACACATTTACGACAACCATCTTCATCCAGAGTGCTATCTTTTTCTTCTTCCAAGCAACCCTTAATGGGAATGTCATCTGTAAAGGGCATAGTGATGTGAGGAATGAAATCTTGCAAAACCAAATTCATCACACTCATCATGTGAGCAACTGAATTGGTTGCACCTTGAGATAACGTACACATCCTAACTAATCCCAGAGGTGTTTTCATGGTAGTTATGTCTCTACTTTCTAGTGCCAATTGAAATTGATCATACCTAGAGTAGAGATCACCCATTGAATATATAGAATTGCCTGACAATGTTTTCGCAAATTCATCCACAATTGGACCTGTACCCACATTTCTTATGGTCACTTTGTTAACTGGTTGAAGATCTTGGATAAACCAAAGTTTTCCATTCTTCTTGGGCACAGTAAACCAACGGTTTGAATAGGGAGCTGAAGAGGATTCTAGAATATGCATGTGAATTTTTTCTTTAAGTAATCTAATCAACTCTAGAAGATGAGCTTTAGGTACAGGAATAGGGCGCAAATTCCAAGGAATATGGGGAATAGTAAAAATAATCATCGGTGAAATTAACCTAGGATCTGCACATCCTATCTCTGAAGGCTCAAGAGAAAATGCTCTTCCATGTTGCTCAATAATCTTCAAAAAATACTCTTTTTCTACTGGAAGAAGGAAACCATTAGCATCTAATTTAATTTGTTTTAAAGATTCTTTAGTAAATACATGGCCAATATTTGTTGGATTTCTAAGGATTGACACATGACTTACATTCTTTATAATATCGTTACTAAATTTTGGTAGTGGTTGTGCTACGGGTTTAACCTTCTTACTAACAGTTTTATATTTGGTCTCCACTAAGGCATCATACTCATGATCAATATGAGAAGCATATTCTTGAATTACTGCATACACATCAAGTGAAGAGATAAGAATATGGGAATTAGAATTATTTTGATAAAAAATTTCTATTTCTTCTAAGGTTGAGAAGCAATGTATGGTTTCAATAACATATTCAATAGTTTCATCCATAAATAGATCTCCTTTGTTTTTCAAATGTTTTTCGTATTTTTTTATAAGTTTTCTAGGAATTTGTTTAAAATGAGAAATATTTAAAGTAGCACACGGAAAATAAACAGCCATCTTATCTGAATTCTGTACAAGATTTTGCAAGATTTCGAACCAAAGTCCACTGTCATCTCGCTCAAAAGTGGCATTTACTCGAAATACTGATCTAAGTGTCTTAAAGGAGTTTTTCGTAAAGACCTACGATTTCGAGGATGGTCAATACAAAGCGTCATGAATTGGACAGATTTAAGGCCATCACGAGAACGTATTCTTGCGAAAGCACTTCCATCATCCAATACTTTTGTCTCCATTATTTGTTCACAAATGAATGGCTGCCCCAATTGGGTACGAGCAGTCATCATGAACGAAGAAATTATGTTCCTCTTTAACATCTCCTATAGTAAGAGGAACATTTGCACAAGCTCCTAGTAAATAACCAGAAGCATTGTTGGCTGCATTCATTTTCCACCCATGGTCTCTATCAATAGCCCATTTACCTTCGTTATAAATCTCCCTTGAGACTTCATTGATTTCTGATCCTGAATCGATTAATGCTACTTGCGGTTTATTATTATTACCTATCTTTACCATAGTTTTAGTGGTACCCCTAGCCCAATGTTTCTGAGTATAATGACTATCTGGGTCATCATTTCCTTTTTCCAAATGTCCAATTATGGGGCCCAAATAATTTCTATGATCAAAAGATTCTCGATACTCAGATTCATTAATTTGTACAACACTCACTTTCAGTTCATCCTCATCTTTCCTTTCTTCCATTTCAACATCCTCCGTTCTATACTCTATAGGTTCTCTTCGTCTTTTGATGATACTCATGAAATCTTCCTTCACATCAGTTTGTGAAAATGCTAACCATTCCTCTAATGTCATGGTTACCTCTGATTTCATAAATTTTTCATCCATAACCTTCCGAATGTATATTTGTTTCTCAATTTGGGAGATCAATCGAAAAGGCGGAGGTTTCTTTTTGGGTTTTTCATCCTTACTACCTTCTTCACGTATGGGTTGTGTTTCATTAGGTTTATCCTGACTTGTTTCTTCATTTTCTGTTTTCTTTTCTAAATTCTCTACTATTTTCTTTACTTTACCCTTATTTTGAGGTTTCTTTTCTTGTTCCTATTGTTTTGTTTCCTGACTAGGCTCTGGTGGTTCATTAATTGTCTCAGTAGTTTCATCCTCTTTTCTAGCCCTTGTTGTTCATTTAATCTGCCCCTCTTCATCACGTTTTCTTTTCTCATCTACATCAATTTCATGAGCATATACTGAGAACATATCTACTCGCTCATGCCAACATGTCTTTGCTCTAATATCTGAGCTCGTAGCATATAAGTTCTCAACTGATAATTTGCCCCTACTAGCAGTATCATAAACTTGATTTCAAAAGTCACAATTAGAGTCATCACTTTCAAGCCTACAAGCATATGTATTTTGGCTTGTGGAGGCTTCAAAGAAGGTTTTCCTACCCCCTTTCCCATAATTTCATGCCAAAGGCCTTTTGTTACATAGTCACAGATTTTTCGATCAACTTCCGTGACCCAATTCCTATCCTTGGCCTCTTTGAATAAGGTACATATCCAATGTGGATGTTCTAAATCATCACACTAGAGACATCTACGAGCTTGGTTAAATGGTCTTCTAGTTGGCATCTGATTCCTAGGATTTTGTTCTAGCTCTTTTGGTTTCTCTTGATCTCTCAATCTAATCTCTTGCATACTCTTTATAGTAGCTATATCAGTTGCCAAAGTCTCCATATGTTTGGCAAGTGATTCTATTGATGTTTTTAACAGAGAAGTTTCTGAGTCATCCTTACTAGGGATATGAGAAGTGGGGTCATTTTCTAACTTTTCAAGTGCATCTCTTTCATTTATTCTTGGAGTTTGCATCTGATTTTGCTCCTGTCTTTGGGCTTACCTATGGACAACCGCTCGAACATTATCCCAATTTCCAATAAACTTACTATAATCTTCATGCAAAAAGTCACGAAGAAGCTGAGTTTTGAAATTCGCCCAAGTCATGTTTGGTTGAACTACTCTCAATTGGATTCTCTCTCTATTAAAACCATGAGCAATACGAATAAATGTGTCTTTTTTATTGTCTTCAGGTAACCCATATTGTTCTGTCAGTTGTTCATAATATTTAAGATAGGCAGTTGCATTCGTCCCATTAAATTCCCCTCTATCCATTTTAATTGCATCTATGATATTCCAAATACGTTGTAGTTCACGTAATAGTACATCTATTTCTTGTTCTTGATGTCTCGCCGTGGCAAAAGATACTTTGCAAACAGAAGTAAAGAAAATATTTTCGACTACTTTGCAAACAAAAATAAAGAAAATATTCCTACTATTTTGCAAGCAAAAATAAAGAAAATTTGCCTATTACTTTGCAAACAGAAAGAAAAAAAATATTCCTAGTATTTGGCAAACAGAAATAAAGAAAATTTTCCTTCTACTTTGCAAATAGAAATAAAGAAACTTTTCCTACTAGTTTGCAAATAGAAATAAAGAAAATATACCTAATCACCCTCGATGAAGAGGCTCTTTGTGAATGTGCTTAGTGCAAAGTCTTTACATTAAGATTGATCAAAATTAATCTAATACATCAATTCTAAGTATGCATGTGCAATCGTTGCTTTCACAAAATTTGAGAGACAAAGGTGACGTGACGAGGATCCTTCTACTTGTAAAACTCCGTGGAGGCGCTCAGGTCACAAGGACCAGCCCTCAACAGCCAAAAGATACAAGCTTTAAGAGTCAGCTGCAGCTACGAAGGATGTCGACACTTCTCCTTCAATTGCCAAATTTCCTATGTGCATATGCAAAATAGAATTTAAAATATACCTTTATACCTAAGGTGTCGCGCTGAACCTTCACATCAGGTTCACCAAATGTCGAGAAGTTGCAGACACACAACTGATGGATCAGTCAACCGCTAAATCCCTCGGCACACGTAGGGTGTTTTGAGACAATCTTAGGTAAACTAGGTATACTTTTCTTTATGTCTAGGGTAAAAGAAATTCTAAATAACTGAAATCTAAGAAATAACTAATAGGTAATTGTAACACTTTATACTTCTAAGAACCGTATGGCTGGGCTCCTCTATATCTATCAACAGCTTCTTGAGGTGTAGGTAATATCAAAGTTTCTTCAGTTATATTTTCTTTTATAATTTCATCTTCTTGGGTTTCTATATGTTGAGGTTGCGTACACCTAATTAAGGGTGGTGGAAATGAATCTATGTTATCTTGAGGTTCATTAGATGCAATCGAAAATAATGCTATAAATCTATTAAGACAATAATCATGAGATATTGATATTAAAGATTCGTGTGTAATAATATCCTTAACTACTTATACTTCGATTTCTAAAGTTGCATTATTTTCAGATTCATTTGTATGTTTAGAAGACATCAACAATAAAGAGAATGGGAATAGAAATTGAATTAATGCTACTAACAATAACAAGTGTTTACAATGCTATAGATTAATGATGTAATTTATCTAAAAGGATGCTAAAACTAATGATTCCTATACAAAAGCTTAATCAAAGATAATTTCTATGGGTTTATATCAACTTAACGGATCTTTGGTTTGTTGAATTCTTCACTTTTGTTTGTAATGCTCCTAGATTCTTCTTTTAATGTCTGCAAGAAACATTAGGCAATGTAAGTAAAGTTATAAGAAATCATAAACTTACAAGACATAAACATATAACATTTTCATACTCATGGATATACACATTCATATGCTCATGCATACATTAAATCATTCCCATCTAATGCATACATTCACGCTCATGTTAATATATTCATTTGCACACATTTTTCATGCATTCTAATGCACTTTACATGCATACTTTCAATTATGCTAATATATGCTAATGCACACACATACTAACACACATGCATGCTAACATAACACACACTTCTAAATACATATAATCATGCAAATGTATTACTTAATTAATATATACTATCATTTACATGTACACACTTATGTGTATACTTAGATGAACCCATATACTTACATCTAAACACATACTCTCATGATAGCATATGCTAACTCATGCATTTCTGAACAACTAGCTAGGCAATTTAATGCTTTCATGCTCTCTAAGTTTATGCATAAAAGCTTAATCGTTCTCCATTTTCAATCAATACTAATTATGCAATGTTAAATAATAATAACTTAGCTAATTAGTATTAACATATTAATGATTTATCACTCTCTCTCTTTTTCTCTCTAATTCTCTCTCTTTCTACCTTTCTCGATCTAACTCTCTCTCTTTCTTTCTCTCTATTTCTCTCTCTTTCTTTCTCTCTTTTTTGCTTGCTTCTCTTTTCAACCCTCCTTTTGGTGGTTTACTAGTTTGTATGCTCGCAAACCTAAGATCTCTGCATCCATATTGCTAGGAAGCAACTTCATGCTTGAGGTCAATCACAACAACAGAGATGTTATCACTGCTTCCCTTTTCATGGGCTTCTTGCAGAAATGTAGTTGTAGCAACCTGGGCATCTTTCTTGGTAGCTAGGCATCTCCGTGCTATTAAGCAAGCATCCTGATTGCTAATGACATCCCACAAGCTATCACTAGCAAGTATTAAGCATTCATCTTTATGTGACCTTCAAAGCATGGTAACCTCTGGCTCTGCAAAAATGATTGCCTATCACACGTGACATAGCCAAGAGGCCGAGAACTCTCCATCCATGCGCATTAGGTTCCTGTCTATGCAGCCAATGCGAGGAAACTCCTTACACAGTGACAAGTGTTCTTGCCGTCCAGTTCTGCCTATGTGAAGAGTGCCAGAACAACCAGGGATGGGTTCATAATAGAGCGACGCCGTCAAGAAGGATTAACTCTTTCTCTCCATAAGCACTCTATGCCTCTCTCAATCTCTAAGCGCTCTCTGCATGTGCGCTGCACACTGCAGGCACTGCCAGGAAAGTAAAACAAAAAAATTAACCTAAAAGCTCTCTCTAACTGCCGTGCGCTGCCACAGACGTTCCTTTCTCTACTTTCTGAAGAATTCTGTTCTGAAGGAGTTTCGCTTTTCCATTTGTAGACACCAGGGATGTAACCAGCAGATATGAACTTGTTTTTCCACATTGGTTTCCATACAAGTTGAGAATATAGCATAGTGATGAAGCACACAAGAATCACGATATGGCTTCTATCATTTTCATTGGAAAGAGAAAGCCATCCTGGTAGCGAATCTGCAAGGGCTAAGCAAGCAAGTCCAATCACAAGAAACAACCCAGACAAGACCTTTGCAAGCTGGAACCACAAGAAATCAGAGGGTTCCCCATCGAGTTTGATGAGGACATCAGATCGTCCAGAGTAAGCGATAGTTGAAAGGCCATTCCGAGGATTTGGGAAGAGTCTGATGCCACGGCCGTTAGACAGGGAAAAGGGGTATAGAGCCTTGAGCTTATATCTATGCATGAAGTGATCGGAATCCAAATGATTGTGATCCCAACCAACAAGGACCTCTTTGAAAACGTGCAGAGGCCCCTTCCCTCGAACGTAGAGTTCCACCTGCACTTCAGAAGGCTTGGTCATCGTCGTCCTCGGGGGCATGTTTATTCAGCACCAGCATCCGAAAAGAATGCGCTCACGGTCAACTTATTACCATACACCTCTTGAAAACTAGTGTGCGTAAACATAGCAAAGCTGCATCATGAAGCATAAAGAATGGATATCTCCCATATGCGCACAGAAGAAGCAACCAACTCTCTCTATCTCTCACACACACTCATCACACACGAACATATACAAGTCTTCTACAAGCAACTCTCTCTCTCTCTTTGCCTACATGCGCACAAGCTAAGGGAAAAAAGTAGAACTCTCTCCTATGCATACATAGGAGCAAGAAAAGGAAAGAAATAAGTACCTGCAAGAAACATTAAGAAATAACAGAGCTCTTCACACGTATAAATACATATACAAGTCATGCGCTTACCACTCCTTTAGGTTTTGCTTTCATTCCTCAGTGACACTTTTACCCATTAACTTTCACCACTCTTTTCATTTAATTTTAACAACTTTAACCACACAACTTTTCTACTCCTCTCTTTTCGTCTTCAGTAAATCTCACCATTACTTTCTCTTAACCATTTTTATTCACTTTAAGTGCATAAATTTTATAAACCACTCTTTACACACTTTAATTCCACATCTTTTATGAACCATTCTTTAAATTTATACTCACACACACCACTAATTAATTATCCATTTAATTTATCATTTTTAATTTAATTAGCCTGATTTTCATAATTAAATTATTCATTTAATTTAAGTTTAGTTTAAGGTTTTAATTTACTAATACCTTAGTATTTAAATTCACACACATGATTCAATTATTTAATTAAATCATATTTTTAATAAATCAATGTTCATTTTATAGATTAACTTAATTAAAAGCCTGTTATATTAACCCTTAAAACATACCAAAACCCTTGAAAACCTACTTGAAACCCATCAGAAACCTATTGAAACCCTTTAGAAACCACTTGAAAACCTAGTTAAACCCTAACATTAACCAAGAATTAATGTCCTAACTTAGATGCACATAATTCAATGTTTCATTGACCTAAACACACATTATTCGAGCAGTTTTAGGGTAAACCCTAATATGAACATATGTTTTCTTCATAACTTTGTACCTGCAAACACTTAACAAGAGATTAGTTCCAAGCAAATCATTGTAATAGAGGAATTAGAATTAACTAATAAACATTTTCTAATTTTCCTCGTCATCAATGGGAAGGCTGAAAGCTTTCCGACAATGGCTATACAACATAATTATGATACCTTGTAGAGACAATATGAAGAACTAGTGGCCAATCCCCGCCAACCAAATTCATAGGCACAACATCTCGAAGAAATGATACGCGTCCAACAAGCAGACAACCTTGCATTGCTAAGGAAACACATGTCAACGACACTAGAAGAAAATAAAAGACTACAAAGATAGAATGAAGAAAACCTAGAAACGATGATGGAAGGATCACCAAAAGAGATCAACCCGGAGCGGTTCAAAGACCTCCATCAGCCAACATGCAGTTCATATTGGACAGGCATGCCAGCCTCCTAGAGGCATATGTTTCCTTAGAAAAAGAGCATGATGAACTACATAAGCAATTGGCCACTCAACGAGAGCAACCGAAAGAAGCAACACCTACAGACAACACATCTGAAGAGGTAATAGAATTGAAAGCACAACTGGAGGATTTACAAAATAAGATTCTCCAATATGAACGTCAACATCCTTCCCTGGTGGAGCCGGAGCCTGAAGAACTAGTTCCAATTGAAGTATAAGAGACATTTGAGGACCGTTATGAACCTATGCCTACACCTGGAGGCAGGCAAACAGAGGAAGGAATGGATACATTTGAGATTGGAGCTCCAAAATGGATGCAAAGGTTAGAGAAGGTAGGCCCAACTCATGATGATAGAGTAGCAGTGCAGATATAGTCCATGTCTCGTTTGGAAGAAGTCATCATCAAATCGGACTACTTCAAGAACCTATCTCATCATCGATAGATTGGTGTTTCCAATGATTTGTATGTAGCATTTTGTGTCTTATTAGCAGATTATAATGTGGAGATCAAACACCGCACCACGAAAGAGCCAACCTCTGCAACACAATTTGCCCCAGATGACATTCTTGAGAGCGCTACACAGGGCAACATATTTCAACCTACATGGAGAATACGGTTACTCAAAACCTACCCCAAAATGGTGCACACATGGAACAACATTCCCTTGTACATTAAGTATTACCCCTGCTATTGTCCCATTTTTTGACAAAGATTCTTGCCTGAGTTCACTCAAATAGTGAAGAATGTCAAAGGATGTGACAAATGGCTGAACTATGTAAATCTGGAACCACTGTCTGGCCCACCAATGGTAGCATATATGATCTCAACCATTCGACATTGGGCATTAGGTTCAAGAATGTATCAGATGTCATGGCACAGATGTGCCTCAAAATATTTGAACCCATACTTGTCACATTCCAAACCTTTAAAAATGTTAAAGAACCTCACCTCTCGGCCCTATGCTTCAATGAAGGCAACCTCGACCTAGTCTATGATATGAGCACCACACCATCCATCAATATTGTATATGCATGGCACACTTGTATCAAATATCTCCTAGCATGCTTCAGAAAAACGTCTGAAGAAATGTTTATCACAGGGTTCTCGGAGTATCACTCAAAAATATTCATACCGAGACCCTTTCATCTGCTACACTTATTTGCTGTGGAGTAGGCACTACAGTCAGACAAGCTGCACATGCCACATCTGGAGATACCCGGGCCAGTCCATTGGGATGCCTTACTCACAGATTTAGCTAGAGGACTAAGGCTGGAAGAGCATCACTTGGCCACAAATGTCATCGAATACTACGTTAAACGTTCAGCTCAACAAGCGTCTGTCAGAGATGATAGACGTGAGAGAGGGGGGAGTGTTGGCAGCAGTCAGCGCATCTCAAGTTAAGGAAGCCAATATAAGGAATCAGAACAAAGAGGAGCCAAGCAGGCAAAGCAGTCAAAGAAGATCTGGGAAGTAGGCCATTTTTTCCGACTTAATCCCTTTTAATAGTGATTTTCCTCACTACATGAACCTTGTAAATACTGTTTTTGGTAGATTCGACTCTACTTTGTTTAATCTGAGGAGTCCTCAAGCTTGAGGAGTATTAGAAATAACTATGTACAAATTTTCATAATTTTTAGAGCTCATTTGAGCCTCCTAAATAGCCTAGGAACCTAATTTTTAACTAGGCCGGACACTAGGTCTGGACATGGCTATTAGCTAGTCAAAAACTATAAAAGGAGGTAGAGAGCTCATTTTTGAGGAGAACAAATTGTAGTTTGAACTAAAGAAGAGCTCTAGCAACTATGTCTTGATCTTAATCAAAGCTTCCATTGTCTCACTCTTTGATCTTACTTGTATGTGTGTATGTGTATGTGTGTGCATGCTTGTGTGCTTCTCCATCACCATTTGTGCACATCACTTGGTTGAGGTCTCCATACCATCCTCATGTATTCTCGGATTGACATTAAAGGAGGTGCTACTCACCATTGAGCTATAGGGTCTATGAGTGATGACAGATGCGAGAGAGGGGGAGTGTTAGCAGCCAAGGTGGACTAAGACACCAAGAAAGTATGCGGTAGAGAAGTCATAGACAAGTGAGCCATAGGGAAGAGAAAGAAGGAACAAGCAGGTAGAGAAGTCATCAATCAAGCAAAGAATAGGCCTTATCATATTTTTTCACAATTTATCATGCATTCAAAGAGTGATTTCTATCTCTATATGTAAATATTCATTTTTGGTAATTTAGACTCCATTTCATTCAAATCAACGAGTTCTAGAGCTTGAAGAGTATTAGGAGAACATATGTATTAGATTTCATAATTTTTAGAGCTCATTTGAGACTCCAAAATATCCTAGGAACCTAATTTTTAACTAGGACAGACACTAAGTCTGAACTAGGCCAAAACTAGTCTAGAAACTATAAAAGGAGCTAGAGAGCTAATTCTAGAGGTGAGCATTTTTGGGATTTGATCTTTTAAGTGCATGATTGTATCTTGGAGTTAGTGTAATCCAAGATTCCATTGATCTACTCTTTTTCTTGCCTTGTGTATGCATGTGTATGTGCATGCTCTCACTCACACACTTATGCACTCCACTCACTCTTGGTCATCATACCACCCTTACGTCTCCACAGATTGACAATTATGAGGTTGATCTCCTCATGTTGGTTCTCATCATTGTGCAAGAGTGAGATTTTTCCTCCAAACTAGATCTGCAACATTAAATTGTTCTTTTGTATAATTGAATGTGTTGATAGAAAAGTTGAGCTCTTCGTCAAGATTCCTCTTAGTTAACCTTCAAATTTATCTTTGTGTATGCTCTTTCATTAGTCTCAATGGTATATTAGAAGGCTTCAATATTTTCGCCAAGTCTTTGCTTTCAAACTTTGCACCTTTCATACACTAGACTACTAAATCTTCAAATTCTTGTGTAAGGTGAGCCACCAAAATCACCGGTTTATTTGGGTCTAGCTCTGCTATGAATGTCATATGTATAAGATCAGAGTCTGTACATGTTGCTTCCTTCACACATGATGGAATGATGGGGAGAGAGAGAGAGAGAGAGAGAGAGAGAGAGAGAGAGAGAGAGGACATATCTTAGTCTCCATAGTATGCCCTTGTGGAATAGTTGAATACATGTGGGTCCATGTCCATGTCTATAGTGTCCTTGTTAGCTTTCAAAGTGTCAACCTGTTCTCTTAACTCTTATATTAAGATATCTTTTTTTAATTTACATTTTTCTTTCAAAAACCTCATTCAAATAATCAACATCTTGGTTGCACTATTCACAATAAAGCTTTAATCATTCATCTAACTTCTTCCTCAATTCTTTGGTTTTTGCCACATACTTTTCTTGAAGTTGACTTCGCAGCCACTTCTACGTAGCGAGTTGAGCTTGGCATTCCTCCACTCCTCACTGTCCAATTTTTGCAGTGATGAATCCTTGACCTCAATTTAAGGTAACTTCACGTTCATACATCCAATCTTGACCTAGGATGAGTTCTTCTAGTAAGCTTGAGTCATTACAAGCCAACATGTTGTGTTGAATGGTGTTGTTTCCTAGGTGCAGGTATAAGGTTACCTCTCCTAAGCACTATATATGATTTTATCCTCTTCCAATCATATATGCTTCCATTGTGATAATTGTTATATTTAATTTGTTTAATAAGAAAGCACAAATACTACTTAGGCATGCTCCCTTATCTATTAAAGAATCAACCATGATATATTCTTGATTTCCAAGCCCTATCTTTATAAATGGTCATCCTAGCATGAAGCCCTTTTTGTGATAGTTGAAGTGTGGTAGTTGGCCATTGGTATAGGTTCTTCACCTCTAAGATAGCTCTCATCTCATTCACAAATCCACTCTTTTTGTTTTGCAAATTTTTCCCATTGCATCAGGTCTAGATTCTTCATAAATTTTCTCCCTACTACTATTTCATGTATCGCGACACCATTTCCACCTATGAGAGTGATGAATGTGCATGATAATACTCACTTGCATTCCATAATAGTTACCTCACTTCATTGAACCTTGTGCAAGTGCATGTCTTCATACACTTGGTTAGGTTCAAGATACTTCTCGGATTGATAATTTAAATGTGTAATCCCCACTATATGCACTTGTTGGTGATAGAGTAATAATCTCTTTTTCACAAGTCCCTAAATTCTTGCTTAGGTACACACATTTTTTAGTGCCATTTTCGTGGAAGTGTGAGTCCAATCGAGGTACTCACATGATGGTAATAGATCTTAAAAGAAGATACGAGTTGTGAAGAGGTGAATACTCTGCTTTGGTAAGTCAAATCTTTTTGCACTTATTACTTTGACCTGTAATTAGGCTCCCAATCCCTTGAGGACCATGCTACCGATGTGGAGGAGACCATTTCATTAGGGAATGCACTTTTATCTATCAATCACCTCATAAGGTTTGGGAAGGATATTGTAGGGATTGTGGAAAAGAACATTTACTTAGGGATTGTCCGAAAAACCCTAACAAGATGAACCATACCATCCAAGTGAATGTGGTAGAACCGTCTAGAAGTGACAAAGAGTATATGGTGTCATTGAAGGAAATTACACGAGCAAGAGCGAAAGAAGGACCAAAAGAGTTAAAATCAATTAGACATGAAACCAAAAAACCAAAAACTCTAGTACCTTGGGTAGTGCACGATTTGGAAGAATCGAAAGAAAATTCAAAGGTAAAACAGACTCAAAGATGGAAAACTCGACGAGAAGCTAAGAAGCAAGTGGACTCAAAAGAAGGACAAAGAGAAGAGCAAAGAGGAGGCAAATCGCACTACAACCCCCACACTTAGGAAGGATTTTAGTACCATAGAGAAAGAGCAATGTAAACAACAAGCTCGGTCGATGCTAGCTGATCCCATGCCCGAATATCTAGCCATGTGGATAAATGCATATCAATCTAGGATTAAAGTAGGACCAAGTGTGGAACAACACGAAGTGAGTTACCGTAGAGCGGATTTAGAAAGAGAAAGGTTAGAAATCTGTAAGAAATTAATTGAATTAGCTCAAAACACACTTGAGAAACCCATACAAGACCTTCGAGAAACACGAATAGCTGATAGAGAATTTCAAGAAGGATTAGGAGCTCATGACTCTCCTGAAGGCAGAAGGATTGTGGACAAAGCTGAAAGCATAGCCATGAAAATCAGGAAAGAAGTTCAATGATTCTCAAAGTAGAAGCTAATTGGGCTGAGGATTTATGGGCTAAAGTCCAAGAAGAGAGATGAACAAAAGCTGAGGACATTAATCCACCTTTGGAAGAGTTGGATGCAGACGAGAACCTAGGAATGATGAACCATGAAATGAATTGTGAGCAAGCTTCGAAGGACGTAGAAAGCATGAATACACTACCAAACTACATGGGCGAATATGAGCGGAATTCTGAACTTTACCATGCACCAACTATAAGAACAAAAGGGAAAGGAAATTCTAGCAATACATCAGACATAGCATGAAAGATAAAGGAGACTAAAGTACAATGTTTGATAACCCTCGAAGAGTTACCAAAAATCAAATCACAAGTATGGACTAGATTGGCAAAGCAACTCATGTAGAGAGAAGTAAAAGCAATCGACAAGGAGGCCAACGAAGATATGCATACAATTCAAATCCCTATAGATAAACTAGGAGACTTTCGTGAAGGAGATGAAGGTAACACATGTCTGCCCATCACTTTCCAAGGTTATACCACAAAGGCAATCCTAGACATGGGAGTCGGAGTAGGAATAGCCACGAAAGAAATATGGGACAAGTGGGGAAAACAACATTACGACCCACAAGAATAAAACTACAACTAACTGATGGCCACATCAAGAAACCCTTGGGATTGCTAGAAAATGTAGTGCTTACATGTGGAGTAGATTTTGAGGACACAATAGCCATTTGTCAACTTTAGAGAACTAGTAATTATGAAATGATCTTGGGAAGAACATTTATGAGACAACTAAGGGTAGTGCAAGGCTGGGGTTGGGATGTTGTATATTTGCAACATAGGGGCACAACTACAAGAATAAACCTCCATACATACACTTATCGAGATGTCCCACCTATACAATGGAACTCTATACATAAAGAAGAGGATGACTTGTCAGTCCATAGTGCAAGATCTGAAGACCAATCCTAGATGCGTGAGGATACCCAACTATGGATGTGTAAGGCAGCTAAGAGGGAAGAAGAAAGAAGACTAACATGCAATGAGGTTGTGGAATCTCTAGGCCAAAAGAGGATCTAGTGTGCATGTCGTAAGTGTTCCCGAATGAAGAGTTTGAGCCCCACCGATGGATGGAGATATTGGCCACAGTAGATGTGTGTGTCAATGAAGAAGTTTGACCCTAAACGAGTGCATAGACAAGGAAGAATACGATGTAAGTCTATACATGGTTGTGCTACAAGAGACAAAGGAAGGAGAATGGATAGAGAAAGAGTGGATAGAGGATTATGGAAGCATAGAAATGGAACCTGAGACTCAAGAAGAAGTACTTCATTTAGAGGAAGAACATTAAGAAACTGGTGTCAGAAACAACTCTTTCCAAGAACAAAAAGAAAGTCCAAAAAATATCCATCTAGAAGGGAGCAGCGGAGAAGAGAATATACCGCAGGAGTAGTTCGAGGTCCTCAAACATTTTAAAAAGTACGAAGTAGAGGAGAGGAAAATTGCCATCCAAAAACCTAAACGACAAGCACAAGAAGGAATAGCATATGATAATAAAGAACAAACTAAAAAAGTCACTGTGACCATAGAAGGAGAAGAGGAAAGATGTACCTACATAGGGGAAGATGTGTCAGAAAGCAAACAACGAGAGCTTATAGAATTGATTCGAAACTATAGGGAAGTATTTGCTTGGACATACAAGGATTTGAAAGGGGTGGATCCCTCTATTTGTTCACACCATATTCCCATGACTCCTGATGCTAAACCATCCAAACAATGACCATACATATACAATGATGAGTACTCAGCCAAAATTAAGGAAGAAATAGACAAATTATCGGCACTTGGATTCATTTACAAAATCGAACACACTGAATGGGTATCGGCTTTGGTAGTAGTACTAAAGAAAAATGGGAAACTTAGGGTCTACATCAACCTCAAAAAAGTTAATGCATCCACCATTCGAGATAGTTGCCCTTTACCCATTATAGATCACCTCTTGGAAAGGCTGGCAGGCAAGGAAGTTTATAGCTTCCTTGATGGATTCTCTAGCTACAAGCAAGTTGCAATTGCCCCAGAGGATCAACACAGAACTGCATTTGCCACATAATGGGGAGTGTATGCCTTTAGGGTTATGTTGTTTGGACTAACCAATGTGCCAGCTACTTTCCAAAGATTAATGTGTCATGTATTTAAAGAATTTCTCAAGAAAAGCATGGAAGTGTACATAGACGATTGTGCACATATTCCACACAACGAGTGGATCACATACTCGAGTTGAGGAGGATTTTTGAGAAGTGTAGACAATATAGAGTCTGTTTAAACCCAAAAAAATGTGTCTTCATGGTAAGACAAGGAAAAATCTTAGGACATATAATATCTAAGAATTAATATCCACAAATGAAGACAAAATCAAAGTCATTCTAGAATTACCCTGAGCAAAAACTACAATAGAAGTGCAAGCATTTATGGGACAGTGTGGATACTAATGTAGATTTATCCACATGTATGCCATAATTGTCTGACCTCTATATGGCTTATTGACTCAATTCAATTGGACTGAAGATTGTGAGAAAGAATTCAATGAGCTGAAAAGTAGACTCAGTTCAGTGCCTATTCCAAAGGTACCAAATTGGAAGAAACCATTTCATATCCATGTGGATGCTTCCAAATTTGCCATAGAATGCATCTTAGCACAGCCAACAGACGAAGGAAAACTTGATCACCCTATAGCCTATGCTAGCATGCAGCTCAACCAAGCCAAATGCAATTACACTACCACCGAACGAGAAGGATTAGGAATTGTATATGCGGTAAAGAAATTTTGGCATTACTTATTGGCGAATAAATTCAAATTCTTTATTGATCATCAAGCCCTACTATACCTAGTCAATAAACCCTATAACACACGAAGACTAATGAGATCGTTCCTCTTATTAATGGAATTTGATTTTGAAGTGGTGGTCAAGAAAGGAAACACGCATGTCAAAGCAGATCATCTCTCTTGAATGACACATGGAGAACCTCCAACTAGAGTAGCAGATGACTTCCCTAACACCTATCCATTTAATTTAGAAATTTGTGCACAGTGGGCTGAGAAATTGATACCTATACTCACCCATGTACCTAGTCATTGGATTAATTCAGATAAGGCCCAACAACTATGAAAGACCAATAATCTTCACATTATAGTAGGAAGTCTATACAACCAAGATTCTAGCAGACTTCTACTGAGGTGTGTAGACAAGGAAGAACAAGAAAGCTGGTTGAGACACGCACACATAAACCCATGGAAGAAACATAGAAATATTAGTGGTAGAGTACAAGATTTAAAAATATTAGGAGTGTATTGGCTAGGGATGCAAAGGGATGTTCACACGCATGTAACGAGTTGTCCCACCTGCCAAGAAGAAAGGCCTGCAGATAACTCTACACTATTCTATTCAACAATAGCACCTAGGTGGAGTTTGCCTTTAGTGAAATTCTTGAAGACACGTGAATACCCAGAAGGACCAAGCCTAGCTAGAAAACAAGCTCTAGAAGAGTAGAGTAAGGATTACACCCTCATAGGGAGACAACTATTTAGATGCGGCCAAGACAACCAATTATGATTGTGCATACATGAAGACGAGTATATTTATGTGTTGGAAATGGCCCATACTGAAGCAGTAGGAGGCCATTTTTTGGTTGATATTTAGTTTCACTCCATCTAATGGCTTGGTCATCATATCTGCACATTCTTGTTGAGTTGATACATATGAGAGTGCATTTCCTTGCGTGTTGTCTTCTCCCTAACAGAATGATAATGAACTTCAATATGTTTAGTCCTAGCATGATAAATTGGATTTTCTACAAGGTGAAGAGACCTTAAGTTGTACCCAAAGAGATGAGGAGTAGAAGAATTCATACCCAAATTTGATTATAAAGTCTCAATCCACATGTCTCCCTAAGTTGCATTTGCCTAGCCTCTATTCAACTCCAATAGGTGAAAGAGCAATAATCTTGGAGGACCATGAAATGAGCTTTTTGCCTATAACTGTAAGGTTACCTGAAGTACTTCTCCAAGGATCTCTTGATCCTATCCAATCTCCACTAGAGAATACCTATATATCTATATAAAATGTATATAGATAGGATAAGCCTTTGTGTATGCTTCCCTTTAGATACTTGAGTATTCTTCTAATTGCTTCCATGTGTGGGTTCCTAGGAGCTTGCATGAATTGACGTAGAACACTTACACTATAACAAATGTCTACCCTAGTGAGTGTTGCATAGTTCAAACGTCCCACCAAGCTTTGGTAGCTTCTGATATCTTCAATTAGCTCACCTTCATGAGAACTTAGCTTTGAATTTACCTCCATGGGTACATGAAACCTTCGCATTCTCCATTTTGAACTTAGCTAGCATGTCCTTGATATATATCTTTTGAGTGAGATACATACCCTTCTCTCTGTACATCACTTCCAAGCCAAGGAAGTATCTAAGATGCCCTAGAAGATTAATCGTGAATTCGTCCTTCATTTGTAGCTTAGTCCTCTTGATACCTTCAACATCATTGCCTGAGTATTATGTCATTCACATATACACAAAGGCATATGAGTTCTCCATGTGTCCTCTTGATAAAGAGTGAAGGATCTGCTTTGCTAACAATGAAACCCTTATCCTTCAAATAGTTCACAAGCTTATGATTCCAAGCTTCTAGAGTTTCCTTTAGCCCATATAAGGCTTTTCTTAACCTGCCTACATGTTCAAGGAGTTTTGAATCTTCAAACCTAGGGGGTTGAGCCTTGTATACCTCTTTAGATATCCATTCAGATATGCATTCTTCACATCCATGTGCTAAATCTTCTAGTTCTTGGTAGCTACAATGCTCATAACTACTCTAACTGTTGGCATATTTTCCATAGGTAAGAAGGTCTACTCATAGTCAAAGCCTTGGGTCTGAGTATACCCTTTAACCATAAGTCTAGCTTTATACCTATTTATGGTTCCATCAGAGTTTTTCTTTACTTTGTATATCCATCTAGATCCAATGAATGTAATGGGTGGAGTCTTGGGCACCAATGCCCAAGTGTGATTCTCCCAAGTGTGATTCTCTTGCAAGGATTCAAATGTTTCTTGTAAGTTTCTGGAACAAGCCTAAGAGCTTGTTCAATGGTCATTCAATTTGTCTCTCTAATTCATAGGCATGAATATAAATCCATTGGAACATATACTTTGGAGTATTCAAAAGTTAATTATTCCAATTGCCATAGTCAAAGACAAAGGTGATGAGATTGATAAAATCTTTTGACTTAATGAGAGCCAAAAATCACGAATCATTGTGAATTTGAATTAAAAATAGCCCCTAGAAGCTAGTAACACCTTTTAGGTGGAAGTTCCAACTACCATGGAGTACAAAATGAGCATATATACACCACATTTCTAGTTGTTGGATATATAGAGAATATAGAAGCTCTTCACACTCTAATTGAGAGTATTTGTAATATCTTAAAGTAAGGAGAATTCCTCCACATCTCCTTTGTACCATAGGTGTATTAACAATACATATTTTGATTCATTTCTATTGGGTTATCAATCTCTGGCAGTTGTTACAAGATCCTATCCTACTTTGCCCCTTATCAAAGTCATTTCTCTGTGCACAAGTACTCATTCTCCAATTGATTGATTTGATCACTTAGACAGTACTGTTTTGAGCATATTTACAAAGTTTAATCATCATTTGATGCTTAGATCTCAAGATATAATTGATTATGTATGACTGTTTTTGTGTATCACCAAGTTCCTAAAAAGTCTCAATGACCCCCCAAACTTCTTAGAGTCATCTCTTAGTGTGTGCTGAGTATAAATTCATGAATTAACTTGCTTTAGTTAGCTTAATACTTCAATTGAATGCTTGCAAAAGCTCTCAAGACAATTTCTACCAGGCTCTAAGCGTGAAAAATTTTCTAAGAGCTTCTTTTTTAAAAATAGAAAGCTCCTCAAGGATCTTCAACTCACAACTCATCTGTTTTGATATACAATTTTGAGATTGATGATCCAAAATAGTCAGGTGGTTAAGTGAATTTTATAAAATCTTAAGGACTGCATTAAGTTTCTCTAAGGTTATAAAGTCTCGTTTTGAGTAGGATTTTGCCAACACAATCTCATGTTTGCAACTACATCCATCAGCCCTTCAAAGTGGTATCAACACAAAACTAAAGGTTAAGCATAATGGGTGATGAATATCCCTCATCTATTGATGATCTGGATCAAAGTAACTACTTAGCATGGTCTCTAAGAATGGAGGCTTATCTACAAGGATGAAACTTACAGGGATACATCTCGTGAGATCACATGATGCCAATAATCAAATGCAAGGGCCAACCAACTCAAGAGGAGCACCGGAGGTTGAATGCGTGGAGTTCAAAGGATGCTTTGGAAAGGTCATAGATTCTCAGTTATATCTTTGATTTTTTACTCCCTCATATTAGGTATATTAAGGCCTCTTGAGAAACATGAAATTCTTTGGAATCATTCTTCTCCTCAAGTACCAAAGCTAGGAAGAATCAGCTATGCATGGAGTTTACAATGCTCAAGAAGATGCCCAAGCAGAGTGTGACTAACTTTTTCATGCCTTACTTGCATGTGCAATGCTTCATAAGTGCCACATCTCTAGCCCATAAGAATGTCAAATTACTTCCATGTTCATAATGGTCCTCTTTGAAATTGTATCTCTTCTTGCACATGTGTGTCCACCTGTAAACATACGACACCAGAAAGCTTCACTTTTGCTTTTAGCATGCCAAAGAACCATAAGTGTGTTTGAATCAACATCACATTATCTTGCTGCAATTGATTATTATTTCGGTTGCTTATCATCCACCATTTTGTGCACTCTCTAGTATCTAGCTGTGCGGTTATGTAGAAGTGTCACTGTTGTAGCAGTTGCACACAGAGTTGTGCTCAAGCGAGTCCCTTGTGTCATCATCTTGTGTACAATAATGTTGGGTTAAGTTGAACAGAAGATACACCCCTCAAAGGCAACATAGACCTGTGCCAATTCAGCCTCATTTTTTTTTTTGAGAGTACAACGAATTGGAAACGCACTCATACACCCAACCTCGTAAGGCAGAGGCACTCATCTTTGAGAAACTCATAGATATATCCAGCCAATACTTGAACTCATGACTTCCTATCAAAGACTCTAGGTGTCAAACCACTAGGCTACTCGAACTTGGACAATTCAGGCTAAATGACCCTCAAAATGCAATGCAAGATGTTTTAGGTGCAACATGCTTTCAGAACACGTGTGTCACCTTGTGCTATTTCAGGAAAGAGAGTAAGCGTGAGATTTTGTTCCACCAAAAGCGGGCCTTCAGATAAAAGCTTGGAGGACGTCTCCAACTCAATGTCGTAAGCACTGATGTCATATACTTGGACGACGGCAAAACTTATGTACATTGTACCAACATAAGCTCCGAAAAGGAAATCTGGATAAGAGTCAGAAAAACATGAACTTGCACAAGCACACATGATCACTTGAACAATATTGTTTATGTTCCTTTCTTCAATCACAATTCACATCCTTATCTTTGGAGGTATACCCAAAGAGGATAGCAAAACATATCTACACTTTGGCATATTTTTTTTGGATGTGATCTAGTATTCATAGAAATTTTTTAAGAACAATTCATGTATCATCATGATATGTGTGTACCTAGTAGTTGAAAAACAAAGCTTGGAAATTACATATGTGTAAAAGGATTACACGCTGCCACCTTTTAGTAATAAGACCTTTCTTGGTACTTGTACTACATTTTGCACTAAATCTTTATCTCTATTTTCAGGTGCATCTATACACTCTTGCAAACATGCTAAAATTTATATTGTGAAAGGATATCCATAGGAACACCTCTTCTATTCTTCATTATGGAAGACAACTTATGAAGCCACTTTCAATGGCCAACTTTTCCACACATGGTATGTCAAAATGCAATACAAGTTTACGAAGAAAATTCCTATGGGGTATTGCTAGGAGCAAAGAGATGAAACCTACAACGAGAAGACGAGAAATCACTTGGCAAGTCAAGGATGAGAAATAATTATGTGCATCACACTCATAAGAAGGCCACCACTTTTGATGCATGGACAAAACTTGACCATCTCTTTGGATCTACGGTCAAATCATCCAAATTTGATTTAGAAATGGAGCCCAATCCCTCTTTAGCTTCTCATGTCAACCTCGTTAAGAGTATGTGCACTCAGCTTGTGGACTTTAACAATAAGCTCGATGAAGATGTATGCATTTCTTTGCTTGTGCAAAGTCTTGCCCAAGATTCATATGGCCATGTTATAACTACACTTAGCTAGTTCCACAACCCACTCTTAGTGATGCTAAATATGCTCTACTTGATGAAGAAAAGAATCTTCAAAATCACAATCCCTCTCAATAGAAAGACCTTTTTAGCAAGAAGAAACCTCCACATAGAAGTACAACCCATGTCACTTCTACAAAAAACCAATCACCCTGAGAAAAATGCCAACATAAGAAGGAAGTGATGAAGATTTTGATGGGTCACCCAAAGCAATTGTTTGTAGAGAATATCTCTTTCAAGCACCAACTACCCCATGTGTAAATCCTATGTATGTGTAGGGATCCCATATGTCCTTAGATCCTGAATCCCACACTTGGATGCCATATTTCTAAGGCTATATCTAGGGATCACATATGTCCTTAGATCTAAGAATGCAATGGACTATGTGATGACATATATCACTAAGTTTTCTACATTACAAATCAAAGATTCATCATAGTGTGTTAAGATATACATGCTCTACCCTTTTCTATGATCTTTTATTCTCATGCATTCATTTAACCCCACATGCAAGGATCCTCTCACAAACTCTCTTGCTCTCTCAAGCAAGATCCATTTATCCCACATAAGACGTACTCTAACCTCTACTCCATATAAGGAAGGCTTCACCTCTCCTCATTCCTTTATGCACTCCCATGGTGGTCTCACCACGAGGTTGAAGCTCCATGTTTCTTATATAAGTTACTTTTCACAAAGATTTTATAATGTGATTCGGTATAGCAAAATATACTAGAGAGAGTCAGAATAGTCAACAAAATATAATTTCTAACAATATCTCATACATGAAGGGTTTACTAGTGCACAAATGGTGTGTAGATGTTTGCATAGGTCATGCTTGAAAAGATTCCATAATGGGAGTTGGTATGTACAAATAGACTTGGGAGAGTTAGAATAATAAAGAAAATTTGCCTTGAATGGCTACCCAATGGAATAGAAGTTCATGCCCTACACAAAATCATGGCTATTCTCAAAAAGATCATACACACATAGATCTCATCTAACTTGGAATTTAGGGTTCCACGAATTTGTAGGCTCTAAAAATGGCTTCTACTCAAAATTAGGGCCTTACAACTTAGAGCACCATGGATCATTTTTGTCACATGATGATAGAATACAGTATGTCTAACCGCCCCCCCCCCCTCATAGTCCACCCTAGGGTGGACTACTTGCTTACTCCAATAATAAGCTTTGGAAAGTTCCATTGGTTGCTCCCTCCAAAGACCTTTGGTGAGGACCTCTCAAAATTTCTTCACTTGGATTATATCTTATCTCCATGACCCCATCGTCAATCAACTCACCCACATAGTGATACTAAATTTCTACATGCTTGGTATATGCATAGAAAACTAGATTTTTGGGGATGGCAATGCAACTTTGGTTTTCACACTTCTATACCCTCATATCCTTGTATTTATAAGTGCTATAGGATCCTCCTCAACCATATATATTCACATGCCGCTTTGTACTCGATTTGAGTAGAAGATAATGCTATAGTCATATTCTTCTTACCAATCCAAGAGAAACACATTGTATCATAATCTCTTGCCCAATCTAAATCATTGTATGTGATTAAAGATGGTCCTCCCCCATAGAGAATAACCAATAGATTAGGAGATATCGAGTTTGCTATTGCACAAGTAGATGATACTTATCACTAATTTCTTCTATCTTCCAATATCTATTGGAGATGGAAGTACCTTCAATTTAAAGGTTTTTATTAACCTCCATAGGAGTATCAATCGTCTTCTAATCCTCCATGTTGAATTTCTCTACAATCTTTCATACATAGTTTTTTTGAGCGATGAAAAATCTTCACTAGTTCTTGCCATATTTCAAGGCCTAAGGAATAATTCATTAAGCATAAGTTTTTCATTTCAAAATCCAAAGTCAAGGTATCCTCTATTTGTTCAAAACGATCATCATCATTTCCTGTAATAATAAGGTTTGCATGGAAGCCCTCTAATAAGGGTCATGGTTGCCTCTTCCACTATTTGTTGATTCCTTTACTTGTTCTTGAATGATATTACCCATCAAGGCTATGTTTTGCAATATGGATGCTTGCTCACGTCTGCTCCTATATTCGCTGTGGTGGTCTTGGTCCATCTACAATATGTGCTAGTGAATGTGGGGGTTTTCAAAATCATAGATTTGTCTCACCCAATGGAGTAATGGAAAAATGCTTCGACATGAGAAAAATATGTCTTTTTACTAGTGTAGACCTCTTGTGGAGTTTTTCCATCATGTACCTTGGTGTAGCTTCCATTCAACATGTAGATAGTAGTGTTGAACGTGTGTACGAAAAAATTCAACATGAACCTTTCCATCTTCATGATGGTTTGATTTTGATGTTTTGAAACACCATTTTGTTGATTTCTATGTGCCATTGTGCATTGATGCTTGATTCGTTTGCTCTTGTAGAAATCTTCAAACCTTGATGATGTAAAATCACCACCACCCTCCATCTTGAATCTCTTCATTGAATTACCTATTGCAATATCAACAAGCTTAAGACATTACTTAAAATTACCAAATTATTGAGCCTCGTTGTGAAGGAAGTAAACTCACATTTTCCTTCTATAGTCGTTGATGTGTAACATGAAGTAGAAAGATATGGCCAAGGCATGTATAGGCATCTTACCTAACAAATCAATATACAATAAACCTAGATGATAGCTTGCTCTATTCTTGCGTTCTTCTAGAAATTTCCTTTTTCTATTGCTTGCCCATCAGGCAAGCTTCGCATGGTTCCTTCATGTCTACAATCAATGGTAGGTCTGCAATCACACCCTTGTGATGCATCTCCTTTAGTACAAGGTTTCTAATATTATCAAATATCTCATGCCATAGCTTTCTGGAGCCCATGCTTGAAGTGGTTGTAAGAGCAAAAAATGCATATACTTTGGTTTTGGGTTAGATAAAAAAACACAATGCCAATGAGGAGATCCTCAACATCAAGTCACTTGGATCAATCATTTAATGTAGTGACCCAACAAAATGCACATAGACATGTCATCTGTGAAATATGTAAATATTAGTGAAGAAAGAAGTGATGAAGCTTTTGATGGGTCACCCAAAGAAATTGTTTGTAAAGGATATAGCTTTCAAGCACCAACTACCACATGTGTAGACCTTATGTATGTGTAGGGATCCCTTATGTCCTTAGATCCTCAATCCCACACTTGGATGCCATATGTCCAAGGCTATCACATGAATGGGTGTGTTAAGATATCCATGCTTTAACCTTTTCTATGATCCTATATTCTCATGCATCCATTTAATCCCACATGCAAGGATCTTCTCACAAACTTTAGCTCTCTCAAGCAAGATTCATTTATCCTGCATACGAGGTACTTTGACCTATAATCGATATAAGGAAGGCTTCACCTCTCCTCATTCATTTATGCACTCCCATGGTTGTCTCACCTTGAGGCTCAAGCTCCATGTTTGCTATATAAGTTATTTCTCATAGCTTAGTTTATTTCTATCTTATTTCCATCATTTTTTCATCTCTAATATATTTTGTTCCTTCTTAGGTTGTTTTGATTTTTGTGTAGCTTGATCCATATTTATCAACTATATGGATCTTCAATGATCATTTCCTATGCGCATGATTTATAACACATGAAACTATTGTTGCGTCTTTAAAGTAATTTTACTCAATGATCAAGGTAGAGAATGATGGCAAACAAAAGTGTTGGATTCCTAGAGAATATTGCTTCTAGGAAACTATAAACTCATCTACAACATGATTTGTTAATTATTCCTATGTTCCATTGAGTATATTCTCTTGAAGATGTTCAAAGGGATATAGAATCATATAGACCTTTATAATTTTCAATTTTTATCGAATAGTTTCAAGAACTTTGATGCATTATGTTCTTAATCTAGTAATATTCTTGTAGAAGGATAGTTGAGATCCATACCATAGCTAGTTCCCAATAGTGATAGACATGTGATCACATGAGGCCAAGAGTTGTACGTTAAAACTATAAGAAATAATAGCACAACTGAATAAACCAATACATAGAGATTAGAGAAATTTAAATTAAGATGAAATGCAGACTAGGAGATGGAGGAATCAAATTCTAAATTTACCAAGAAAAATGCATCTACAAAGATGGTATTGTCCACTAGTGTGCTCCCAATATGGATCTTAGATGGCAATCTAGGTAACCACTAGATGAAGGGTTTGGTAATGTGCAAATAGTGTGTAGATCTTTGAATAGGCCATGCTTTGAAAGGTTTTATAACGGGAGTCGATATAGGCAAATATACTTGAGAGAGTTGGATTAGTCAACAAAAGATAATTTCTAACAGGGTTTACTAGTGCACAAATGGTGTGTAGATCTTTGCATAGCCCATGCTCGAAAATATTTCATAATGAAAGTCGGTATATACAAATACACTTGGGAGAGTTAGATAAATCAACAAAAGATAATTTTTGAAAATACCTCCATGACCAGAAGTGCTACTATCTCGGACCTCAAATTCAAGGGATAATCCCCCATTGAGGTTCTATGGGGAAACCATGCAGTACTACAAGGCCTTTATTTTTGCCTTGAATGGCAACCCAATGGACTAGGATTTCATGCCCTACATAACTTCATGGCTAGGCTCACAAAGATCATCCACACACAAGCCTCATCGAACTTGGAAGTTAGGGTCCTACAAATTTCTAGGCTCTCAAAATGGCTTCTCCTCATAATTAAAGCCTTACAACTTAGAGCACCATGGATCACTTCTTTTCACATGAAGATATAATAGATTATATTGAGCACCCCCCCCCCAAAACTCTACCCTAGGGTGAACTACTTCCTTACTCCAATACCAAGCTTTCGAAAGTGCCAATGGTTGCTCACTCCAAATAGCCTTGGTGAGGACCTCTTGAGTTTTCTTTACTTGGATAATATCTTATCTCCATGACCTCGTCCTCAATGAACTCACTCACATAGATATCTTTGGTATGTGCATAGAAAAAAGGTTTTGGGGTGATGGCCATGCAAATTTGGCTCTCACACTTATATAGCCTCCTATCCTTGTATTTCTAAATGCTATAGGATCCTGCTCAGCCATACTTATTCACATGATGCTTTGTACTCAACTTGAGTAGCGGATAATGTTGTAGTCTTTTTCTTCTTACCAATTCAAGAGAAACACGTAGATCCTAAAGAGAAGCAATACAAAAAGTTGTTTTTCTTGTATCCTTTATTCTTGCCCAATCAAAGAAACAAAAGATGGTCCTCTCCCATAGAAAATATCAAATAGCATAGGAGATATCCAGTCTACTATTGCACAAGTAGATGATACTTCTGGCTACTTTCATCTCTCTTTCAATATATAGTGGAGGTGAAGTATCTTCAATTGATAACTTTATATTAGCCTCCATAGGTGTATAAATCTTCTTCTAGTCATCCATGTTGAATGCCTCTAGAAAACTCAAGGTATCTTCTATTTGTTCAAGAAGAGCATCATCATTTCCTGTAATAATAAGGTCATCTACATAGACTATAATCACAATTGTCTTATTTCTCTCTTTAGAACATAGAATCTAGCATTAGGATCACATCTTTGAAATGTAGATCGAATAGATACTTCTCCATCCATTGGTACCATGATCTAGGGGCTTTTTGTATCCCATAAATTCCTTATTCATCATACATATCTTGTTTATAGAATGGAGAGCCTCAAACCCTCAAGGTAGCAATGTATATACATCCTTTTTGAGGTCTTCCATTCAGAAATGTTAATTTGACATCCATGTGATAGATTTTCCATCTCTTATGAGCAATCAAATCTAGTACTACTTGGATATTAATCATCCTTTCAATCTAGGAAAATGATTTAGTAAAGATAGTACCTTTGACTTGTGAGTAACTGTATGCAAAAATATTTCTTTCTATTTCTCCAAAGTATCATCATCCTTGTACTTTAACTTTGAGACTCACCTACTGCCAATGATTTTGTGCTTAGGTGGTTAATATACTAGCTCCCAAGTTGCATTTGTCATGATATTGCATGGAAGCCCTCTAGTTAGGTTCATGGAGTGCTTCTTCCATATTTTTTGATTCATTTACTTGTTCTTGAATGATCTTACCCATCAAGCCTATGTTTGCAATATGAGTGCTTTCTCATCTCTAGTCCTCTATTCTCTATGATTGCCTTCTCTATAATTTGTGCTAGTGAATGTGCAATGGGACTTTCGAAATCATAGATTTATCTCACCCAACGTAGTAATGGGCTTTATGTTTGGATGACTATAGGTTGGTGGCTTTTAAAATCATTATCAAAAGATGATGCTTCCTTCTCTTGTGTAGAAGGGATGGCACTTGTGCCAAGTTCAGAGCAGATTTCTCCCTCCCTTGATAAAAAGTGGAAACTCTCTTATCCTCATCAAGTGCATGTGGCTAATCCTCTATAAACACCAGATCATGAATACCCATGATCTTCTTAACCTTAGGGTCATAAATATTATTAGCCTTATTATCCTAATTATACGGAAATGCTTTTTGGTTGAATCTTGTTTTCCACTCTATCTAGAGCCTGTTAATAAACTTCACTTCCAAATACGTTGAAATGAGAAAAATATGCCTTTTTATGACTGTAGACATCTTGTGGAGTTTTCCATCAAGTACCTTGGTGTAACTTACATTCAAGATCTAGATAGCAGTGCTGATGGTAAGCACCAAAAACTCATTTGACAAACATTTTCCCTTCAACATGAACCTTTCCATCCTCATGATGGTTCTATTTTGATGTTTTCAAACCATTTTGTTGAGTTCTATGTGCCACTATGAGTTGATGCTTGATTAATTTACTCTTGTAGAAATCTTCAAACCTTGTTGATGTAAACACACCACCACCACCATCATCTATCTTGAATCTCTTCATCCTATTACCTGTTGCAATTTCAATAGCCTTATTGTGAAGGAATTAAACCCACATATACCTTCTATAGTCATTGATGAGAAATATGAAGTAGAAAGATATGGCCAAGGCATGTATCGGCATCTTAGCTCACAATTAAGTATGCTATAAATCTAGGTGATAGCTTGCTCTTTTCTTGCTTCTCATAGAAAAGCCTTCCTCTGTTGCTTGCCCATCATGCAAGCTTCAAATGGTTCCTTCATGTCTACAATCAATGGCAGATATGCAATCACACCCTTGTGATGCATCTCCTTTAGTACAAGGTGTCCAATATTATCATATATCTCATGCCATGGCTTACTTGAGTGCATGCTTGTAGTTTTTGTAAGAGCAAAAGATGCATATAGGTTCTTGTTGTTGTTGCTATTGTTGTTGTTGTTGTTGTTGTTGCTATTGTTGTTGTACATCAACGAACACAATGCCAATGAAGGAATCATAAACATGAAGTTGCTTGGATCAACCATCTAATGTAGTGACCCAATGAAATGCACATAGACATGTATTCACACAAACCTTGAGTCCAAAAGAAATTTTTGTAGCAAGAAACTACAAGTAAGCACCAAACAAGAAGAAACATGCATCAAATGGATGCCAAGACACTCGCCTTAAGTACAAAATCGGTGAAGGCACCTCAAGAGCACCATGGGAGCTCACAATGAAAATGGAGGTAAAGATTAGAGAGGCTAAAAGAAGGAGTGGCGAGTTTCATTCAAAAGAACCAAAAAACTAAGTACATTAGGGTTCCATTACCTTATATATCAAGACAACGTGCCCTTTTCATGCTTAAATTGTCTACATATCTTCAAGAAAAATTCCTACAGTTGCTTTCTACTATAAGCGAAGTTTTAAAAATGAAAAAAAAAAGGTTATGTAGTTGGGTAAAATACTCTTGGGTCTCAAGGAATCCTTGGTTTTTACAAAATAGAGCTTATGTACATTCCATGGATGCTTCAAAGTGTAGGAATTTAGTAGATATGTCATAAATCACCCCTTGGTTTCCCTAAGCTTCATCAATTACTTTCCAAGTTTATTGCTTGACTTCTTTTTCAAGTGATTTAACATTCTTTCGAATTGAGAGTTGAAATCAAAATATAGTGGGACCCCTTATTGCATTATCTTCAGCCAACAATTCCTGCCCATATTTTTATCTTCTCGATAGCCATGTGCTAGGGCTATCGAGTTTTAGAGCTAAAGGGCTTTTCTAATGTTCAGGAGCATCTCGTGTGGTGATCGATGGTGGAACCATGCTGAGGTGCTTTTGATACACTTTCAGATGAGGTGTGAAGCAAAATTTAGGTTGACCTTCAAAAGTACCTCGATGTGGTAGTCCAAAATCATGTGAAAGAGGCTTCTTCAAAGGTTTGTAAGCATTGGCTATGAATGTATATAACATGATTGAAAATCTTAATAAATAATCTACACGTGGCATCGAGAAACTTTCTAAGAATATTTTTCGAGTGTTGAGTAGTCTCCAATGTATATTGTAAGGAGGATGGGCCAACATTTTCAGGTGCACCCATTGCTAGGAAGTTGAGCCAATATTTTTTTTGTTGCCAAATACGCTCATTTGATTTCATATTTTTCCCAAGTTAAATGTCAAGGTAGAGAAGCATGAGTAGGGCTACGTTTGAAATACTTTGCTACACGATCCCATGTGCCTTGTGCAAAGGGATGCTTTGCAATGAACTTTCATCTCCATTGAATTTCTAGGTTGTCGTTTTTCATCCTCTAAAATGAAACGTGTTCAATTTGTTCTAGAGTAAGGCTACATGTTGATTCTGGCTCAATGCCTATCCACTCCATGATATTGAAAATGGTGTACAAAAATGAATCTGTATGGAAGAGGATATGGGGCAAGTAGGTTAGTGAGTTTGCAATTTGAAAATTTCATGATGAGTCTGTTGTCGCAAGGTCATTGGCCAACTCCTACAAAATTACTGTTTAGAATCCATGAGAGGGATTTTTTTAATCCATGGTGGGGTTTCATCATCAAGGGAAACAAGAGCATCAGAATTTACAAGTGGTGAGTGGCGATGTACATGTTTGCTTAGCAACAAAAACCAAAGGTATTGTTTTCTGTCCTCCATTAAAAAGATTCCTTTTTTAAATAAGTCAATTAGCATTCTTTTTTGAACATCATTCTCCTTACTTTTCTTTTAAAATGCATTTTTAAAATCAAGAAGTACCATAGTCTATGCTTGAAATCGATGCCTGACATTGACTTTACGCTATAATTCGATGCCCAACATCGACTTGTGGCATAAAGTCCATGCTGGGCATCGACTTTATGTTGCATATTGATGCTAGGCATGAAGTTGTAGCATAAATTAGATGCCGAGCATGGACTTTATGCCACAAGTCAAAGTTCGACATCGATTTCTAGAATAATGTCGATGTCAAGCATCAAGTTTATGCCAGAAGGTGATTCCTGACTAGAATTGTAGCTAAAATAGGGTGCTTGGCAATGTATTAGGCATCTTTTTTACTCTTCACCTGACATGGAAACTGCATGGCTTTGAGGAACAAACGCAACATCTAGATTCGATTTGAGGCTCAAGTGGATGCTTGGGATTGATTGAATGCATAAATTCAATTTCGAGCATTGAATTGACAGTAAAAGTTCATTATAAGCATTTTCTAGAAGATTAATGCTAGAAATCATGTTGTGTGTGGGAATCTAACCTAACCCTACTTTCTTTGATGGTGTAGGGAATCTAAGAAGATGGATGCAAATTCTCTCAAGAAGCTTAAAGTTAAATTGATTGCACGGTGTGGTTCAAAGGAGGTTGTTGCTGCATGGGGAGAGTGGTTGAAAAGGACCGCAAGGCTGGAATCATCTGAAAGAGCTAACAACCCAGGTGGCCCCTCCTCTATTGTGCATAGTACTGCCTAGCTTGAGAAAGGATTTTCCAGTCAGAGATATGAGGGAGTTTGAGTGGTGCTTGTAGTATATTGAAGAGAAGAATTCCCTACTTCTCATCTTTGCAGTGCGGTAGGGGATGAATCACCACCACTCAAGATTTCCAATACAGGCTTGTGTATAGATTGGATTACAAGGATGAGGACTTTGATGATGTCTTTGTATTGGTGCAAGTGCCAAGCCTACACACTTGCCTAGGCATGAAAAGACTTCATATCCAATTGATTAAAGACCCATGAGACCCATTGCTATGGATTCTTTACTTTTTTACCATTTGTAAAAGTCTATTTGACTTGGAAGAATATTTGTAACTACCACTAAACTCGTGGAGTTAGTTAGAAGGAAAAGCTACGACTTCATTTGGAGATAATATCTCCTAGATTAGGGGATCATGTTTTAATGAGAGCCAAAGTTGAATTCAGATTCAAATTTTGAATGAAGCATCTACATAATAGGGATGTAAAATCTCACGGTTAGATCACTCCAATTCTGAGCCTTTAGTTCATCATGTTGTAAGAGAGTGAGGCTCACTTCATAGCCTACACTTCTCATCATCATTGGGCATTGATTATCATGCCAATGATCATGTACAACATTGTCATATGATACAATAGATCATTGCTTACATCTGTTGAGTTCTCTGTTGTAATCACTCAAAATAGTCATTTTGTATTGCTTGGCCCTATTATGCATAATTTAGGTGCATTTGATGCTTCATGTGTGCAAAAGAAATCTTCTTGATTCTGGTGTTCCATTCCTTGTTATTGCTTTGGTTTCCATATCCATTTCATAGTAGAGGTTTTAAGCCTTCTCTTCTCCTCATTTTGTCGTGCTGCGGGGACTTCTTTTGTCTTTTTTGTCGTTTGAGTCATTGGATTCCTGCTTCTCCGATATCTGTGACTAGTCTTGCTTGGTTTCATGGTTTTATTGTATCGATATAATGTTTTCTGATGCTTGTCTATCTCTTGAATGGCCACTTGTCTGACCTTCTTTGGAATCCACATTTGATGCCGTGTTTTTTGAGCTTCTATCAAAGGCTTTAGAAGCCATACTCTCAAAAGTCGTTTTGGTTTTGATTTTGGTGAAGAAGAACCCTTGTCCGCTCTTGTCTTCATATGATGAATGACGTGTACTGGTGTTGCCTTCTCTGATTCCTTCACTCGATCCTTGGGAACCCACGTGAGGTTAGCATTTCTTGACTGCAAGAAGCTGACAATGGAGTTCTATTCTGCTGCTCTCTCTTTTTGATAGGAGGCTATAAGAGTATTGTCCTCCTTGGTTCCCTTCTATTCACTAGTGAAGTGGGATGAATCTACCTTCCCCTTGGATACATTGGGGTTTGAATTTCCTTCTTATGTCAGACCTGCTTTTGATTTATTTGTGCTAGAATCATTTGCTATGTGCTCTTATACGATTTGTTTCGCACTTTTGATGACTCCCGATCTATGAGAGGGTTTCTCTCCTAATAGACTAAAGATTTCCTTGTGCCCTATTTTGGCTGAAATGTATCCTTGAGCTAGGTGGATGCTCACTTCATTCTCAATGATCCAGTCTTGTCCTAGGATCAAGTTTTCTATTAGATCCTCATCTCTGCACACTAGAACTCGTTGTTCCATAGTTGAATTTCCTAGGTGGAGGGACACTATGGCTTCTCCAATGCATGTTATAACTTGACCTCCCACACCTATGATTTGTGCTTTCGTGGTTGTCATAATCATTTGAAGATCCATGATGACCGTATTTTGTATGCAAGTGAGTGCTTCTCCTGAATCTAGAAAGGCGTCTATTAGCTAGTACTCCATCGTTCCAATTCCTAGGTTTAAGTAAGGCTGGGACATGCAGACATTGGTTGTTTCAGACTTATGAACCTGGTAATTAGCCATGGAAATAGGATCTTCCCCTTGTAGATACCGTTCATCTCTTTGCCTTATCCACTCTTTTCGTTCCTTGATATGCTCTAAGGCTTCTTGTCCTCTCTAATCCGTTCTTCCTCTTTCTTCCTATTTTGTGCACCTACGAGGCATGCTAACATTTGGTCCATTAATGGCTCCATATATCATTTTACTCGACATTCACTTATGTAGTTAGGAAGAATATCTCCATCCAGAGTAGCTAGATTAACTACTCCACTAGTGGAAATCCTATTGATGAGTAGAGGTCCATATCCGCATTTTTGTAATTTCTTGGCATGTTGCTTCAAGGTGTAGACCAGAACTAAGTCTCCTTCTTTTAGTCCTTTTTCTTTTATGTGTGCATCATAATATGCCTTTTTTCTTCTCTTGGCCGCATAAATTCCTTCAACCGCTTGTATTCTAGTCTCATGTAGCTTCTCAATTTGGTCTAGTTTCCTGGATAATTCATGTCCTATCCATTCATACTGTTGGGCTACTCTCAAAGTTGGCACTAGAAAATCGATCGACAGGATTGCGTTCTGTCCATACACTAGATTGAATGGGGTAGTTCCAATGCCAGTCTTGTAAGCGACACGGAAGGCCCAAATTGCATGATGCAATTGTTTGTCCCAGTTTGACCTTCCACTATTGACTATCTTAGTCAATACTGTGCACAACACCTTATCGGAACTTTTTGCTTGACCATTAGTCCTATGAAATCAATACCCCATTTGGAAAATGCTCTAGCACAAACCATAGGTCTCAATGGTATGTCATCTTGCCGAATTGGGTATTTGGCCCTTTGGCATGTCTTGCAAGTCCATACATAGGTGTCTGCATCCATATGTAGAGTTGGCCACCGCAAGCCCGCAAAGAGGATCATTTTTATAGTTCTCTCAGCTAAAAAATGACGTCCTACAGCACCTGCTTGTGCCATCTCTAATATGGGTAAGTATTCTCCTTCATGCATGCATAGCCGTAACTGATTATCTTTTCCTCTCTTGAACAAGTGTCTTCCCATAATTACATAATCCTTACTTATCTCCTCTAGGGACCGTTTTCTTGTTAAACTGATTCCTTCCTCATGTTCTCGTGCCTTTAGGAATTTCACTAACGTCTCGCTCCATTTGGGTGCTATTGTAGAGAAAGGTAAAGATTTGTGATCATCTGGTATAGTTTCTTGACATTCTGCGCAATTACTGACATACTCATGTACATTTTTAGGCATGTCAGGCCAATATACTCCTAGCCGTTTTAATTCTCTTAGGGTTCCATGAATTCCTTTGTGCATTCTCCACTTGTTTACATGGGCTTGTTCAATCAACTTCTTCTGTTCGTCTTCCTTGACACATCTTGACAGTACACCATTGGGTTCCTTATAGTACACACTTCCTGCAATAATGTGCAAGTTCCACGATTGCAGAATTTGCTTTTCACTCTCTTTATTAACTGAGTGTTTTGGGCCATGAGTGAGGATTGGGATTAGCTTCTCTGCCCACTTTGGACACACTTCTAAATTAAACAGGTAAGTGTCTGGCAAATCGTTTGGTACTCCACATGATGGTTCTCCATGTGTTAATCTAGAGAGATGATCAGCTCTTACATGGGTATTTCCCTTTTTCAAAATTACTTCAAAGTCAAACTCCATCAATAACAGAAACCATCTCACAAGTCTTCCCGTGTTACTAGGCTTATTGACTAAGTGCAATAGGGCTTGATGATCTATGAAGAACTTGAACTTGTTGGCTAAGAGATAGTGTCTGAATTTCTTTATAGCGTACACCATTCCTAATCCCTCTCACTCCATAGTTGTATAGTTTCTCTCCGCTTGATTGAGTTGTCTACTCGCATACGCAATTGGATGATCGAACTTTCCTTCATCTGTCGGTTGAGCTAAGATGCATCCTATTGCGTAATTTGAAGCGTCCACATGAATATGGAAAGGCTTGTTCCAATTCGGTGTTTTTAGAATTGGGGCCGTGCTAAGTCGCCTTTTTAACTCATTGAGTGCCTTTTTGCATTCCTCCATCCAAGTGAATTGAGTCAACAATCCATAGAAGGGTTTGGCAATTATGGCGTACATGTGGATAAATAAGCGATAGTATCCACAATGTCCCATAAATGCTTGCACTTCTTTTGAATTCTTTGGTCTAGGAAGTTCTAAAATGACCTTGATCTTGTCTTCATATGTAGATATTCCATTCCTAGACACTATGTGTCCCAAAATCTTCCCTTGTCTTACCATGAAGACACACTTCTCGAGATTCAAGCAGACTCTATATTGTCGGCATTTATCAAATATTTTCCGTAATTCTGGAATTTGGTCTTGCCTTTGATTTGAATATGTACATAGGTCATCTACATACACTTACATACTTTTCTTTAGGAATTCTTTGAAAACATGACACATGGACCTTTGGAGAGTAGCAGGTGTGCTAGTGAGTCCAAAGGGCATCACTTTGAAAGCATAGAGTCCCCATTCAATCGGAATGCGATCTTATGTTGATCCTCAGAAGCAATAGCTACTTGGTTGTATCTAGAGAATCTGTCCAAGAAGCTATAGAAATCTTTTCCTGCAACTCTTTCCAATAGGTGGTTGGTGATAGGTAATGGATAGCTATCACGGATCCTGGCTACATTGAATTTTTTCAGGTTAATGCATACTCTGAGTTTTTTGTTCTTTTAAGGCACAACCACTAGTGGTGGTACCCATTCAGTATGTTCTATTTCATAAATGAATCCAGCCGCTAATAGCTTGTCTATTTCTTCTTTTATTTTAGCAGCATAGACTTCGTTATAGGTGTAAGGACGTTGTTTGGATGGTTTTGCCTCCGAAGTCATTGGTATCCTATGAGAACAAATGGAGGGT
This sequence comes from Ceratopteris richardii, assembly GCA_020310875.1. Lineage (NCBI taxonomy): Eukaryota > Viridiplantae > Streptophyta > Polypodiopsida > Polypodiales > Pteridaceae > Ceratopteris > Ceratopteris richardii. The sequence goes on along the minus strand of CM035424.1, from coordinate 168,434,619 downwards.
TCCCCACCCTTGAGATCCTTATAGGTCCAAGCAAATACATCTCGATATTCTCGGATCAACTGTATCAGTTCTTCTTCCTCTTCTGTTGACACGTCTTTTCCTATGTATGTATATCTTTCTTCTCCATCTTCTACACTTACTATGATTTTCTTCGTTTGTTCCTTGTTGTCATACACTTCTCCTTCTCTTGCCTCTCTCTTAGGCATTTGAATAGCTATTTTTCTCTCTTCTACTTCATACCTTTTGAAATGCTCGGGCACCTCAAAAAGATGAGGGTTTGGTTCAATCTTGCTCCCACTTTCCTCTTGTTTTGGCACTATAGGGGCTGCTTCTATTGCTAATACTTTGATCATTCCATACTTGTCTTCGGTTTGAATGGCTTCTAGGTAGCATTCCTCTAAATCAAATTCTGGTTCCATTTCTATGCTCTCATATTCTTCTTTCCATTCCTTTTCCAATATTTCTCTTGCTTCTACTTCTTGAAGGATAACCATGTACAAATTTACATCGTAGCCTTCTTCATCCACACATTCATTCATCGTCAGAACTTCTTCATTCACACATACATCCAAGGTTGCTAGGATTTCCATCCATCCATGAGGTTCAAATGCTTCATCAGGAAAGATTTGAGGCATGTACATTGGGTCCTCGATCGGTCGATAGTTAGGATGCCCTATTGGCCATAACTGCATCTTGTTATCCTCTTTCTTGGCTTCTTTACACATCCATAATTGGGCATCCTCATGCATCCATGATTGATCACTTGATCCATCACTATGGATAGACAAATCATCCTCTTCCTTATGTATGGGGTTCCATTGTATTGGTGGTACATCTCTATACGCAAAGGTGGGCAAGTTTATCTTGGTGGTGTTTCCTTGATGTTGAAGGTATAATGAATCTCGTCCCCAATCTTGCACTACCCTAAGCCGTCTCATGAAGGGTCATCCCAATATCATCTCATAGTTATTTGCTTTTCCAAATTGAAAGATGGCTAAAGTATGTTAAAATTCAACTCCATAGGTGGTAAATTTGATCTTTTCTAATATTCCCAATGGTTTTTCAACATGACCATCTGCTAACTAAAGCTTCATACGACTTGGTCGTAAGGCAGACTTCCCCCATTTCTCCCAAATCTCTTTGGTAGCAATACCTACTCCTGCTCCTGTATCTAATATGGGTTTGTTCATATAGCCATTGTAAGTGACAGATAGACACCTGTTACCTTCGTCTCCACTAAATTCTCCAACCTTATCCACTCGAATTTGTACATTAGGTGGGTTTTCATTTCCCTTGCTTTCCTTTTAGTTCTTCTCGTGCTCTAACTCCAGTTGTCCTACTAATTGTTTCCATAATTGTGGTTTAACACGAAGTATTTCTTCCACAGTCAATTGGCATTGTACTTTGGTCTTTTTAAGTTCTGTTAGATTGTGTGAATTCTTATCTGAGTTTCCCTTTCCTTTTCCTCGTACTGTGGGCGCACGGAAGATCATGGACTCTTTTTCGTACTCTCCCATGTAATTTGGTAGGGTCGAGATGCTCTGAGCTTCTTCCCTATTTCGGTCTAGTCTCAATACTTCTTCATATACTTCTTCCATGTTGGGACTTGGTTGATAAACTTCCACATAATTCTTAAAAAGGAGGTTTAACCACTCCATTCCTTTTCCATTGTTCTTCTCAGATTCTATTCCACAATTCTTTTGGCCTATCAGCCTCTAAATCAGGAACTGTGGACATAGGTCCGTCTTGGGTTTTGGATAGCTTACATTTATCATCCTTCGCTTTCGGTTCCTTGTCCTTGGCTTTAACACAATCCTTGTATTGATCCTCCGATATCCTTGTCTCGAGGAGGGCAGGGATAGTCTTCTCGAACGTTGCTTGTGCTACCTCTATGAGTTTTCTACATATCGCAAGCCTCTCCTTCTCTAGCTATCCTTGTGGGTAAAGCTTTTCATGTTGCTCCACATTCGGTCGAGTCTTAATTTTAGCTTGGTATGCTTTCAACCACATGTCCAAATCATCAGGTTTTGGGTTGGCTAGAATTGATCCTGGCTTTTTTGACTTACGAAAAGGCAGTGGAATGGAAATTTCTTCCTGATCCTCAGGTCTTTTAGATTTCTTATGGCTATGCATATGTTTCTTGTCTTCCATGTTCTTGTTTTTCATCCATTTTTCTTTGAGCTTTTCTCTTCTTTCCTTCCACTTTTGGCTTTTCGTTGCTTGAGTACTCTCGTGTGGGTCTTCTGAATCTTCCACTATTTGGATTTTTGGGCCTACGGTTTTATAGTTTTCTTGCTCAAGGTCCGTTCGTTTTCCTTCTTGTTCCTTGGTTCGTGCTCGTGTAATGGCCTTTCATGGTACAATGTATTCCTTGTCACTTCCCGGTGCTTCTATCACTTCGATCACATTAATAGGTGCAGTGTCGAGCCTTGTTGGGATTTTTTGGGCAATCGCGGAAAAGATGTTCCTTTCCACAAGTCCTAAGAGGTGGTGGGTTGTATGGCCAAGTGCATTCTATGATAAAGTGGTCTCCTCCACATCTATAACGTGGTCCTCTTGGCAATACCCTTCCCAAGTCTTAAGAGGTGGTGGGTAGAATGGCCGAGTGCATTCTATGATAAAGTGGTCTCCTCTGCATCTATAACACGGTTCTCTTGATAGAGGTGGTGTGATGGGTGGTCTTACGCGTGCCTGTGCTTTAGGTGTGGTGTACATTAATGTCGCCACCTCTGGTCCATAGGTATTGTCATATCCTTCATATTAATAGTATTGCGGGTCATAAACTTACTCATATTCCATTATACTAGCGTCATAGGACTCTCCTTGGGATTGCTCGTATCCTGGGTTCGTTGATTCTATACTGGCCATTGGTGATGCTGGCACTATGGATCTTTCGAGCGTACTTGACTGGCACAACATGCTGAGGAAGTGATAGTTGGGGTCCAAGTACAGGCTAAGTGCTTCCACTTTGTACTTGGTCATATGGTCTATGTACTCCTGGTGGTGCTAGGTAAGGGTTATACCTTGGAATCTTTTTGTCTGGCTCTCTAGGTGGATATCCATATGGCCGATACTACGGTGGGTGTAAAGGCCGTGTCTGCCTATTGAATGGGCAATTCTCTGTGGTATGGTTGGCGTATTTTTATTCTAGGTGGCAATACAAGGTAGTTCCTTGATGGGGTTGCCTATTATAAGGGTAAGCTTAAGGTACACTTGATCCTCCTCATACACACATGTGAGTGGGGTGATCCCCTCCACATAGGCTACATCGTCTTAACATGGGTATTCTTAGTGAAGGGTGCTGGTAGTTCCTTTGTCCTTGAACTCCTAACTTCTTCGCCACTAGCTCTACTAATTCTTCTACGTTACTAGAGTTGGATGTAACTGTACTCCGAGTGTCTTCTAACTTAGTAGGACTGGTCGTACTCTTGAGATCATCTGCTAGGTTGTCCTCTAGATCAATACTCTTGGAGACATTCACTCAACGTCTGTAGTCTCTTCACATAGGCTAACGTTCTTAGAGTTTCGTTCGTTAATTTGTCCAAGAATAATGATATCATTTTTTGTTGCGTAGGTCATTCGGCTATAGGGCATCTATCAACATACTGATTGAATCTTCGTGCAGCTGTTTTTACAGTTTCATTAGGGTTCTATTTAGAGCTATGGATTAAAGATGAAGAGTTGTGTTCTGTTTCATTGGGGTTCCCTCTTTTAGTGAATTCCCCTATGAATTCTTGAAAGAATTGTTCAATATCTCCAAATTGATTGGGATCTAATGGCTGGAAGCACGTTAGAGTCGTTCCTGTGAGCGTGAGTCCAAAGGACTCATACTGCACAAAGACGTCATCTGCTTGTTCAGCTCTTAGAACTTGTTTGAATTCATCAATGTGGTTGTAAGGTTCTTCGAATCCATCGTAATGATTTCTCATGCATTTGGCCACCTGAATAGGTCTTAATCTTCTCATGGGCTCTGGCAGTCTTGGCATTACAGGGACTGCTGGTCTGATTGGGGGTACTCTAGGTTGCACTCCTAGTGGTGGTCTTGGTCTTACTGGTGGTCAGTGTTGGTTGCCTAATCCAGGGTGTGTCTGATTGTGTGCTTGCATTTCGGGCATTGTGAATTGTACATGGGTTCTGTTTGGAACACTTCGATGGCTTGTTTGTCCCGACATTGTATGTTCAGACTCCTGTTGTGTCCCGAAAGGGTTATGAGAGGTGGTTGCCTGCTCTCGTAGAGGGAATATAGACAAGCCCATATACTTCAATCGAGCTCTATCTAAGGCATCGACAAGCCAATACCTTCTTTGGTTTTTGTCTAGGTATGTTACTCTAGACTTGTCTTTCAGATGTTTTAACGCGTAAAATGTCATCGTGCTTTCTTCCCGTCCTTGTGTAGGTGAGTCACTTTGTAGTAGTAAATCTACTCCATGGATCAAGTAGACCTCCAATAAGTAGTCATCTTGAGGTATCAAATCCCCTCTCAAGACTCGTGTCACTACTGACTTGCCTCTGGGAGTAATTACTAACTCTCCATGGTCCAGTCTTCCTAAATTTTCTTGTCCTTCCAATCCCCCTCTCTCATTGATCAATTCTGGGTGTTTTTTCACCACATAGGTGTGACCCAACTTATCCATGTACACCCCTCCTTCATACTTGATAGCTCATCTAGGCACAATTGTGGCATTGGTGGAAGTTACCATCCTAGCAACTGATCTATTTAACCCATCTAGGAAGATAGGAATCTCCTGGGCATTAGTAGACACATATTGCAGAGAGGTGCGGTACTCCCCTTCTATCGTGGACATGAAGTTTCTCCTCGAGAACATGGCATTGCATGTCTTCTAAAGCCATGGGTATCTCCTCCTCCAAATCACTAGAGTTGTCGGAATAGGTAGAGCGGTGACTGACCTGAGCGGTACTTCCTACTGATGATATGAAACTTCTCTGACTACCTAGAACTCTTCCTGACCTCAAGTTCATTCACCCTCCTGGGGCTATCTTGGCCTCTAAATCTCTCCCTAAGTGGCACCTCAATTGCCTTAAATTTACCAATGAAAATGCTCAAAGTGTTCTGGATGATACCACTTAGACGATAGTGCACTAGGTGATACCAGTTTGTCGGCAATACGATACCACTACTAGTCGCGATACGATACTTGGGTAATCAACGATACAATACTAGAGAACTGCACGATACAATACTGCTTTTCACTCAATACGATACCACTGCTCTAGGCGATACGATACTATGTGCCTTGAGCGATACGATACCACCCAAAGACACGATACCATACTACTGTAGAGCACGATACGATACTAGAAATCCTGACGATATGATACCAGTGCAGTTAGCGATACGATACCACCCGAAGACACGATACGATACTGGAAATCCTAATGATATTATACCAGTGCAGTTAGCGATACGATATTGCAGACCCGCATGAGACCATCCCAAAATTCTTCACGATATGATACCAAGAATGCTCACGATACGATATCGGTGCTCTATTGCAATATGATACCGCAACAATGCACGATACGATACTAGAGTCATGCGCGATATGATACTTCCGAGACACACGATACGATACACGAGGGTTAATGATACGATAGTGGGTTTGTACGCGATACGATACCGCTAGGTCGACGATACGATACCGTGACCAAGGCGATACGATACCACTGGTAGATTACGATCGCGATACCAACTTGACGATATGATACCAAAAATGTTATCGTGATACCTCAAGTGGTATGCGACGATACGATACTTTGGCGAGTATAGTGATACAAGGGAATTTTGGTATCGCGATACCAAAACTCAATCAATCGCGATACTACAGCCAAAATAACTCCAAATGTAAAAATTTTTTCAACCTCTGGTTTCTCTCTCACTCCTCTTCAATGCTAACCCTCTATCTCACTCAAAAAACTTCTCAAATCACTCTATCCATCCCCGCGATATGGACTTCACCTTTAATCACGTGTGGATGCATTTTTACAATGTTTTTGAGATTAATATCTTGATGTAGCTTACCTTGGGGTTGTCTTGCTTAGGCCTTGAGCTCACTAGGTAGATTTGGGGGCTTGTTTTGCACAATACCACACTGGTGATACATGTCACTATCTGTAGATGATATCGCTTTCTGAGCAAATGAGAAATGAACCACAAATTTTTGGTTTTTATAGCTTCTGATGACTGAGGCCTATCCTACACTAACTTGGCAATTTTTGGGATTTTCTTGGTACTTTTCTACTTACTTCTACTCCAAATCTCTTCCTAACTTAACCCTAACTCTTTCTTCTCTCCCTCTCTCCTAACCCTAAACCTAAAAACTCATTACATACACCTCCGGGATGTGAAGTAACAAGTGTTGAAGTATTCGACTACTTGCCACAGAGAAAATTCACTTCTACAAGTACGATTTCCTCACTCCAGAGGTATAACCATCACGAAAGCACCTTGGTTGGGTGTGTCCCCGGCAACGACGGCAAAAACATGTGTACCTAAGTCACGAAGTCTTAGGGACTTGTGCCAAAGAGACTAAGTCTCATTTTCCACACAAGTGCATATAGTGGTGGATTGACACATGCTTAATTATCAATCCGATGAACCGACCTAACCAAGTGTATAGGGATTTGTGCGCACATGATGGAAATTGAAGTGGTTCATCCAATATGCATGAGAAAAGACTAATCTACCTCTACAACTCACTTAACCTCTGAAAGTGTCTGCTGCAATACCACTTACAGTAGTAATTACAAATTTGAATGTTTCGCCTAGCTCCAAACTCCGAATATGGCCAGTAGCGGGTTCCTTTTAAAGCTCTCGACAAGAGCCATCTATTGATGTATTTTCACTTGAATCTAACAACCACTCTTCAAGTTATGACCAAAACAGTGAATGGCAGGAAACACACACATTCACTCCACAGCTCCTACTTGCTCACACACACTAGAGTATCTCAAAAGTGATGGGGAGGGGTAGACAACAGTCCTACACACACATTCCAAGCTTCACACACACTAAAGATCATAGAGAAGATGAAAATCTGCAGGAAAGAAGCAAATTCAAAATTCAGGAGCTCTCCTTCTTCACAATGGCAAAAAGTCTTTACAAAGAGTCACAAAGTGACTTATACACATGTGCCCTAAAAATGTTCCTTTCACACAAGTGACTGGCACTTTATTATCTAATCTCTAATTTCCTACTATTTTACAAGAATTATATTACAATGATTTGGGATTATGTGTCTAGAGGACTCCTCTAGTGCATTTACATAGCTTTTTAGGGAATTTCCTAGGATTTTGAAGAAGAAAAATATGCCCATTAATTTGAAAATTTTGGGGCTCCCCTTTTGTGCCTCTTTGCTCTACAACAATAAGTTTATGTTTCCTTTGTTAGTAGGTTGTCCTAGTAGGCATCCAACAGTGAAATCAAAGGCATCAACATGGACATGGAAGCTCTTGTTCTAATTAGGCCTTGTCCAATTGGTGTTGAGCACAAACATCATTTTAGCTCTACAAATGAATTTTCACACTCATCATTCTATTCGAAATTTGTAAGAAGTTTGTACAATGGTTTGGCAATGATTGCATACATGTGTACAAATCCTTGATAATATCCAAAATTGCCCATGAATGCTTGTACTTAATTAACCATTCTAGGCCTTGGTAACTTTGATATGTCTCTCACTTTATCCTCCTCTGTTGATATTCCATTTTTAGAGACTATGTGACCTAAGATTTTGCCTTGTCATACCATGAACACACATTTTTCCATACTTAGAAAAACTTGGTATTCTTTACATTTGTCAAATATGTGCCTAAGTTTTTGGATGTGGTTTTTTCATATGTGGGAAGAAGTGCACAAAGCATCCACATAGATCACTTGATTCTTATGCAAGAACTCCTTAAAAACATGATACATGAGCCTTGGACATGCAGCAAGTGCATTTGTGAGCCCAAAAGGCATCACATGAAATGCAAAGATACCCCATTCGGTGGGAAAAGCCATCTTGTGTTGGTATTCTAGGGCTATGCCTACTTGATTGTAAACTAAAAATCCATCAATGAAGCTATAAACTTCCTTTCTTGCTACACATTCCAATAGATGTTTAGTGGTAGGACGCAGATAACTATCTCGTATTGTGGTGGCATTAGCTTTCTTCAAGTTAGTACACACATGAAATTAGCCATTATTCTTGGGGACAATCATGATGGGGCATACCCATTTAGTATGCTCAAATTTCATACATAAATCCATCTTCTATCAACTTGTCAATTTCCTCTTTTATCTTAGCTGCATATGTCTTATTATATGTGCATGGCTTCTCTTTTGTGGGTTTGGCTTCTAAATTCATGGGGATCCTATGTGAGCAAATGCTTAGATCCAATCCTTTCAAATCCTTATACATCTAAGCAATAACATCTTGGTATTCTTGCAAAAGATCTACCAGCTCTCATTCTTATTCGTTGCTTAGGTCGTTTCTCATTGTCTTCCATGGTTACTACTATTTTCTTAGTCATTTCCTTATTGTCATAGGTGTCTCCAACGAGAATCTCTCATTTTTGCATCCATACCATGATCTTTTGTCCTCAATTTCATATATCTTAAATTTCTTTGGCACTTTGAAAAAATAATCCTTCTTCTTCTTAAGATGATGAGTTCTTTTTATGTTCCTTTTTTCTTGCTTTCTACCTCAATTTGAGTGGTTAACAATACATCGTTCTTGCACTCATTTTGCTGGTGGGTCTTAGGATCAATTAAGTACAAGTTTTCTTCCTTTGAATCATAAAAAGGGTCCACTATGATGGACTCTAGATCCTTATCATTCTCTTCTTCACCTACGATCATATCACATTCTTTCACCATTGGCTTGCACATTAAAATTGTTATCTTATAGCCTTCCTCATTACAATGGGGAGCTCATTATTCTTCATTCACTACTATATCCATTGTTTCTAGGATTTATGCCCAACCATGATGCATAGGATGGGTCTTGTATTGATCTATCATTTCCAAATGCTCCTATTTTTTTGGCCTTTAGTCGCTTCTTCTCTTCTTCTACAAACTTACAAACCCATAACTGGGTATCCTCTTGCATCCATGAAGGATATGAACCTATGGAGTGTATCAACTTCGTGCCTTCTAGTGTCTTGTGGAGGGAATTCCATTATAAGGGTGGAACATCTCTAAGATTTTAGTCCTTAATATTAACTTTAGTAGTTACCCCTAGGTGCTATAAGTACAAAGAATTGGTTCCCCAATCTTGCACTATTTGCAATTGTCTCATGAAGGGTCTACCTAAGATCACTTTTTAAGCATGATTTTTTCCAAAACCACATTTCAAAAATGTGTGTTCAACCTCTACACCACAAGCAGTGAGAGTGATTAATTCCAAAAATCCTTATGACTTTTCTATGCATCCATCTTCCATCTACATTTTCATTCTTGTGGGTTGTAGAGCTGGTTTACCCCAACATTTCCATAAGGACGTGGTGGTGATGGAAACTTCTGCTCATGATTCCAAGATTGCCTTGGATGCAAACCCCTAATATTTGATAGGATGATTGGCATTTCCTTCTTCTGCTTCACTCATGTTTGGTACCTTGTCTATGGGGATGTTAGGTACTTTCCTATTGAATTGTACCTTTGAGTGGGAACTCGCAAGTTCTAGCACTTGGTTTGCTACATGTTTCCATAACTCTGGCTTTACTCATGAAAGCTCTTCTAAGGTGAGGTGGCATTGTACTTTTGTGTTTCTTATAGCCTGTGTGTTCCTAAGTATTGTTGTATCTTTATTTCTTATCAGAATTGTAGGGGTCTACAATTAAGTGGACTTTGATTCTCATGGAGCTATGAAATATGGTAATTCTTGTAAAGAATTGGGTTCAAAATCTAATTTTTCTCCCAATTGAATGTCGTATTGTTCTCCATATATAGAGGGAATGTCCTTAGGGAAATGATCGTGTAGATCATCAATTCCTTGAATATGTGGGGGATTCATATGTTTCATACCCCTATTCTCTTCTTGGATTTTTTTCAAGAACTCCTTGGAGTATTTTTTATGGAAGGAGGATTTCTAAAATCTATTGTGTTAGGACAATAAGAATTCCTTAGAAACAATTATGCATTTTTGCTTTTTAATGAATGAGCCTTTTGAGGCATTGAGTTCTCAGACTTGTACGCCATTTTATCTAATCGTTCTAATAATCCTTGGAAGTGTAAATCTAGTTGGCTAGGTTGGTTAGCCTCAAACACAGCCTCATCTAGTTCAACCATCTTGATGCAAACTTTGGTTTTGTCTACTTCTAGGTCTACTCTAGGATAGCTCTTATCTAAGTTTGTTGCATTTTTTCCTTCTCTTGGTCATGTGTGGTACACCTTGAACATCATTTCCAAGTCATTTGAGGTGGGATCTCTGAGTATTGAACCCAAGTTAGGTAAGACTGGAGCTTTTGATGGGAGCTTGGATGTTTAATTCTACAATCTTCACTTTGGTCTCATCCAAGTTAACTTCTAATCCTACTAGTTTATTGGACCACTTTCTCTTGATTCTTTCCACAATTTGGTTTTCCTTTGGCTCTCTGATTTCACTAGATTCTAATTCATTTTCATGATTTCCTTGTTTGGCTTGCTACAAGCTTGTGCTCTAGTGATTGTCTGAATGGGAATGAATATGGGTGGAGTTCCACTTGAGCTCAGCACTACATTAGTTGGAGTAATCTTTGAGGCATAGGTGGGTTCTTAGAGCATTCATATATAATGTGATCTTAACCACACTGAGAACAAAATCCTTGAATTGTAAGATAGTGTGGTTGATCTACAGGTACGGGATGTGGGCACTCACATATGAAGTGGTATCCTTTGCATCTATAGCAAGGTCCTAAAGGGGCATGTGTTCTCATTTGTCTCATTTGGTCCCTAGGATAATGGTACATTACATTTGCATAATCAGGTTCCCACCTATAGTATTGTGGTGGGGTTTCATATTCATGAGCCTCAAAATTTTTTCAAGAATCTATCTAGTAGGTATGAATATTTTTACCATGTGAGGAGTCAAAACTATTTGAATTTGGATCATTTTTTTGTGATCAAAGGGGAGTGGTACCAAAGCCCTATCTAGGTTCTCTTCTGTCATACCATACTTGACTGATATTATATTGGCAAGGGGTGGTGGTTGTTGACCTAGCACTGGCTTTGGCCTAGGTTGTGCTTGATATTGTTGCTGGTAGTTCTGTTGTGGCCTGTAGTAGGGCTTTTGTTGGTATCAATTTTGATACCTATATGGCTACCAATAATTTTGTCTCAGTACTCGCTTGTTGTAAGGGAAATCTTGTGCCATATGGTTCATTTACTTCCTCTCTATGTGCATTAGTAAGAGCATGGAACTAACTCATTTTGGTTTTGCATAGGCTAGGCATTTTCCATGTGATACCCACTGCATGTATAGTAATGCTTGATAGAATTGGCCTTTTGATTCTACATATTCTACAAGTTTCCTCTTTGATTTTGTGTAACTTACTCCACTAATTCCTCTAATGAAGATGAAGGCTTCAATGTGACACTAGCTGAACCTTGTGAACCTTTGTAGAGCTTTGATAATTCTAGCTTCTATCGTACGTTGTCTTCTATGTCTATGCACATTCTCATGCACCAATGCAAGGCGTTTGACTCTTTTAGGTATGCATATTATTTTAGAGGTCCTCTCAAGAGACCATCTAGAAATAAAGACACTTTTTTAGCCTATGTAGATGTCTCTGGGACTACATGTCTCTCTATGGATTGCTTGAATCTACATCCAAGTAGCCTTACCATCTCATGAGGGGTTTTCTTAAAACTAGGTATCAAGGATGAAGGATTATGCTTGATTCCATTCTTGGAGAACTCAGTGATGAATGCTTCCATCAACTATAAGATATCTGGATAGTGGCCTTCATGCAATGGTTGAAAGCATGCTAGGGTTGTACCCTTCCAGGTTAACCTGAAAGCTTCATATTGACTAAACAAGTCCTCTACTTGCTCTGCTCTCAATATGTGCTTCAATTCGGCCATGTGATCAAAAGTATCTCATGTGCCATCAAATTATTTACTCGTGGTTTTTATTACCTGTGAGGGTCTCAATGTTCTTGAGTGTTCTTTCTCTCTAGGTAGAGGGAAATCATCATCCTCTATGTCTGCTCTATGTCCTCTTCTCTCTAGTCTACTTGTTCCTTGCTCAGACCTACCTCTCCCTAGGTTTTGTATGAAACTTAGTTATGGGGGTTCTCTTCTCTTCTCTCTCTAAACTCTTAAGTTAACATGTCCTTCACTAGCTTGCTTATGTGAAGCTCAAGGTTTGTGTATATGGTAGACCTTTTGGCCTTGCCAAAAATGAGTTTTTTTACTATAGTTTGAGACTACGTATATTTGATCCAAATCATGACTCATATAAGTTGTGTTTCCTAGACTATCAAGTTCTTTGAACTCACACACATAAACTCCTTCTTAGTATGGTGCTTGTCTAATCTAAATTTCAAGAAAGCCTCTTCTATAGCTTTTTTGGCATAAAGCTCTATGGTTGCATCATCCCAAGGCTTTTTGGTGGTGGATACTTCCTAGTTAGCTTGGATTTCTTCCTAGGAGTGATTTCTACCTCCTCCTAATCATGCTCATCATAATCCCCAACTTGATATTAGAGGAGAAGATTCCCAAACTCGTCCATTCTATCAGGGAAATGAGTAACCACTTACATAGTTCTCTACTTGTCTATGTATGATCCATTCTCAAATTTCACTTAGGATGATCTAAGCTATATGATTGCTCTGAATTTCTCACATGAACCATTGATCTTCTCTAATCATTGTCATAGATGCAAGCACTTAACCGGTTGGTTTGGATGTATTCGACTCATGGTCTATAGGGCCCTTCTAAAACCTCTAGGTAGGTTGCTCTATTTCTAGGAGTATTTCTCTCCATGTTATAAGAATTGACTATATAACTTGTCTCTTGGCTCTCACTAGATAGGTGTTTACCTAATTTCTAGGACCAAGCCTATTTGCATGGTTGAAACTAGCTTCAAAATATCTTAGGCTTTGTTGATCCACTTTGCAGAGATGTTTTCTTGATTTAAGGTTCATGTATTTATCCTAAATACCCTTTTTTTCTTATTTGAGAATCACAATTTAATGGTTGTTCAATTGCCATCCACTTATGTGGTAATTGGATTTATTAGAATCTTGTCTTAATGTGTCGTCATCAAGAATATTGTTTTTAACTGACTTGAATGTTGGATCGTGTGATTAAGTTCTTTCATTTTTAGTGTTTGTTTTATTATAAATGACTTATTTATCTTGAAATTATTTCCCTTAGGCTGTCTTGGACTTGGAGATTCTTATTGTAATCCTATTAGAGATTAGTCCAAGATAGTGACACCTCTTACAAATTTTACAAGGAATGCAAAATTCTAATGGACGAAAGAAGCAGAAAAAGTCTTTCAGGCCTTGAAATCAGCATTCACCACTACCCCAATTCTAGTTCATCCTGACTCTACCAAGCCTTTCTTCTTAGATACAGATGCATCATACTTTGTGTTAGGGGCCATTACATCCCAACATGGAGATGATGGACACCTACATCCAATTGCATATCATTTAAGGAAATTCTCCCCTCCAGAGATTAATTATGAAATCCATGACAAAGAATTTCTTGTGATAGTGGATGCGTTCAATACCATGCATCACCATCTATAAGGAGAAGCTCATAAAGATGTTGTGTATATGGATAATAAGAATTTAGAGTATTTTATGAACACTCGCAACCTCAATAGAAGACAATCTTGATGGAGTAACTTTTTATCTAGATTCCACTTTGTCATCACATACTGTCTAGGATGCTGGCAATTTTAGTCAGATGCCTTGTCAAGAAGATCTTATCTCGCACTAAAGAAACCCGAAGACGCCCTTGATCAACAAGAGAGTGTATTACTGAAACTTGAAAATATCCAATTACCAGCTATATCTTCAAGCCATCATGAAGATTCAGCCTTGAATCAATTGATTCATGAGATGCTACCACATGATGAATTGTTTTGTAACATCAAGTAGAAAATTCAAGAAGAAAAGTTCAAGAGGTAATTGAATTCTAAGTAAATGATGGGTTACTATTCTAGAAGAACCTATTGTATGTCCCTCCAAGAAAGCAGAGGATCCAAGTACTTCAAAAATGTCATGAGAGCCTTGCATGAGGACATTTTGGAGTGAATAAAACAATAGAACTCATATAAAGAAACTTTTGGTGTTCTCAAATATGGAAGGAAGTCAAGGAATTTATCTGAACCTATGACACTTGTAATAGATCTAAGGTACTGTGACATAAACCTCATTACCTCTTGCAACCTTTACCTATTCCAAAAAGGTCATGGGCTTCATTATCTATGAATTTCAGTACTGATTTGCCAAGATTAGATAAGTATGATTCCATTCTCCTTATAGTGGATAGATTTACAAAGATGGAACACTTCATTCCAACTACCAATGCAATCATACGTGCAGCCATTGCTAGACTTTTTCTGAGATACATCCTTAGGTTTCATAGATTGCTAATGATATTGTTAGTAATCGAGGTCCATGGTTCATATCGAGCCTTTGGAATAGTCTTTGCAAGATCCTTGGTATTTAAGTTAAACTGTCTACAATCAATCATCCACAGATTAATGGACAAATTGAATGGGTGATGTAAGTCCTAGAACAACATCTCCATTGCACCATCAACTATCATCAAAATGATTGGTTTGAGCTTTTATCCTCTACAAAGTTTTCTTATAACAAAAGTGATCATATATCTACCAAGTAGACTCCCTTCTTTGAAGATTATGGACAACATACAAGGATGAATATACAACTCTCAAATCATGTCAAGAACCCAGTTAACAAAGATAAGGCCCAATGTTTCATGGATATTCACAGAGAACTCAAGGAAGAGATCCATAGAGCTCAAGAATAATATAATTACTATGCAGATCCGCATCGTGTTCAAACTCTATCCTATCACATTGGGGATAAAATGTGGTTACTCAAAAATAATTTGCAAATGGCAAGGCCTTGTGCAAAGCTACACCATCGAAGATTTGGTCTGTTCATCATCTTGGTTGAGACAACTTTATCCTTGACCCATAGTTTTAAACCAACACCTCAAGAAACAATTAGGCTAGAAAGATGTAGGTTAAGGCAATACATTGAGAGATGCCCTACTCTAGAGCTACCCATATCAACAAAACAATTGGCATTGTTTGAAGACATTCCATTAAGTGGATTGGGAGAAAAACACGTCGAAGTGGTCATTGGTCATTCTCTGCAGAGGTCCTAAAAAATCAAGGGTAAAGCTACACTTGCTAAATTGATTTCTTTGTGTATAGTCAATCATTTTAAGTGATTTCACTTTTTCACTTGGAATAATTAGCTCTTTGAGTTAACTTGATATCTCCAAAAGGCATTTTTCTAATTCCTACTCTACTCGAAGCATTGAGCTTAACAAGCAACACGTGTGTGAACAAATATAGAAGGTTTTCATTGGATTGTGAAGTGGGAAGTAGTCTGTTTTGAATTAATCATTACTTACATCATTTCCAAAGTACATAGGCACTTATTTAGTGTCATTGGAAAGCTAAGAGGGCCTACAACTAACTCTGAAGACAAAGAGGGCTGGAACAAAGCAAGGATTAGTAGTACCAACTCATTTTCTGGAGTGTCCATCCATCTTTCCCAACAATGGTATCAAAGCATAATTAAGGTAAAATGGGAGATGGTTTTCCTTCTTTCATTGATAAATTTGATAGGAACAACTATCAAGCATGGTCCTTAAGGATGAAGACATACTTCTAAGGAAAAAGCCTCTATGGATACATCTTAGGAGATGAGGAAACGCCCATTTTCAGAAGCAAAGGACAACCTACAAGAGAGGAGCATAAAAGACTCAATTCATGGTGTGCAAAAGATGCATTAACAAGGTCATACTTACTTAACTCAATCTCTCATTTTCTTCTTCCACACATTAGGAACTGTAAGACATCCCAAGAGACTTGGGAAACATTGTCTTCATATTTTTCTTCAACCACAAGGGCTAGAAAGAACCAAATGTGGATTGAGTTTACCACTCAAAGGAAGCAACCCAAGCAAGGCATCTCAGAGTATGTGACCAAAGTCAAGGATGTGGCTGACCAATTGGCAAGCATAGGAGAGGAGATTGAAGAGGAGCAAATTATAAGATAATTGATCAATGGTATTAAGGCAAATGACAAATGAGAGAGCTTCACAACTTCCATGGACTTGTACATGGACATGCAGAGTCCAGATCTTACCACACTCATGGGGCAACTCTTTACCCATGAAGTGAAGCTCAACAAGAATGGAGATTCATCAAGAGGTAATAGCTCTTCTGCCCTATACATAGATAAAGGCAAATCTGAAGAGAAAGGAAAAAGCAAGAAGATTGAGGATGAAGGTACAACCTCTCAAGCCAACTATGCAGGGAGAGGTAGAAACTCAAGAGGTAGGGGCAGAGGAGGTAAGCAAGGTAGGGGGAGACCCTTCAACTCTTCCCCATGTAATATTTGTGGTTTGTCAAATCATAGTAAAGATGAGTGTTATAGGAACTTCAAGAATCAGAGAGGTAGAGGTTCACTACCAAGGAGGCTACAAGTCAAGGAAAGACTACAACAATTACATAGAGGAACAAGAGGATTCCCTTCTGATTATGAATATGAATTCAAAGCAAGGTATTAATGATGACCATCTCTTCCACATTGACTCAGGATGTTCAAACCATGTGGCAGGCAATGTAGCTCTTCTCTCAGACCTTGAGGAACCTAAGGGAAAATATCAGGTACAAATAGGTGATGAGACCAAGCACTCAGTAGTCAAGGTGGGAAATATTAAAACCTTTGATGGGAATAGAAATCTGTTGGGCAGGGTTCTATATGTACCTACAATTACCAAAAATTTGATGAGTGTTGGACAGATTGTGGAAAAGGGTTTGTAGGTCAGGTTCAAAAAATATGGAGCATTTGTGGAGGATCCCCAACATGGATTCAAGAGAATTGCCAAAGGAGAAAACACAGGTAGAATATTCACTTTTGAACTTGAAGATACAAGGAATATTGCACTTTATAGTTACAAAGACCAAACATTATCAGAGCTTGAAATTCGGCATAAGAGATTAGGGCATATTGGTGAGAGAACCTTAAAGCAAATATGTAGAGATCAATGTGTGGTTGGGATACCCAATGTATCCAAGCAACACATGATTTATAAATGTGGTGCTTATTAGTTTGGAAAGTCTCACACGTTACCCTTCTCAAAGAAAGGCTACATGCATGAGGACCACTTAGAGCTTGTCCATATAGATGTATGGGGACCAAGTAAGGATCCCTCAATTTCTCGATCAAGGTATTATGTATATTTCATTGATGATTTCAGTAGGTGGGCTATCTTATATTTTATGAAGCACAAAGATGAAATATTTAATTGCTTTAATAAGTATCTTGCACTTGTTGAGAATCAAACAGGAAGAATCCTAAAGAGACTAAGGTCAGATGAAGGAGGTGAGTACTTCTCAAATGAGTTTGATGCATTCTTGCAGGATAGAGGAATCAAAAGAGAAATTACAACAAGGTATACCCTAGAGCAAAATGGGGTGGCAGAGAGGAGAAATAGACCAATTGTTGAAACAAGCTAGGTCAATGCTAAATGAGAAAAAAATACCTAATTATTTGTGGGCAAAAAGTGTATCTATTGCTACTTATCTTGTTAATAGGTTGCCATCAAAATCTTTTGATGGGATGATCCCATATGAAGCATGGCATGGTAGAAGACCTTCACTTGATCGTTGCAGGATCTTTGGATGTGTTGCTTATGTGCATATACCATCTCAAATCAAAGGTAAGCTAGACCTTAAGGCATAGAAACGCATCTTCATAGGGTATGACTTAAATAAAAAAGGATACAGGTTTTACAATCTTCCAACAAAGGATTTATGGTCAGTAGAGATGTTTTCTTTGATGAGAATGATTCTTGGTTTGAAAGTAAATGCAGGAAAGTAAAATTGTCTTATGACTTGGAAGAGGAATTTCCAAGCCTCTCCAAGGAGGAGCCAAACCAGATTGAAGACATCAACTCAGATGATGAGGACGTCATCAACTTAGAAGAATTCAAGGCATGGAAATCCAAAGTCAAAGTCAAGATGAAGAAGCTGGATGATATACCTGAATCACCTAATCAAGCAATTAGAAGATCACAAAGGGAAAGCAAGAAGCCAATCAGATATGGGTATGACACCTCTTTAGTTACTAAGCATTCTATTTATCTTGCAAAGGATTTGTCACTTGAAGAGCCATCATCATATGAAGAGACAAAGAACAAGACAGAGTGGAAGGAAGCTATGGATGAAGAAATTGAAGCACTCAAGGAAAATGATACTTGGGAGCTAGTGTCAAAGGAGTCTATGAAGGTAATTGGTTCTAGATGGATTTACAAGATCAAGAGAAATTCTGATGGATCAATAAGTAGGTACAAGGCTAGACTTGTGGCTAAGGTTTTTGCACAAACCCAAGGAGTTGATTATGAAGAAACCTTCTCACCTGTGGCCAAAATGCCAACCATCAGGGTATTGGTAAGTGTGGCTGCATGTACCATCAAAGAATTGGAACATGTACCAATTGGATGTAAAAAATGCATTTCTAAATAGCTGGATTTCAGAGGAGGTGTACATGTCTCAACATCCTGGCTATGAGGACCCAAGCAAGGTAACATATGTGTGTAAACTGAACAAAGATCTTTATGGATTAAAGCAAGCACTTAGGGCATGGAACCATAGGTTGACTACATACCTTTAGGATCAAGGATTCATCATGAGTAAAGCAAATACTTCTTTGTTTGACAAGAGAAATAATTCAGAGGTAATATATCTATGTGTGTATGTTGATGATTATGGAAGCAAAGATGATAGAAGGAGTACCTCAGGTTACCTATCTTTTGCACGTGACAAGCCTATATCATGGTCTTCCAAGAAGCAACCTACTATTGCTTTATCTTCAACAGAGGAACAATATAGAAAATTGGCCAATGCTACTCAAGAGGCCATATGGATCAGATTGCTATATGCAGATTTGGGATTGCATACTATGTCACCAATTATTTTTGGAGATAATACAAATTCCTTACATCTTGCAGTAAATCCTATTTATCATGCTAGGAGAAGTGACCTAGGACCAAGAAGATCTAGGAGGATGTGGAATTCAGTTCAACGATTGACATATGATAGTTATGTGGCTTGTCATTGTGCCTACATGACAAAGGTAATACAAGATGCTGAACCTTCTTGTTTTGAATATGCAATTGGAAATCTAGATTCGAGAAAAACTATGGATGAGGAGATGGCTGCATTTTATGGAAATGATACATGGAATCTAGTTCCATTTCCCCAAGGAAAGAAACCCATAGGCTGCAAGTGGGTTTACAAGGTAAAGCATAATGTTGATGGTAGCATAAGAAGGTATAAAGCATGTTTAGTAGCAAAAGGATAAACACAAACTTATGGCATTGATTATGAAGAAATATTTAGCCCTATAGCTAAAATGTCTATTGTCAAAAAACTTGTTGCATTAGCTATAGCAAAAGGATTGACTTTGCATCAAATGGATGTGAAGAATGCTTCTCTACATGGTGAGTTATAGAAAGAAGTGTAGATGGACCAACCACAAGGATATGAAGATTCAAAGCATCCACAATATGTTTGCAAGTTGCAAAAGGCTTTGTATGCACTGAAGCAAGCTCCTCATGCATGGAATGCAAGGATTTCTGATTAATTAACCACCATTGGGTTTTCTACATGTGATGCAGATCATTCACTATATGCAAGGAAGGGTGATGATGGCATAACAATTGTGGCTATTTATGTTGATGACTTGATTGTAGGTGGCGATAATGAAGAAAGCATTAAAGAGGTAAATAAAGTTATTATGCAGGAATTCGACATGAAAGATCTTGGTGTGTTGCACTACTTCTTGGCCATTGAGTTTATACATATAGAAACAGGTATATGGATGTTGCAAAGGAAATATGCCTTGAATATGCTACAAAAGTATGGTATGGCTGATTGTAAGACAATTTCTATGCCATTAGATGAGAATTTGAAGTTGGATACTACATCAGGTGAAGCATTGGAAAATGCTACTATGTACAGGAAAATTATGGGAAGTCTTATATATTTCACAATTACAAGGCATGATCTAAGCTATACTGTTGGACTTGAAAGTCAGTTTATGCAGGTTCCTAGGAAGCCACATTTGGATGCTCTGAGGTGCACTCTATGTTATGTGAGTGCTACTTTGGATTATGCATTGTTTTATGAAGCTGGTGTAGATTTGCAGGTTCATGGATACACCCGTGCAAATTGGGCTCGTAGTATTCTAGATAGAAGATCTACTAGCGACTTTCTATTCTCACTTGGAGGTGCAGCTATTACATGGAGCAGCAAGAAGCAATCCATTGTTGTTTTTTCGAGTACAAAGGCTGAGTATAGAGGTGCGGCAATGGCAGTATGTGAGGCATCATGGCTGGGGATGCTACTTGCAGATTTAGGTGTGGAAGTGCAAAAGCCTATCACCATCTTTTGTGATAATCTTAGCAGCATACAGCTAGCATAGAACCCTATTTTTCATGTTAGAACAAAGCATATAGAGGT
This sequence comes from Ceratopteris richardii, assembly GCA_020310875.1. NCBI lineage: Eukaryota > Viridiplantae > Streptophyta > Polypodiopsida > Polypodiales > Pteridaceae > Ceratopteris > Ceratopteris richardii. The sequence continues at coordinate 168,413,894 of CM035424.1, read as the reverse complement.
ACATTATCACTTCATCAGAGAGAAGTTAGCAGGTGATGTTGATCTTGTTTATGGGAGAATAGATGAGCACATTGCTGATATTTTCACTAAAGCACTTGGAGCAGAGAAGCTGAAGAAGTTTCGAACGATGCTTGGATTAGAGGACATGGCATTGAGCTTGAGGGGGAGTGTTGAGATATCAAGCGCAACATATGATGATCCAGGATGACACGTATCACTTTTTCATCTCTCTAACATGTATAGTGGTCGTGCAGGTATATGTTAGGGATACTTTATTGAGTTTTATTAGATTTATCTACCGAGAGTGATGGAAATTTGTTTCTTGCCAGTTCACTCATTCGTGGACATTAGGTTTTTCCTTATGTATTGGTCTTTATATATTGCAGTAGTTGTATTCTTGTTTTTAGGTCATTCTTATACATTCCCTTTTATGTAAAAGAGGAGGAAGAAGAAGATCATTCTTCCTTGCCCCAATCTGAGTGTGTGCTTCCCTTTGATTGTAAGAGTCTGTGTGTGAGCTCTCTTCCTTATCTCCTTCCTCATGAAAAATTTTGCATCATGTTTGCAAAAGCAATAAGAAGCTTGGTGATGCCATCAATTGTTGCCCTTCTGCTTTTCTTGCTCACATATAGAGGGCAAGGCATGAGAAGTCACTAATTAAAGTCAAAGAGATGGTTTTTGTTGAGGATGAATCGGGACTCAAACCATTCTCCAATCCCATTGACCCCCTCTGCACTTTGTACTATGATATTTTTTGTGCTGATGTAAATAAAATTTATAACATAGTTCTAAGAAAGAATTATGCTCTTATAATAGCAAATATTCCCTGTGGCTTTAGAATGAGCGGCTCTGTCATTGATGTCAAGCCTTTTAGGCATCAAAAAACATGAGGATGGTAAATGATTTTGTAGAGCTCACACTTTCTCCTCTGTCGAGGATTGTTATCTTCCATATTAGGGATGAGTTCTTCTTAGTGACAACATCTTTGAAGTCCAGGTTTCATGCTACTTAGTTTTTAACATCATATGTATCTCTTTGCATTATTTATTCTCTCCTAATAAATAATTATCTTTGAATAGTTCTCATCTTTGAGCATTGAACATGTAGGCTCACAACAAACATTAAATCACATGCCTGCCCACCATTTGCAAGTGCATCTGAGTGCTTAACATTCGAATATTATGATGAGGTTAGTAAAAAGCATGCACAGGAGCACTATAATGAGAATGGGATTCCAAACATTCTCATGTATCCTGGTTTCACAAAGAAGCTAAGACATGTGGTTGGGGATAAGACTCTTGTGAACCACTATCAAAAGCCACAAAAATTAATCATGAGGCTCATTGAGCTATTTAGCAATTATGATGATTGGTTGTTGGATTTGTTCTCTAGAATAGGTAACTAAGCTTTTACGTATTTATTTCTTAGCCAAGGATGTTGGAAGCAATTTTAATGCATATCTTTATTACACGTACTACATTGGCATGTTCCTTGAAGATTTTTAGGCACTGCATAGCAGCTATGAAGGATGAAGTTCAAGTAAGTTTCATTCGGATGCATATAAATGGGATGAATGATGAGTGTCTTGATGAAGACTAAGAAGTGGGTAGAATGCACATTGACAATATAGAGAGATTCCAACCTGCATCAAGGGAGCCGGTGCCACCTCTAGCAAATGATCCTAGAGACAAGGCAGAGATGGAGGAGCCATGTCTCAAAGAAACCATTATTGAAAATGTGCCAAACTCAAGATGATGATGCCATGCATGTAGATGAAGAAGAGTATGATCAGCTCCTTTTACAAACTGAGCCAATAACTTCTTGTTTAACATTTCTATAACTTATTCTTGATCCAAATGAGAGGTCTACTTTGCTCTATGTCATTTTCTCTTAGTCAATACAGGGTTTCTTTATGCAAGAAGATTTAAATTTCATCCAATTTTCATGTTAATCTCTTGTGAGTTGTCTTCATTGTAAAATAATTATTGCAAGTGTTATAGAATGTTCTTCTTCAGTCTTTATATGTTCTACACCTATTTTGTTTACATTGATTTTGTGGCATCAAACTAGAATAAGTTATGATTCTTATTGACATCCTCAGTTGAGCTCTCAAAATATGGGCATGTTTCATGTTAAGAATAGATAGTACTCATGGAAGATTAGTTCTCTAAAGTTTCCTAGTTTTGTGTTGTTTTTAAGCTGGAGGGATTTGACAAAGTATTTCAAAACCCAAGTGCAATTATTTGCATGCTCCAATAGAGGAACACATTGTGTCCGCATTGGGAAACTACAAAATGTTCAAAATATGTATGTGCTTGGTGACTATATGCTTATTTTGCATAGAAAAAAATGAGAACATGACATACTTTCCTTTTCATGTCTCAATGTTCACTGTGAATAGTGGGACACACACATACATACATATGCATACACACCGATATGCATACATACATACACTTATGCATACACACACATACACGTCTACATACACATATACATACACACATACACACCTACATACACAAACACACACACATATACATACATACATACATATACATATGCACACATATACATACACACATATACATACACACATATACACACATACATGCATACATGCATATACACTCACATACTGTAACATTCCTCGTCAAACCCATAAAGATGAACACTCGAACATACAGAAGACATAAGAAAACATTAGTATCATTAACAAAAAACTCATCAAATGTTTAACTCAATATATATATATATATATATATATATATATATATATATATATATATATATATATATATATATTTGTATATATGTATATATATATATATAGAGAGAGAGAGAGAACTCTTATCTTGTGAATCTTAAGATATCAGATTCCACGTACATCAATAGCATCTGGATGAAGCCTCTTCCTCCTTGATACATAAGCTTTGGAAAAAAATAGCTTCTTGATGAAGCTTCGACCTCCCGACCACCCCCGAGGTATCACAATTTCATTCACACTCACACTCTCAATCACACTCTCACTCACAATCTCATTCACACTCACACTATCAATCACACTCTCACTCACAATCTCAATCTCAATCACACTCACACTCTCAATCTCAATAATGTGATTATAAAATCGTAATCTCAATCATAATTACATGATTACACAATCAAGGCCGAAAATCTCAACCGAAATCAATATTCCAATCTCTTGCTATATTTCCACATTGCCATTGAGAAAGAGAATGGTTCTCTGAAAGAAGTTTCTCCTTAGTCTGAGTCTTGCAATCTTCATTTTCACCATGAGATCTCAATCTTTTGAATTCAAATCATCATCACTGTCATACTCAACGGTTCGCTTATCGTGCAAGAGGTACAAGAATTAGAGATCTTTATCGAGGAGAGCATGAATATGAACATCTCCGCCACCTCCTTAGAGATCGTGCTTTAAAAGGAGATTTGAAGACCTTGACTTGTGTCTGCGATTTGAAGACCTTGACTTGTGTCTGCAATCGGAATATCTTGATATAACCTTTGATGATAGATTTGATGATAGATTTGACAAGGCCTCTTTCAGCCAAATTTCTTCGGACGAACAAATTTCTCTATGAGTGGTCGTAAAAATAGCGAACTTTATTTCTTTTCTATTTTTACGTTTCATATTGTTCTGTTTTATTTATGCTTTTATTTTAACATATAGTCTTATGGTTTCACACTCTTCAACACATAACAACAAGTAGGTTCACATGGTACATTGCATAAACAGACACTATGGATTACATGTGCACGCACACACATTCGCATATACCTCCAGATTTATACATATACGCACTTTCTGTTCACACACAAACACAAACTCTCGCATGCATTCAATTCGCAAGTGCACATCTATCATTGTTCAACGTGAGAACTTAGCTCAAGCAATTATTGGTGGTTTAGATGTCCTTCGATGAGAGTAATTCCTCAAATTTTAGTTGATCATACCAACTAACTCTAGGCTTATCCCTATCATGGAGAGAAGACTTAATTAGACCATGTCAATCATAAGATTCCAATATGTGTTGTTTTAATATTGATGTTATCAAACACAAATACATACACCCATGACATGGCCATATGCAATGGATGAGCAGTTGGCTATGCACTATTGTATGCAAACTCAACTACGACAAATATTCACTCCAGTTATATTGCTTTTTATCCACATACATACACAAAATATCTTCAAGTACTTAGTTAACCCTCTCCGTTTCCCCAATCACAGACATTTATAATGAGTCCTATTACACATACACATATACATACACATGCATAAACACATATACACACACATACATACACATATACATACAAACATATACACGCACATATAAATACAAAAACTTACACATACAAACACATACACACATATACCTACATACATATACATACACACATATACATACACACACATATACATGCATGCATATACACACACATACATACATACATACACACATGCATACATGCATATGCACACACATACATGCATACACATACCTAGATATGCATACACAAAAACACATGCTTACACACATACAAATGCATACACACATACATATGCATACACACATACACATGCATACACACATACACATACATACACACATATACATACATACATACATACATATATATATATATATATATATATATATATATATATATATATATATATATATATATATATATATATATATATATATATATATATATTTCTAATCCATTTTGTTTTATATGTATCGATATTATGGATCATATTAAAGAGAGAAAGATGAAAATTACTCTCTTAAAGAATCTTATGAGAGGGAAAGTTCCATCTGATTCCTTAGGGTTGTCATGCATGAGTATGCTGACATGCCCAATGAGGAATCTGACTATACCATACAAAATGCTTACTCAGTGGCTAGCAAAAGGCTACTCTGTGGCTCCATTCACAAGAACAGATTTGTCTAACCATAGGTATCTTTTCTTTTTATAAATTAATATTTTTAATGATATTATAACACATGTTTTTATTCATTTTTTTCTATTTATTTTCAGGGCACCTATACCACCTCCAACTCTTGAGAGCAAAGCAGAGGTACTGTTGTCACTCAAGTTTAGACAAGAGGCATGGGAACATGTTAAAGAAGTGGATACACAAGAAGAGGGAGCATCTAGGGAGCTCCAAGAAGTATATGTCAAATTTGAAGAAGAAACCCCTATATAACTAGTGATTTTGATCACTAAAAACCATTGTAAATATCGTTTGACATTTTTACAGCTCTATTTTGTGCAACCTAATGATTCCTCGTGCTTGAGGAGCCTAGAGAACTCATATCTTGAGTTTTGTAATTTTTAGAGCTCATTTGAGCCCTCAAATAGCATCGAGAACTTTATTTTTAACTAAGCCGACCACTAGGTCTGAAACTGCCAAAACTAGTAAAAAAACTATAAAAAGAGCTAGAGAGCTCATTTTTGAGGTTAGCAAGTTAGAGAAAGAGCTTCTTGAAGGTGTAATTGAGTTATTGAGAATCAAAGCCTCCATTGTTGCTATCTTTGTTACCTTGCCTTGCATGCATGTGTGTGTGCATGCATGTATGTGCTTGTCACTCACATTTGCTTGCCGCAATTGCTCATGATCTTCATATTCTCCTCACGTATTTGCGGAATGACAACTAAAGGAGGTGGTTCTCATGCTTGGGCTAAACCGAATTTTGGCACCATTGTTGTGGAGCATTGCTCGAGGATGAGTATTGTGATAGTAAGATTGTAGATTTTCCATGTTGGAAGGTAAAAAATAGTCAATTTTTGTTAATTTTGTTATTTTTTCCTCCACCTTCATCATCATCATCATCATCATCATCTTGTTCCATCTTCATCTTCACAAAATGTTTTTGTTTTTTATGGTATATTCCATATTTTTCACCTCATTTCTCATTCATGCCTATGCGAGAGAGAGTAGTAGAAAATGTTTTTGTGTGTGCAAGTTTGAGTGATTTTTGCAATCCTCTACACGATACACAAGCCTCGTCGCTCAATTTCAAAGTTCTCACCAAAACGATTAGAAAATCGCGATTTTGTGGGAAAAGTCATGACTTTGTGGAAATTTGAACTTTTTTTATAGCATCATGATCGCCTTAGTATTGGAAGTTCCTGCCTAAAATCAATTACAAAATCCTGAATCTCTAGTTGTCTCAACATCACAAATGTCTTACAGCATCGTGATTGGCGATTTTGTGGGAAAAGTCATGACTTTGTGGAAAATTGAACTTTTTTTATAGCATCACGATCGCCTTAGTATTGGAAGTTCCTGCCTAAAATCAATTACAAAATCTTGAATCTCTAGTTGTGTCAACATCACAAATGTCTTACAGCATCGTGATTGTCTAAGTCTCACAAAATTATGATTCTTTGGTTGTCTCAACATTGCCATTGTCCTACAGCATCACGATTGTTTGACTTTCACAAAGTCATGATCCTTCGATTGTCACAACATCATGATTGTCTCACAACATCGTGATTGTTTGAATCTCATAAAATTGTGATGCTCTAGTTGTCAAAACATCACGATTGTCTCACAACATTGTGATTGTTTGACTTTCACAAAATTGCAATTCTTTGGTTGTTAAAATATTGTGATTATCTCGTAACATCACAATTCTCTTAGACAATCAAGAGTTCCTTATTATATGTACTATAATTCTTTTCAGAAGGTTTAAATTTCCTACTTTCAAATTCAATGGGATGATAATTTTGCATTAATACAGCACCTATACCTTAACCACTAGCATGTGTAATTACATGGAAAGGTTGTGAAAAATCTGGTAATTGAAAAATAGGTGCATGAGAAAGTGTAAGTTTGAGTTTTCCAAAAGATCATTGTTGTGTTAATCCCCATGCAAATTTTAACTTTTTCTTCAATAATAATGTGAGTGGAAGTGCTAGATAAGAAAAACATTTTATAAAATTTCTATAAAAACTAGCTCACCCTAGAAAAGAGCGCACATCATTCATAGATTGAGGTACAAACCATTCTTCAATTACTTTATTTTTCTTTGGATCTATCTCAATGCCTTGACTAGAAACAATATGTCCTAAATACTCTAATTCTTTTTGGAAAAAATAACTCTTTTCAAGATTGGCATAAAGTTTGTTTGTGCATAACAAATTAAAGACTCTTGCTAAATGATTTTAATGGTCATCATCATTCTCACTATAGAGAACTATATCATCAAATAAAAGAAGAACAAAAGCTTGGTAATCAAGAAAAATGTTATTCATCATATGTACAAATGTAGTAGGGGCATTTGTGAGTCCAAAAAGCATTACCATGAATTCAAAATGACCAGTTTGAGTTCTAAAAATAGTCTTATAAATGTCATTTTGTGTCATTTATATCTGATAATACCCAGATTTAAGATCAACTTTGCTAAAAACACGTGCTCCATGAAGTTTATCTAGCAAATCATCTATCCTAGGAATAGGATATCTCTTTTTAATTTTGATCTTCTTGAGTGCTCTATATTCAATGCACATCCTATAAGTCTTGTTCTTCTTCTCCACTAAACTTCTCCACTAAGAGAACAGGTGCTCCATACGGAGAAAAACTAGGCCGTATAAGTCCTTTGTGGAGTAGATCCTTAACTTGATTAGCTATTTCTCTTTTATGTAAAGGTCCATGCCTATAAGATGCTTTATGGGGAGGAGAACTACCAGGAATTAATTCTATACTATGATCAAGAGATCCCCTAGAAGGTGGAAGTTTAGAAGGAAAATCTATCATAAAATAATCTTGATAGGAAGCCATAAATTATTTGTGTGCATTAGGAAGTTTATGTGTATAATCAACTATGTTATTGAAAAAAAATAATACATGAATTGTAACCTTTCCTAAATGCACATTTGACTTGAGTGTGACTAATTAATGGAAATGGTTGGAAAGCATACATTGCAGACAAAGAAATATCTTGATTGTTAAACTTAAAACCAATTGTGTGTATGATAATCAATGCATGGATTATAATGATGATGAAAAGACATTCCAAGTATAACATCATAAGATTGAAAAGGAGAAATTAAGAATTTGAGTTCATCTACATATGAAACTATAAAAATCAGAACGTTATGCACTTCAATTGTAACATTATATCTATTTCCTTGAAATGCAGCCTTAACTTTATACATAGAAGGAATTGGATGTAAATGGAGATCTTGCACTAGTGTATAAGAAATAAAGTCACGTGAACTACGATCATCATGTAAAATATTGATAACTTTACCATTAATAGTACCTTGCATGCAAAGTAAAGAGTGCATAGAAATTTTATTACCCAAAGTACTTAAATCTTTTTCTAATGCTTGTTCAATCCAATCAGGTTGAATTTCTTCATGAATCACCTCCATTTTGTGTACTTGATCTCCGATAGGTTTCATATTGTTAATTTGCAACCTACCTTTAGCTCTAGTATGACCAAACTTACCACAATTTTAGCAAGTGATACAAGGCCTCTTTTGTTGAGCATCTATCCTCGTAATTTGAAGGGTTGGAGTTTTTGTAGGTTGTAAAGGGTTTGTCTTGTGTACTACTGAGAAATTGGATTGAGGAGGGCACTAGATAGTTGTGAAAGTATGCTTGCAAGGATAATTGGGCTTTATTGGTTGTTGTCGTTGACACATTTGTTGTAAGAGAATGGACTTGGTAATGGACTAAAACTCCTTCTCAGCATCATGTGCAAAAGAGAGAGATTCATAGAGGGTTGTAGTATGTAGTGTGTTGAGCTTGGCTTGGATTCCCATCCCCAAACCATCTTCATACTTTTGTTGCAAGGTATCTTCAGGAATCGTTTCAAGTGAACGAATAAGTAGTAGTCATTGCCAAAACCATCCAGTGTAGGTAGACATAGTATCTCCCTCTTTCCATCCAAAAGTTGTCCATGATCGACAAGCATGTAAATGGAACTAGGAGGAAAGAAGGAATCATTGATCTCTTCTTGAAATGTGATCCATGTGGTTGGGTAGTCAATGCTATGTCGCAAAACACTCCACCATAACTGGGCCTTACACTAATCTACACATCAAATTGAGCCACAAAACCTCTACCTTGTAATCTCATTTCTAGAGTTGTCTAGATCACCTGCTTGTCATAAGTAGTGAGTTTTTGAAATTCTAATATACATGACTTTAACACTAATCTACACATCAAATTGAGCCACCAAACCTCTACCTTGTAATCTAACTTCTAGAGTTGTCTAGATCACCTGCTTGTCATAAGTAGTGAGTTTTTGAAATTCTACTTTATCTATTCCCTTCTTTGTTATTATTCTTGTGTTTTCCTGCATAACTACTTTCTTTACATTGTATCAAAGATGTTAGGTATCTATTATTAGAGAGGTTTATGTTTTGAGCCTGCAAATAAATTTCTATTATCACCATAGTGCAAGAGTGATAGCTTCATCTTCTATTTTTGGTGCATTTGCTAATGTTATTGTTGCACCAATTTGCATTCATCCCCTCACATTCACTAAAGAGAAGCTTGATGGAATAAAGTACACACTCTAGAAATTCAAAGTTCCTGCAACTTTGAACTCTTATGAGTTGCAAACTAATGTCATGGGGCCATGAGGGCTTGATCAATAGTCGATCCCAATGGAGGATCCATCAAATCCTCGAGTGACAATCCAACCTGATCCAGATCTTTGAGCTTGGAAGAGGCAAAAATGCACGTGTTATGTTCCATTGTTACAAGTGTAAGTGTTTTTGTGATTACTCTAGTCCAATACCACTTAATCACATGAAGCTTGGGGCATATTGGCTTGCCAATATGAGACCAAGAATCGCATAGACTCAAAGTCTTGAGAATCAATTAGTAAATAAGAAGCACTCTGATTCAGATAAGGTTCAAGACTTCATTAACCAAATCAAACATTTACAAGATCAACTAGCTATTGTTGGTGTTCTCATAACAGTTGAAAAACTGGTTCTAGGTGTGTTTCAATTCTTCATGCAAAATATGATGGACTCATAATTGCCCTTAACACTAAAGTTAGATCCTCCATTCTTACCTTTGAAGAGTTCTCTGTAGAAGAAGAAATGACTTGAAGAATGCGCAATGCTCAAATGATGGAGCATATTTAGTAAACACAAATGATAGGACTCGCAAAAGCATCTCCTTGATTAATTAAATTTTAGATCAATCACCTATTGTGATTGTCTGACTTGCTACATCAATTCTTACTCTCACAATAGTATAGGGATATGAGAATTATACCTAATGAGATTGTTTGAAATGCTTCCTCTATTCCTACTCTCTCATTACCATAGGGAGTGTATAGGGACAATTATGATTGTCTGATTCTTTGACTCTTACTTCCTCATAGTCACAAACACTCACCTAAACATAATCATACACGCTATAGGGAGTAGCAACTATTTTGATTATATGATTCTTTGACTCTGACTTCCCCATAGTCACAAAGACTCACCTAAGAATAATCATACACGCTATAGGGAGTACGAACTATTTTGATTATATGATTCTTTGACTCTTACTTCCACAATATTATATACAGTCATCTAATCAGAATCATAAATACTATATCAAGTGTATATAAACTATTGTGAATGCCTAGTTCTTTGGCTCTTATGTTCACAAGAGTTATGTAGATTCACTTAAAAATTATTAAAATACTTTGTATTATGTATCCATCCACTTATCTATCTATCCCACTATTCATCTTTTATATATGTGTATTTTTCAAACCAATCATCCATTCATTTATTCATTTATTTATCTATCTATTTATGTATCAATCTATTCTCTAACCATCTATCTATCTATCTATCTATCTATCTATCTATCTATCTATCTATCCATCCATCCATCCATCCATCCATCCATCTATCTATCTATCTATCTATCTATCTATCTATCTATCTATCTATCTATCTATCTATCTATCTATCTATCTATCTATCTATCTATCTATCTATCTATCTATCTATCTATCTATCTATCTATCTATCTATCTATCTATCTATCTATCTATCTATCTATCTATCTATCTATCTATCTATCTATCTATCTATCTATCTATCTATCTATCTATCTATCTATCTATCTATCTATCTATCTATCTATCTATCTATTGTCTATCTGTCTATCTATCTATCTGTCTATCTGTCTATCTATCTATCTGTCTATTTGTCTATCTATCTATCTATCTATCTATCTATCTATCTATCTATCTATCTATCTATCTATCTATCTATCTATCTATCTATCTATCTATCTATCTATCTATCTATCTATCTATCTATCTATCTAATTCTCTATCTATCTATCTATCTATCTATCTATCTATCTATCTATCTATCTATCAGTCACAGTCTCAGAATTACATGAAATTTGGTACGTATACTCAGGGTGTTTTAGAGATCAAAACAGCTTCATTCTGTGGCATTGAAATCGTGATTTGAGCTCATTTCGGCCTCCGAACACATTATTGCAGTGTTTGTGTAGGCTATTTCATCTTTTTGTGCCAAAGGTATATACAAGTTTTGGTTCGCCACTATAAGCGTCTCAAAGTCTGCTACAGGTTCAACAAAATTCGTCTAGGGAGTTTTGTTCAACTTTTTGAGATACATTCAATTTTTTGCATCAAGGTATTTTAGTCACCGGCCATGGCTGAAAGTAGTGATGTATTCCGTATGTTGGTTGTTGAGGATAAGTTGGATGGTACCAACTACCCATTATGGGCTTATATTATGCGACATGTATTGGTTGCAAAAGGACTGTGGAACATTGTGCAGGGTGTTGAAAAACGTCCTATCACACCTACAACTGTTACAACTACAGGTACTCAACCTAATACAGAAGGTGTCAAAGAAGATGATATTCTGCATATTCATGTTTGTGCTACGGTTTCTATTGCACCTATTGTAGAACAAATTCGTTGGGATGGTAGAGATGCCCAAGCACATGCATTGATAGCTTTGTCTATCAAATGTGCCATTATTCCTCACATTCACTATTGCCGAATAATTAAGGATGCTTGGGATACACTTACCACAATGTACCAAGCTAGGAATGAGGCTCGTGTTGCTTACCTCCGAAAACACTTGGAGAGTGAGCACATGAATGAAGGTGATTCTATGGATAGTTTTTTAGCAAAGATCAAAGACTTGAAGGAATAGTTGATTTCTACTGACGAGGTTATACCAGATAGCTCACTTGTGCAAACCATTCTGAATGGTCTTCCTGATTCATATCAGAGTTTTGCTTGTACTCTTCGTTTGATGATGAAAGGCAATCCAAATGCCTTGTCATTTGAGGAGTAAGCCTCTGTTCTGTTGCAGGAAGATCAGTCTAGGCAGAATAGGTCCATTATGTGTGTTGCAGATCAAGCTTTCCTCGCTACTTTGAAGGGCAAAGGAAAATGCAGCTCTTCAACTAATAAGCAGAAATCTGCTAATTCTGCACAATCGGAGAGGGAAGACAAAGATGAAAAGAAATCAGAAAAGCAGAAATTATTTTTCAAGTATTGTAAAGGAAATGATTATATCATAAAGAACTGTCCAAAATTGGCTGGGAAAGAGGCAAAGAAGAAAGAGGCTAGAACGGTTGTTGCAGAGGCCTCTACACCAAAAACAGAGTCTGCTAATCTTGTGTAGGAAGAAGAATGGGTGCTTACTACTTTTTGCAGTTTTGACCCGTCTTCTCATGAGGAGTGCATGTCTGCAATAGACTCATATGTTTGGTACTTTGATAGTGGGGCGACCAAACATATCACCTTGCAGCGTAGTTTCTTCACTTCACTCGAATCTGCCCCTACAAGGAATAATGTCACATGCACCAACAACTCATCTTATCCTGTCATGGGAGTTGGTAAGATCATTTTGACTTTTGCTGATGGTAGTTCTTTCACTTTCTCAAATGCTTTATTTGTGCTAGGGATCAAGAAGAATCTGTTATCAGTTTCAGCTTTATCCAAGATCAGCTTGGTTGTGAAATTTGTTGATGATAGGTGTACAATTCATGATATGTCAAATGGTGACATGATTATTGCTTCTGGCATTTTATGCCGTGGGTTGTATTAGCTCATAGACTATGAAAGATCTGTGAATGATTCAGCATGTGTAGTACATGCTATGGCAGCTGCAAAGCTTTGGCATGCACGCTTTGGTCATCTGAATTTTGCTAGTTTGCTATGCCTACAAAAGTCTGAAATGGTGTCCTCTTTGCGCAAACTTGAGGCACCTGGTAAACATGTATGTGAAGGCTGTATTTTGGGAAAAATGCAAGATTCCTCATTTCCAAAAGATGGTTCAATTTGGGCTACTCAAAAATTGCAACTTGTACATAGTGATGTATGTGGTCCTATGCAGACACCTTCTTTTGGAAATTATCTTTACTTCGTGACTTTCGTCGATGATTTTTCCAGGCATGCATGGGTATATCCATTGAAGGCAAAGTCTGAAGTGTTCATGTGCTTCAAATAGTTTTTGGTTTGGCTCAAAATCTGTCACCATGTAAATTGGGCACCCTCCGTTCTGATCGGGGGGGGGGGGATATATGTCTTCTGATTTTAATGCGTTTCTAGATTAATGTGGGATAAAACACCAATGTACAATTCCATATACACCTCAACAAAATGGAGTTGCTAAACGAAAGAACAGGTCACTCATGGAGATGGCGAGGTGTATGGTCAAGAGTCAGGCTTTACCACATAGTTTCTAGCTTGAGGTTGTCATGTGTGCAGCATATGTACTTAACAGGTGTCCCACTAAAGCGCTACAGTCTTTCACTCCATATGAGGCTTGCCATGATTGCAAGCCATGTATCGCTCATCTACGTGTTTTTGGTTGTTTGGCATATGCATTAGTGCCTGAACAACATCGCAAAAAATTGGATGATAAAGCAGTAAAATGTATTTTTTTTTGGTACAGTTCTGAAAGTAAAGGCTATCATCTGTATCATCCACAGACTAAACGCATTCTGGTTAGTTGTGATGTTGTTTTTTTGGAAGATGCTATTCAGCCATTGCTTTCATGTACTAAGGAGACATCTGTTAGCTCCAAAGACATTTATGATACTTTGCTGCCTCTTTTTACAAGTGGACAGTCTAGTGTCGGTCCTAATGAGGCAACTTCTCAACCTTTGCGGGTTTCATGTGATGTAGTACATTTCTGATGGAAATTTACATGATGCACTTGTTGATGAGAGAGTTGACATTGAGTAGGCAAAAAACTATGCCAAAATGGCTGGTGAAGACTTTGCATGATAGAAAATTAGATGCACCTGTGTCATATCGTACTTGTTCAGGCTCTCATAGTGCCTCTATGCTATGGCTGCATCTAGTCTCTATGATGAGAATGAGCCTATTTCGTTTGATGAGGCAGAAAATTAAGAAAATTGGATGGTTGCTATGCAATCTGAATATGATGTTATAATGAAGAATGGTACTTCGTCTTTATGTGACTTGCCTCCAGGCAAGAAGCCCATTGGTACTAAGTGGGTATACAAGCTGAAGCATAAGCCTGATGGTACAGTTGATAGGTACAAGGCTAGGCTTGTTGCAAAGGGTTATGCCTAGGAAAGAGGCATTGTTTTTTATGAAACCTTTGCTCCTACTTGCTGAATGACTATTGTTTGTAGCATCTGTGCACTTGTAGCTCATCATGGTTGGAATGTACATCAATTGGACATTAAAACAACATTTTTGAATGGTGACTTGCATGAAGAAGTGTATGTTTTTTAGCCCTGTGGCTTTGTGCAAAAAGGGCATGAAAACCAGGTGTGCAGGTCAAAGAAGGCATTATATGGTTTAAAGCAAGCACCATCTGCTTGGTATGAAAAGATACATGCCTATCTGATTGCACATGGTTTTGAGAATATTCCAACTAAAAGCACCTTATATGCTAAGCATGCTAAATTATATACTTTTTATTATTGTGGTTTATGTTGATGACATGTTGCTCACTGGTCCTCATGACACACATATTGCTAATTTTAAGGCTGATTTGCATGCCTCATTTGAGATATCTGATTTGGGGAATTTGCATCACTATTTGGGCATTCAATTTATGAAAGTTGATGGTGGAATGGCTTTGATTCAAAGGAAATATATTGACACATTATTGCAGCATTTTGGCCTTGAAGATTGTAAGCCTATTGCCACTCCTATGGAGATAGGTTTAGGATTGAGTCTTAATAATGTTGGAGATGCATTTGATGTTGTTCTCTATCAGCAGGATGTTGGATGCTTGATTTACTTATGCATTACTTGGTCGGATATTCAGTTTGCTATCTCACAGATCAACAGGTTTATGCATTGCCCAAGAGTCAAGCATTGCCGATGGTTAAGCGCATCTTTCGTTACTTGAGTGGTACTCGACTACTTGGGATGTTTTATCCGAAGGGGGAATCACTACCGCCAAATTTGCATGCTTTTTCTAACTCTGATTGGGATGGTTGCTATGACACTCATGTTCCACCAGTGGCTTTTGCTTCATGCTTAGTAGCTCATGTATATCTTGGTTGAGCAAGAAGCACCCTATTGTGGCCACTTCCAATTGTGAGGGTGAGTATAGGGCAGCTTTCATAGCAACTATTGAGTGTGTGTGGCTCAGATGCTCTATGGCAGATTTGGGTGTTGGTCAGTCTTTTACCACCACCATCTTCATTGACACTCAAAGCGCATTGGCATTTGTGAGGAACCCTGTGTTCCATGCTCGCACTAAGCACATTGAGGTGCATTATCATTATGTAAGGGAGAGGTTCTCTGCTGGGGAGATCAGCTTGGCATATGTGCCCATGCAGGAGAACATTGTAGACGTTTTCACAAAGGCTCTGCCTAGGGATAATTTTGAAGCTTTCCGCAAAGATTTGGGCTTACTTCCTTTTGTGGAGTGACTTCCACATAGCTTTGCACTTCCTTATATATGAGTGCCATCTCCTTGTTCACCGCATCACTCCTAGGGGCCATTTGTTGATATATTTAGGTAGTGATGTGTGTGCACACACTAGGACCATCGGGGCACTTTTTTCCTCTTTAGGAGGTTTTTTCCCGGACTTCTATATATGCCTATTTCCCTAACGTGCTACTTATCTTTGTACATTCTAGTGGTAATACATTCAGTATTGTGTGTTGTGCTCCAAGCTTCTTCTTCTTTCTTGTGTTGTTCGCCTGCTTCTGCAGACATCTAACTCCAACAGAGGTGAAAGGGGGGGGGGTTGAAAATGGATTATATTCATTCCCATAATGCATAAAACATTGAATGTATTGGGTTATAGAAGAGGATTTCGGGTTTGAAGGGAGAACTAAAAATAAAGGTTAGGACTTTAGATGTGTAGTAACTATAGGATATGAGATGATTACAAATGGCTGGTTAAGAATTGTTGATGGTTTTTAGAACAAAAAAGCTTTCAACATGCTTGAAGATAAAGGACTCATTAAGAATAATCAAGTTTATTTCTTGAAGTGAACTTTTTTCATGTGGAAAATCATACGATTTCACGTACACCCTTTTATACTCACATAATTGAAGCATTCTTCATGTACCATATCATTAGATCATTATTTCAGGATGCAATATGAAGCCTAAGCCACAAGTCAAGTGATTGAAGTCTCTCACCAACACTTCAATCAATTTAAATTCAATACCTCATTTCCTAGATTATAGGAAAAGAGAGAGTGTCATAACTAACTCATTCTCGTGGGGCATATGTGCTTATTCTTTTTTGGAAAATTCATGGAAACCACAAGGATGGAGTGTATATAATCACTCTATAGACTTGTACTAAGTGATAGATGAGAATACAATCAAATTAGATGTACTTGTTTTTCATTGCACCTTGCTCTATGTCATCTTCTCCAAAGTTACCAGATTTGCAAAGCTTGTTTCTCTTTGCATAAGAGTCCAGTGATCATTGTTAAGGATTATTTATAAAGGTATCAGTGTCTTATTTAATTTTATAATATGTTTTATTAGTTGAAGTCTTCTACAATGATCTAAAATTCGTTTTCCTTCTCAAGTTTTGTTATTGTTATTCCCTATATAATTGGGATGACCATGTGTGGATGCTAAGTGCATAATTAGAGAATTCCTTATTAATTAATATTACTATGGATCATAGTAGAATTTTGGCTCTATAAGGAATAATCATTTAAGAGGAATTCAGTCAATTTTAAATAAGCTCCGAGTACTCAACATTTCAACTCATCTTCCATCCATAATTACAATTTCTTTTATAGTTGCTTCATGTGCAAGTAGTCTATTTTGCACCATCTTTTACATGGTGATGTTACAAAGTAAACAAGGTGTTGTATTGCAATAGATTGAAGCTTATAAGGTCAATCAAAGCTTCAAAGTCATAAAGTGCTCATTCTATGCTAGATAATTGAACCGAACATCATTACTCAAGGCAAAAAAATTCTTCATCCTCTTCATTTAAGCACTTTTAGTGGTATCAAAGCATTCCTTATCAGAATGCATGATAGATTTTCTTCCATGATTGAGAAGCTTTATATGAAAAACTATGCTCATTGACAAATCAGAATGGAAGGCTACTTAGAAGGGAGAAATGTTGGAGTTTGAGGTCTGCGAAAGCATGCAAACAGCCCAAGGAAGAAATAGAAGCTTGGAGCACAACACACAATACTCAATGTATTACAACTAGAATGTACAAAGATAAGTAACCCATTAGGGAAATAGGAGTATATACAAGCCGGGGAAAAAACCTCCTAAAGAGGGAAAAAAGTGCACCGGTGGTCCTAGAATGTTCACACACATCACTACCTAAATATATCAACAAATCCCCTTGGGAGTGATGGGGTGAACAAGGAGTTGCCACTCATGTACAAGGAAGTGCCAAGTTATGTGGAATCAATCCACAAAAGGAAGTAAGCCCAAAGCTTTGAAGAAATCTTCAAACTTCTCCCTAGGTAGAGCCTTTTTGAAAAGGTCTAGAATGTTCTCTTGCATGGGCACATTGCCAAGCTGATCCCTCCAGTAGATAACCTCTCCCTGACATAATGATAATGCACCTCAATGTGCTTAGTGTGAGCATGGAACACAGGGTTCCTCGCAACTACCAATGTGCTCTGACTATTAGTGAATATAGTGGTGGCAGAAGACTGACCAACACCCAAATAAGCCATAAGGCAATTGAGCCACACACACTCAACAGTTGTTGTGAAAGCTTCCATATACTCAGCCTCACAACTAGAAGTCGCCACAATAGGTTGCTTCCTACTCAACCAAGATATACATGAGCTACCAAGCATGAAGTGAAAGCCATTAGTGGACGCAGGAGTGTCATAGCAACTAGCTCAGTCAAAGTCAAAAAAACATGTAAATCTGGTGGTAGCTATCCCCCCTTGGGATAAAACAATCCAAGTAACTAGGTACCACTCAAGTAGCAAAAGATGTGCTTAGCTGCCTACCAACACTTGACACCTAGGCAATGCATAAACCTGGTTATCTGTGAGACAACAAACTAAATATGCGGCTGAGTAATGCATAAGTAAATCAAGCATCCAATATCTTGTTGATAGAGAACAACATCAAAAGCATCTCCAGCATCATGAAGACTCAAGCATAAACCTGTCTCTAAAGGAGTGGCAATAGGTTTGGAGTTTTCAAGGCCAAAATGCTACAATAATGTGTCAATGTATTTTGTTTGACACAAAGCTATTGAGAATACAATCAAGTTGGATATACTTCTTGTTCATTTGTCCTTTTTGTGTGTCATCTTCCCCAAAGTTAGCAGACTTGGAGAGCTTCATTCTTTAGGCACAAGAGTCAAATGATAATGATAAAGGATTCATTATAAAGTATTAGCATCTACTTTGAGTTTATAAAACTTTCATTATTTGGATTCATCTGTAGTGATTTAGAGTTCATTTTCCTTCTCAAGATCTATTACTGATATTCCCTGAAAAGTCAAGGATGAACGTCTGTGGATGGTAAGGTCATAATTAGAGCATGCCCTATTAGTGAATTATACTCTATTGCATAATAGCATCTTACCTCTATAAGGAATCATCCATTAAGAGGAATTTATTCCATTATAAAGGTATCTTTGTTATGTAATTTGATAGAACACATATAGCATGAGATGATGAGCTTTGAGGTCTCCTACCTTTTCTACTCCTCTACCTCTTCCTCTTGAGCCTCTACCTCTACCTACAAAATTGACTTGAGAGGTACTTCCTTCATCATCAAATTTCTTAATTTTGCCTTTTTTGTCCTTGCCTTTATTCTTATCAATATAGAGGGTAGAGGATTGGTTACCTTTCTAGTTCTCACCATCCTTTATGAGATTTGCTTCATGTGTGAAAATTTATTCCATGAGTGTGTTGAAATCAGGAACTTGCATATCCATGTAGAGATCCATGGTTGTGGTGAAGGTTTCCCTTTTGTCATCAGCTTTGATCTCATTGATAACTTGTATCACAATTTTCTCCTCTTCAATGATTTCTCCAATGCTCCCAATTGATTTGTAATGTCCTTAATCTTGGTCATGCCATGGTGGTTACCACATTCCTTCTCTCTTTGATGCTATACTTTCTCTCCTCTTGAAGACCAAAGGACCAAGAGCTCTTCAAGCTGGAGAGAATTTGCAGGAACTTCCTTTGGACGGATGACCCTAACAAAAGGGGTATCCCCAAAATTAAATGGTCTACTTGCATTAACCAAAAGGATCAAGGTGGTTTGGGTATTCTTGACATCGAAGGCATGACCAATAAGTTAGTGGCAAAATGGTTAATTGAAGCCTGAAGCAATAATGATGCCTCTTGGGCCAAACTTATTTTTAGAAATAGGAGCACTCTTAAACTTATGGGCCTCCCAAGGTGGAAGGGTCTTGACCTTCTCACTGTATTGTTCTCCCCATTTTCGATGACTCCCAAAGGCTCAAGCATGGTTCGTTCTCTATGGAAGAGTTGGAACAAGGTTAAACAGTTTATCAAAATCAATGAAGATTAGAAATGGGCGGCCGGTATTAGATAAAATGACTCGATCTGGTTCCCTATCAAGGGCATCAGAGTTGTGGAATCTTGGAACGTCTGTTGGCAGTAGCCAAAGGCACAAATGACGAGGAAGCATGTGAAGGTAGATTACGATGAAGTTGTGGGGAGCTAGGCGGTTCATTTTTTCCAAAGAAACATGTTTTATAATACTTTTTCAAAACTCTGAACAATGATTTTCATCACTCTTGTATCATATGTAACATAGAATCACACACTTTTGTAATTATATGCTCCCTTTTGTGCAAGCCGAGGAGTCCTCGAGCTTGAGGAGCATAGATAGAACAACCATACCAATTTTGCCCAATCAAAACTAGTCAAAAAACTATAAATAGAGCTAGAAAGCTCATTTTTTAGGTTAGCTTGTATGATTAGAGAAGAGTTTAGAGCTATTTTGAGCTTGTAAGAGTGATCTTGAGTAATAGATTCTATTTCCTATATTCCATTGTGTCTTGCTTGTCTCTTCCTTGTGTGTGTGTGTGTATGTGTGTGTGCATCTCTATGCTTCTCACCTTCCCTCTCACTACATCTCGCATTCACGATCTTCATATCTCTCCTATCTCTTCTGCGGATTGACATTAAGGAGGTGGAGCTTCTTAAGGTGGTGCTTACCATTGTGCTAGAGCAACACCAAATTTGGTGCCATTGCCAGGGATCGAGTCTAGGCCGAATGTGTGATGATAAGAGTATAGCAAGAAGTGGCATTGGAAGATAAAAATTTCAGTTTTTGTTGTTGTTTTTAAGTAGTTTTTTGTGTTATTCATCTCCTCTACACTCCTCCTTCACCACTGCATCATCTTCTTCCACTCCAAAAAAATCAAAAATTTCACCATATCCACCTATCCCCCTCATTTCCCTACTTTGTGCATGTGAGAGAGAGAACGAGCTTTTGTGCTTGTTGTGTTGTGTGTGTTTCTGAGTTTTCTTGTAGCTACAGTGCTCTAGAGCATCAAGAGAGCTCCAAATAGGTTAAAACTTAGACTTTCTGCCATATCTCTCAAAGCTCTTGGACCATCACTATGGTCTGCGAAACTCAGAATTTTTGGTATGCATCTATTGCACGACACAGGTGACCATAGGGCTTGCATGAATCCATAGTTGGTTTTGCAAAACTCATAGTTTGGTGGACCTTCGCGATGGGCTCATGCCATCGTGATTGTGCCACACCATCGCGATTGGCTCACGCCATCGCGACAGCTCGGTCGGACCATTATGACGGTCTCACACCATTGTGATGGTTCACTTGAACCATCGTGATGGTCACTGACCATCGCGACGATCCTGTTGGCCCCACACCATCGTGATTTGCCCATGCCATCACGACAACTCACCTGCCACATGTCAAATTAGACCATCTCGATGCTACTAGGTATGCCATCGCGATGCTTCGAGTTCGGACCATCGTGATAGGCTCAAGCCATCGCACCTCATGACCATCAGGATGGGCTCACACCATCGTGATGGTTGTGTTGACCATTGACCATTGCGACGGGCTCATGCCATAGCAATTGCTCACTAGACAGACCATCGGAATGCTTCACCTTTGACCATCGCGATGCCTTGCACCATCTGACCATCGCGACGGTTCAATAGGGTCATCGTGACGGTCCCAGACCATCGTGATTGTCCAACTAGAATGCCAAATTTAGGGTTTGAATTTTTGGGCTATTTTGAGTGAATTGTTGGGTGATTAAGCTTATTGGAGACCCCTTAGCTCATAATTGAAGAAAAACTTGTTTGTCAATTTTTACCCTTGAGGGCCTGAACACCCATAACTTTTTCATTTGAAGTCCGTTTTTTGAGCTAACAAAGCAAGGGGGCATTTGGGAAATTTGGCAAAAGGAAAAAGGGACCCTGAAAGGTGTATATATCAAAGTGCTTGAGCATTGATTTAAGAATTGGTCTAAACATTGGATTTTGATAGGTCTAGCAAGAGCTATCCAAGGGCAATCAAAGCAAGGCAAGTAAAGAATGCAAGGCTTGGGAAGTGCGACTTCTTGGGCATTAGAGCTATCAACGAAGCTGACTTGAGGTTGGAAGAATATTCAACCCCCTTAGTCAATTATTAGCTTAGGCTAAACGTCTAGCATTGTGGATTAAATTAGGATGACGATAGGAACGCATCAAGTCCAAGAGACTTAATTTTTCAAGTCCAAGACTAAGATAAAGGTGTGCTATATGAAAAACCTAAAGGAAGGAACTTAAGTCTGACGGAACGAGAACTCAAAAGTACAATGAAAAGTCGACTCTTGACGTATACATTGAGACAAGACAAGAATCTAAAGGAATTAAAAACGAAACAAGCAATTAAGAACAAAGAAACATTGACGATCAGAGTGTGTATTGAGTGATTCAAAAAGTAAATTCATGAACCTTAGATCGGGCAAGCTGTTATAGGGACAATCTTGAGCTGTATGGTTCGTGTATTTTCTCTCAATAGTGCAATATAGAGCATGAGGGTTTCCTTGGGGCTGAGCCATCATTGGGCAAACATTAGCCATGTGGTCTCCTCCACAGTTGTAATATCATTTCAATGAGGTGACCCTTGGCATTTGTCTATTTTGAACTCCTAGCCTCTTGGCAACCTGCTCCGCTATCTCATCTATCTCATTGGAGGCTCTAGAGGTATGAGTAGTAGAACTATCAGAATCTTTATAGAGTTTCGACAGTCCTAACTCCTCACCCAAGTTTTCTTCTATGTCAATGCACATGCGCACACACTCTTCTATGGATCTAGGCTCTTTCAAGTACACGTATGACCTTAACTTTGTGCTGAGTAACCCCTCTAAAAACAAGGCAACTTGTTTGGTTGCTGTGGGTAATTCTGGCATAGGGCATCTTTCGAAGTACTGTCTAAACCTTCTTCTTGCAAGTCACACCGTTTCTTGGGGTGTTTGCTTAAAGCTGTGGATCAAGGATGATGTGTTATGCCTGATACCACTCTTGGAAAATTCTACAATGAATTCCTCTAGCAGTTGGCCTATCTCTCGATAGTTGCGACTATTCAAGGGTTGAAACCAAGCTAAGGCAGTACCCTTAAGAGTTAAACCAAATGCCTCAAACTGTGTGAACAAGCCCTCAACCTTTTTAGCTCTTAGCACTTGTTTGAACTCAGCCACATGATCATAAGGGTCTCTGAACCCGTCAAAATAGTTTTTCATTGCCTTAACCACTTGAGAGGGTCTAAGGGTTCTTGAGTGCTCTCGGGGTCTGGGCAATGGGAAATCATGTTCGTCTCTTTAATACCTATGTGATCTATGTCTCTCTCTTTCAGGTCTTTCATCCTCATGTCCTCATCTATCTCTGCACATAGTGTGTGCTAAGCTCATCTCAGGTCTCTCTTTAGTTCTTTCCCTCTGGGTTTCATGAGCCTTGGATGATCTTGCTCCTTGGAGACCATGGGAAACACTAGATCTTAGTGGAGGGAAAAATAATTCACCTTGTCAAGTGTATGCATGCCTATCCCGCTCTATTACCAAGAATAGTTTCTCTAAGGTGTGATCTAGATAGATAGCTTTGCCTGGTGTCTCCGGATCCTTGAACTCATAGATGGTGACTATTGGGTTAGGTTGATCTAGCTTGAATCTCCAAAAAGCTTCCTCTATTTCTCTATTTAAGAACAATTCTATGCTTTTGTTGTCTTGAGGGATCCAATCTGGAGTGATCACTCTAGTCAAGACTGACTTTCCTCTAGGAGTCTTGGGTTCTCTTCCTAGGTCTCCTTTCTCTAAGTCTCCTAGCTCATTCTCAAGAATGATGTTTCCCAACTCATCTGTCCTATCTGGTAGGCTGGTAACCACATACATGGTTCCTTCCTTATCAATGTATGCACCCTCTTCAAACTTGACCACTAGGTGTTCAAGTCCAAAGGTTTGGTCAAGATTTTTGAGTTGGACCATTGATCATCTCAGACCATCCTCATAGATGCGAGCACCTAATTGGTTGGACCTGATATACTCCAATTGTGTCTTATAAGGGCTTTCTGGTGTCTGTAAATGAGCACTACTGGAGGTACATGTGGGTCTCTCCATGTTGAAGGACATTTCTAAGTCACTTGTGTCCGAACTAAGCACGTAGGGATAACCACTTAGTTGTTGTGCCCAAGACTTAGCTGTATGGTTGACACTAGCCTCAGATGATCTAATACTTTGCCTATCCTTGCCTAAGTGTCTACCAGATCTTAGGTTCATAAGCTTTGTCTACAAGTCCAAAATTTCCCCTTGTATTGCTAAAAATCCTTTGGAACTCCTTGGCTTCCTAGTCCACCTGAGGGTCAACTTCAAAATCCTATATCTAATAATCCCCATGAGCTTTCCAACAAACCCAAAATCATAGCAAACGGATTTCGTATGAGAAAGTTATGCCAGTTCAGGGTTTTGGGGGTTAAAACAGGGAATCAGGGTCTCTTTGAGAGTTCAAAACAGGCGATAAGATACCAAATTTTCACGATATGATACCTTCTTTCTACACGATACCACTACAGACGATACCACCTTAGACGATACGATACCACCGGGATGATTGCGATCGCGATACCAACTTCCATGATACGATACTAGAAATGGTCACGATACGATACCTCTGAGTTGCACGATATGATACCACCCTCACGATACAATACCAGTTTGTAAACGATACGATACCACTTGACCTGACACAATACGATACCAAAAATCAGATGATAGGATACTCACTCTTTGCACGATACGATACCAAAACAGGAGGCGATACGATACCAACTTGGCTAACAATACGATACCACTCCAGTCGCGATACGATACTGCTTGTGCTACGCGATATGATACTTATGCAAGTGGCGATACAATACCACTGTCACACGCGATATGATACTGCTCGATCGACAATATGATACCACAAGGTGCACGATACGATACCACCGGGGCGACCACGATCACGATACCAGCACTTGACGATACGATACCAGAATGGTATCGCGATACCTCAAGTGAGCATGCATGATAGGATACCTCAACAAGTATCGCGATACACGGGAGTTCTGGTATCGCGATACCAAAACTCAACCGGACACGATACTTGGAGATTTTGACACCCAAATTCAAAAATTTTTGCAGATATGTGTACCTTGTGTCCTCCTTGTCGCTCCTAGGTGCCTGTAGATGCAAAGTCACACTCCAAACCCACGATACCACTGCTGCGATACCATATGCTGTTCCTCTCATGCCGCGATACTGTCACCCAGATTTTGGTGTTTTTGAGAGTTTTTCAAGAGTGTTTCTTCAGCGTTTTAGCTGTGAACAACCTCTATCCTTCTTGCTCGCAGCCAAAGATGAAAAACGAGATGAATGTATAGTCAAAAGTGGAAAAAATCAAAGAATATGAAGAGGGGAGAAGATGGCGGTGATGATGGAGATGAGGAAGAAGAAAAACTCAGAAACTGAACTGAAAATGGTGATTTTTTACCTTCCAACATCGCTACTCTACGTCTTACCATCACACTCTCGTCCTCCAAGCTCTCTCCCCGGCAACGGCGCCAAATTTGGTGTCACTCTAGCACAATGGCAAGTACCAACGTGAGGAGCTTCACCTCATAAATGTCAATCCACGGAGACGTGAGGACTACTATGGAGACTATGAGCAAGTTATGGCACGAGTGTGTGAGTGAAAGCACACAAGCATGCACACACATACACACACGCGCACAAGGTAAGAGCAAAGAGTGGAACAATGGAAAGCTTCGATTACAAAAGAAATCTCTTACAAAGCTCAAATCTACAACAAGCTAACCTCAAAAATGAGCTCTCCAACCCTTTTTATAGTTTTTTGAGTGGTTTTGGCCCTGTCCAGACCTAGTGTCCGGCCTAGTTAAAAATTAGGTTCCAGGGCTTATTTGGGGGCTCAAACGGAGTCTAAAAATTATGAAAATTGGTAGGATGATAGTTCTAATACTCCTCAAGCTCGAAGACTCCTCGACTTGAACAAAATGGAGTTGCAAAAATGAAAAATGGTATTTACAATGGTTTTTAGTGATGAAAATCACTATGTTTATAGGGATTTCTTCTGAAACTTTGACAGGTGCTTCTTGGAGCTCCCTACTTGCTCCCTCTTGTTGTGTGTCCACTTCCTTGATGCGCTTCCATGATTTGTCCTTGGCCTTGGGTGTCAACAACCTCTTATTGAGGATATGCTTAAACAACTCACGTTGGCAAAGAAGCGTAAGGAGGAAGAAAAGAGAATACCGCGGAAGCTCAGGCAAAAGCTATAGAACACATTAAGCACATGAAGCTACAAACATAAGGACTAGGGAGAGAACATTATAACCATCTGGAAACAACACCCAGATACCCCGTTGTTGGCAGCAGTCAAGGCACCGAAGGACTCACAAGACAAGGAAGCCAAAGAAGAGAGCCAGAGCAGAGAGAAGGCACAAGCAGACTAAGTAGTCACCGAAGATCTGGCAAGTAGGCCATTCAAATTTTTCCAAAACAACATCTTCATAATAGTGATTCTCATCACTAAAAATCATTGTACATACCATTTTACCTTTTTGTAACTCCATTTTGTGCAAGCTGAGGATTCCTCGAGCTTGAGGAGTATTAGAAGTAGCATCGTACCAATTTTCATAATTTTTAGACTTCGTTTGAGCCCCCAAATAGGCCCTAGAACCTAATTTTTAACTAGGTCGGACACTAGGTCTGTACAGGGCCAAAAGCTAGTCAAAAACTATAAATAGAGCTAGAGAGCTCATTTTTGAGGTTAGCTTGTAATAGATTTTAACTTGTATGAGCATTTTGGAAGTAATCTAAAAGAACTCCATTGTCTTCCTCTTTGTCTTGCCATGTGTGCACGTGTGTGTGTATGTGTGTGCATGTTGGTGTGCTTCTCACTCACGCACTTGTGCCTTCACTTGCTCGAGGTCATCATACCATCCTCACGTCTTCCCGGATTGACATTAAAGGAGGTGCTACTCATCATTGAACTACACCAAATTTTGGTGCCGTTGCCGGGGATCGAGCCTTGAGGAGGAGCGTGTGATGGTAAGACGTAGAGTTGAGGCATTGGAGTCATAGGTATTTCCTTCACTTTTATCTATTTTCTTTTGTTTTCTTCACCATCTCCATTACCACCATTATCATCACCATCTTCCACCTCCATCTCCATCATCGCAAAAAATTCAGCTTTTTGGTCATATCACCACACCCACACCATTTTCCTCATTTCACTTGTGAGAGAGAGAGAGAGATCATTTGTGTGCTTGTGCTTTTCAGTGTTTTTTGAGATTTTCTGGAGGAATCAGCATCTCGAGCAGCTGCACCAGCTCCAGCAGGTCCTTTGAGAGCATCGAAGGGTACTCGAAGCAAGAGTAAGTGCAAGCTTGGGAACATGCTTCCTGGGCACCCAAGGGCAACCGAGGAGAGAAACTAAGGTTGGAAATTCTCAACACCCTCTGTCAATCCCTAGCTTAGGCTAAGTACGGAGAGAGGTTCTGATTATTTAGGGATACATTAAGCATGACCAAGTCCAAGAACTCTAATCACTCAAGTGCAAGTGTTATGAGATTACAATTGTGAAACAACCTGAGGGAAAACTCAAAGGATGATAAAACTTAAGTGTTCCTTGAGACGAAGATTAATTGGACAAGAAGTGACACCCTAAGGAGAATTAAAAAGAACAAGTGACTAATACAAAAAGAACTCAGCAACGAAAATTGTACTTGGGAAATTCGGGGAATTCTTTTATTGGGCTTATGAACCTTAGATTAGGACGACACCTAGGGAGAGATAGACAAAGTCTTAGGTCTTCAGAGGCTAGTGTCAATCATACTGCTAGATCTTGGGCCCAGCAGTTGAGCCATCATTCATACTACCCTAGCTCTGAGACTAGTGAATCAGAGATGTCTCAAGGCATGGAGAGACCTGCAGGAAGTTTAGGAGTGCCATATTTACATAGGGTAGAAGGCCCCTACAAGATGCAGTTGGAATACCTTAGGACCAACCGATTAGGTGCTAGCATCTATGAGGACGGCCTAGGAAGATCCGTGGTCCAGATTAAAAACCCTGACCAACCCTTTGGAATCGAACGTCCAGCTGTCAACTTTGAAAATGGAGCATACCTGGACAAAGAAGGAACCATATACGTGGTCACCAACCACCCAGATAGGACAGATGAATTTGG
Organism: Ceratopteris richardii; assembly: GCA_020310875.1. Classification (NCBI taxonomy): domain Eukaryota; kingdom Viridiplantae; phylum Streptophyta; class Polypodiopsida; order Polypodiales; family Pteridaceae; genus Ceratopteris; species Ceratopteris richardii. The sequence goes on along the minus strand of CM035424.1, from coordinate 168,385,695 downwards.
TAATGTGATCCCAGAAACGGATATAGGTGACCTAGAGCAAGGGAACATGGGTGAAGAACCTAAAACCCCCCGAGGAAAATCTGTGCTTACTAGAATTATCATGCCAGAGTGGATTCCCCAGGATAATGAGAGCATAGATCTGCTTCTCAATCGAGAAACCAATGAAGCCTTCTGGAGGTATAAGCCTAATCAACCGAATGAGGTAGGAATGATCACGATCTATGAGTTCAAAGATCTTGATTGCCCAAGCAAGGTGACCTATCTAGACAATACTTCGGAGAGGATCTTTGTGGTCACCGAGCATGGTAGACATGCCTACACTTGGAGGGGGGAATTTATTTTTTCCCAACCAAGATCTAATGTCTCTTTTGGCCACCAAGGGGCTGGAACATCCCAAGCTCATGGCGCTCAAAGGGATAGAAGTAGAGATAGGCCAGAAGTCAGCTTTGCCAACCAAATAGGCAGAGAACGAACGTGAACAGAGACAAATAGAGAAGAAACAGAGAGAACTAGAGTTCCAAGGAACCTAAGAAATGCTGAGGATTTTCCTTTGCCAAGGCCTAGGGAACACACCAGGACTTTGAGACCTACACAGCTAGTTAAGTCCATGAAGAATTACTTCGATGGCACTGGAGATCCATACGATCATGTGGCCGAATTTAGGCAAGTCTTGAGAGCGGAACAAGTGGAGGATCTATTCACGCAGTATAATGCCTTTGGTCTAACCCTTAGGAACACCGCTCTTACGTGGTTTCAACCACTAAATGAGAGGCACTTCAAAAACATAGACCAACTTCTAGAGGCATTCATTATTGAATTCTCTAAGAGTGGCATAAGACATAATACTTCCTCGCTGATTCATAGCTTCAAGCAAACCCCTCAAGAGACGGTTAGACTTGCAGGAAGAAGGTTTAGGCAATATTTAGAGAGATGCCCTGTTTTTGAGTTACCCACACCAACCAAACAAGTGGCTTTACTCCTAGATGGATTTCTCAGTACCAAACTACGATCATATGTGTACTTGAAGGACCCTAGAACTATAGAAGAGTGTGTACGCATGTGCATAGACATTGAAGATAATCTAGGGGAGGAATTAGAACTATCAAAAATCTACAAGGATTCAGATAGTTCTACTAGCCTTAGTTCTACGTAATCCACCTCTATTGAGGAACTCGCTGAGAAGGTAGCTCAGAAGCTAGGCGTATCAAGCAAACAAATACCAAGGTTTGCCCCAGGGAGGTGATGCTATACTTGTGGGGGTGACCATTTTGCGAGTGTATGTCCCATTATGGCTCAACCCCAAGTGAATACTAGTAGCCAGTACTGCACAATAGAGCGAAGATACACCAACCACACCGCACAAGATTGCCCCTATAACAAACAAGCTATCAGACAAAAACACCCTCAGCCACCTCCACAACAAGGAAGATATCAGAACCCATACCCACCACATCAGTTTGCTAGACCTCAACAAGCCTACCCACCACAATATCAGGCACAGCAAAGATCTTAACTAGTGCTAGCACAACAACCCCCTGCTCCAGCTAATGTGATTTCCGTAAAACATGCAGCTACAGAAGAGAACCTGAATAGAGTCATAGTGCCAGTGACACCATTGCTTTCAGAAAGTGATTCCAGTGACCATAGCTTTGATTCTACACATATTGATAGCCGCCAGGCTTACTACATGCAGTCTCCTGAACATGGTGAATCCTACTATAGTGAAGAACCGAGTGAACCTAGTTGGGATCTAGAGTATGCTAACATCATGTACACAAATCCCAACACTAGACCTCAACCTAGGTAGGTAAGACCCCCATTCCCTAGAGGACCATGCTTTAGATGTCAAGGAGATCACCTCATCTGTGATTGCCCAATGCCTGCACCTACACAACCTCAGTCAGTAACAATACATGGCTTTTGTCAAGGTTGTGGAACGGAGCATCTCGTACGAGATTGCTTAAAGCATCCCAATAATATGCCAAAAATCTCTCCAATTAATGTGATTGGGTTAGTAGTAGACACTACAGGAAGTGTAACTTCCACTACACCAGTACAGGTGGTCACTAGAGCTCAGGCTTTGCAGCAGAACCAAGGTTTAGGTCAAGAAAAGAGTGCAGAGGTTAGTGAAACTGAGAGCATAGCCAAGAAACGGTCAAGAGCCTGGAGGGATAGCCGAGAGAGAATGAAAAGACAATGGTCCAAAAAGATGAGCAACTTAGAAGAAAGCATAAGAGAAACAAAAGCCAAAATTGTTGAACTCACCTCTCAAACAAACTCTCACATACCACCACCACCTTCATCTCCATCACCATCTAATCCATCATCTTTCAACCCACCTCAGACCATCCCACCACCCCCTAGAGTAGGATCAGTGCTAGCTGACCCCACTCCTGAAGACATAGACATGATGCTTAAGGCATATCAGGCCAGAATCCAAGAAGGGCCAAATGTGACGGATCATGACAAGTGCTACCCTAGAGCTGACCTAGAGATAGAAAGAACCAAGCTTTGTGCAAAAATGGTCGCATTGGCTCAAACCATGTTTGAAGCCAGTCGCCTCTTCAACTACTCTAGCTCAGCTAAGACACAATTGCACTTGGATGGACTATTCGAGAAGTTAGCATAATTGCAAGATCTGCCAAGGAAGAAAAAAACCAAGGAAGAGATGAGGCAAGTAAAAGAATAAGCATTCCCCCACAGGAAGCTTATGTACCCAATTTCACTGAACCAGACACCTCCATTTCTATGAATAGATATTCCCCAGAATTCTTGCGAGAGATTCAAGAAGAAAATGGGCAAAAGAGAGTGAAGTCCATCCTCCCATTGAACTGGTGGATGACGCACATGACCAATTCCCGCAAGATATTCCCTCCATTTATGGAGAGGAGGAGAGTGCACAAAGTCAAGAGAGGTTAGGCTTCGAGTCTAACTCCTTACAGGAATTAACCCACTTCACAGGCCCATGAGAAGCCAAGTCTACTTATATGAGAGCACCCACGGTCATGGTAAGAAACGAAGACTCAGTCATACCTAAGAATACAAAGGTAGTGAAAAACACCAAAGTGCAGTGCAACCTCACTTTAGAAGAGCTACTCAAAGTTAGGCCAGAGTTAGGGAAACATGTAGCTAACCAAGTGCCTGAAGTAGTGAAACTCGGATCCCAGGTAGGTTCTCTTAGAACAGTGCCAGAAATTCCTCTAGACAAGATAGGAGATATGAGTGAAGGTGAAGAAGGAAACACCTATCTTCCCATTACCCATCACAGGTACACAACCAAGGCAATTCTAGACTCAGGTGCAGGAGTTGCTATTGCTACCACTTCTCTATGGAAGTGTTGGGGCAAGCCAGCACTCAGGCCCACGAGGATGAAATTGCAGATGGCCGATTGTCACATAGAAAGACCCTTAGGCTTGCTGGAAGGAATAACTCTCACTACATGCAGTGTTGAGTTTGAGCATACTTTCGCCATATGTGATTTCAGCAAGAACCATGCCTATGAGATGATTTTGGGAAGACCATTTATGCGACAGCTGCAAGTGGTCCAGGATTGGAGAACCAATTCCTTGTATTTGCAACACTTAGGTGTTACGACCAAAGTCAATCTCAAGGATTACTCTCATAGAGATGTACCGCCTATTCAATGGAATCCCATCCATAAAGCCAAGGATGACACCGAGTCTGTGCACTCCATAGGATCAGGATCCTCATGGATGCATGAAGACACACACTTGTGGATGTGCAAAGTTGCAGTAGAAGAGGAGAAGAGAGAAAAAGCCAGAGAGAAAGGTGCAAAAGAAACCCATAGATCAATTCAAGACCCAGCCTATGCACCTGTAGTATTTCCTAACAAAGAATTCGAGACTCATGGTTGGGCTAAAATTCTAGCAACAATGGATGTAGCCATCAATGAAGAACAATGGACACCCCACTGTGATGAGGATGGCTATTACATTTCAGTCTTCTCCATAGAGCCAATCATGGGGGATGCACTTTTAGAAGAATGCGAACCTAGCCCTGATGCATTTGAGGATGCAAGTGACTCCGATCTGGAGTCAATCATTATGGACCCACCTTTTGCATCAGATGAAGAATACTTCTATGAAGTAGAATCTCAACCCGAGAGACACGGAGAGCTTACAAATGATGTAAGGTTAGCCACACAAGTGACCCCTAAGGATGAAGGAAAGAAAAGAAAGAAGATAGAAGTCACACCAGAAGAGGAAGAATCTTTGTTTGAGGTCCCTGAAAATTTTAAAAAGTATGAGATAGACGATAGAAGAGTCATGGTAAGGATGCCAAAACGTGAGGCTCAATCAGGAGAGGCCTATGATAACAAAGAAACCACCAAGAAAATAGTTGTAGCCATGGAAGAAGGAGAAGAAAGATGCACTTACATAGGGCATGACCTGACGGAGGAAGAAGAGCATGCGTTAATAGCTTTGCTAAGAGAATACAGAGATGTATTTGCTTGGAGTTACAAGGACTTGAAGGGTGTTGACCCAGACATATGCTCACACACAATTCCCATGACCTCAGATGCTAAACCCTCTAAGCAAAAGCGATACACCTATAACGATAACTACGCTGCTAAGATCAAGGAGGAGATAGATAGACTGGTGGAAGCTGGATTTATTTATGAAATTGAGCACACTGAGTAGGTATCCCCCATTGTAGTGGTGCCCAACAAGAATGGAAAGCTACGTGTATGCATTAACTTGAAGAAGTTTAATGCAGCCACTATTCGAGATAACTATCCGCTTCCTATCACGAAACATCTCTTAGAAAGAGTAGCAGACAAGGAAGTATACAGCTTCCTTGATGGATTTTCTGGCTACAATCAGGTAGCCATTGCCCAAGAAGATCAGCATAAGACGGCTTTTGCCACAGATGTTGCGGATGTGTGGTGTCCTTCTTTCGCTCTGATACCACTTGTTGGCGATTATCTTTCTCTCTGATATCGCTGATAATGGTCGTCACGACAAGGCTTGAACCTTGTCATTCCTGTGGAAATTGCCGCACCGCCGAATAGAGAGCTAAGCTAAAGTGATATAGAGCACCTCTGTAATCAACAGTAGCTTAGCAGGATTACTGTCGCTTAACTGTGTTAAACTGCGACTTGAATTCCACCAGAACTTCACCGAAAAATTTACCGAAATATCACCGAAATGAACTTTGATTCTGCTCGTGATTACTTCAAATGAGTTATGTGAAGTAAGGAAGTGATACGTGAACTTCCTTCACTGAATGAACTTCTTAAGAAAAACTTCACAGTTCTGAAGTGGCACTTTTCGGTTAGACTTTGTATTGTGTGTACATATCCATTCCACCGGAAACTGTGATCAGCTTAAAGTAGAGACGTCTAGCTACAAGATGAGCTATCTCTCATACAAAGCTTCGAATACTACTGCGAGATATACTTCGTTGTTCTACCGAAAAAATTCGCTTTCTAAGAAAACTATAACTGACCGAAAATGCGTTTACTGAGATATCTTTGACTGAGACATTCGTTTACTGAGAGAGTACCGAGAGACACGTTTAGTAACGAACTGTAATTGTTAATGGTTAACAAACTCTCTACTGTAACGCGAAAAACTTTAGATTCTTCACATGCAAACAGAGCGCGCAAACTTCCACATGAACATGTGTTTTCTATTAGAGAAGATGTGTACAAACAAGCTTGACCTCTTCTTGCTCAAGCTGTAGAAACTCTCTTACACTGAGTAGTTTCTTATTACCATCCCTCTCAGATGAATACCTGACATTCCAGGTCTCTATTATTCATCTGTACATACGCGATCTATGGTGTCTTCTGGAAACTTCTCACTCTCTCTTCACTCATACGCAATCTCTCGTAATCCTCTCCTTCTCATTCTCAGCAGCATCCGAGTCCTTCAATCCTTGGTGTTTATATACACTTTTTCCTACGCTCTTCCCGCTCTCAATTTTTAATTTTTTGTTATGCGCGCATTATTGCGCCCACCGCGGTTTATTGCTCTGTTACTCGTACAGTTCTTGATTTTGGTTAACGGACTGATTTCGCACATTGTACAACTGACGCTTTTGGTTTTACGAAGATTCTGTTTCTTTTCCTTTTTTTTTTGTATATCAAATTCGTGAGTGATTCCTCAACAGCTCCCCCTCAATCACTAATTTGACCTCTTCCGGTCTTTCATATATCTTTCTTTCTTTTATTCCTGCCATTTCTTTGAATCTGCTTGTCTTTGTTCCATCCAAGCTTTTTGTCAAGATATCTGCTATCTGATCTTTCGTAGGAGTGTGGACTATTTCTATCTCCTTCTCCATTACCTTTTCCCTCAGGAAATGATACTGAATTTCTATGTGCTTTGTTCTTGCGTGAAATACTGGGTTTGCTGCAAGATACATCGAGCTCATATTGTCTCCGTGTATAATTGGTATACCTTGATCAATCCTCATGCTTTTGAGAAAGTTCTACATCCATATTACTTCTTTCGCAGTTTCTACCAGTCCCTTGTATTTGGCTTCTGTTGACGATAAAGCTATTGTATGCTATTTCTTTGAACACCAGCTTACCAGATTATCTCTTAGGTATATCATATACCCATGTGTTGATCTTCTGTCATCTTGACTTCCTGCCCAGTCTGAGTCACTGAATGCTCTCAGCTTTATATCTGATGTAAAAGGATAATACAATCCTTCCTTTATAGTTCCTTTGATATATCTAAGAACTCTTTGTCCTGCAACCCAATGTTGATCTGTCGAACAATGCATAAACTGTGAAAGAACTCCCACCGGATAGCTGAGATCCGGTCATGTTAGCGTAGCGTAAATTAAGCTTCCTACTAACGACTGATACTTCTTCATATCTTTGAACTCTATTCCATCATATTTACTGAGTTTATGATTTACTTCAAGCGGTGTTGAAGCTTCTCTGCAATTCTCCATATTAAACTTCTTCAGTAAGTTTAGGAGATACCCTTTTTGCGTAACATATACACCATGATCTATATATGTGATTTCCATACCTAGAAAGTATGATAACTCTCCCAGGTCACTGATTTTGAATTCCTTTTCGAGCAGTTTCTTTACCTCTGTGATTCCTGCATCTGAGGTACCTGTAATTATTATGTCGTCTACATAAATGCAAATGTAAATCATTCCTTCTTCTGTTCTTTTGATGAGTAGACTTGCATCTGCCTTCGAAATTTGGTATCCAAGTTCATTGAGATACTTCACAAGTCTGTAGTTCCAAGCTCTTGGAGCTTGCTTCAATCCATAAAGTGCTTTCTTTAATCTGCAAACATGTTTTGCATATCTGAAATTTACGAAACCTTCTGGTTGTTCCATGTAGAACTCGTCTGATATATATCCATTCAGAAATGCATTCTTTATATCTAGTTGACTTAGCTTCCATCCTTTTGATGCTGCTATAGCAATAACTGTCCTTATGGTTGACATCTTTGCCGCCGGACTAAACGTCTCATCATAGTCTATGCCATGCGTCTGAGCATAGCCCTTGATAACCAGTCTCGCTTTATGTCTGGCTATCCTTCCATCTGCAAGTTTTTTAACTTTGAAAACCCATTTATTTCCGATTACTTTCTTGCCATTTGGTTTCGGAACAAGTTCCCATGTCTTGTTCTCTTCCAGTGCGCTGAATTCTTCTTCCATTGCTTCTTCCCATTGCTTCTTGCCTTTTGCTTCATCATAGCTCTGAGGTTCATCATCATCTTTGACCATATATGCATAATCTTTCTGAGTTATATAAGATGTATCATACGAGTACCTTTCCGGTTGTCTTCTTACTATGTTTGACCTCCTTAGCTCGTATTCTTCGTGTGTATCTGAGTACACGTCTTCATCTTCATTTCTCATACCTGATCTGGTCCTGGACGTACTTGCCTGTATATAATCTTCATCTTTATCCACCTGTACGATTGATTTACCTTTCTCTTTCCTTTTTATATCTTCTTCAAATTCTTCAGCTGTATGACTCTGATCTTCATACCAACTTTTCTGTTCATCAAATGTTACATCTCTGGAAAGAGTAAATTGTTTGGTTAGAGGACTCCATAAATTGTAACCCATCTGCTTTTCATCATATCCGACGAACACATATTTCTCTGCTTTTGGTTCAAGCTTATGTCTCAGTTGAGACAGTATATAGGCATAAGCGACTGATCCAAACACTTTACAATGATCAAGTGTTGGCTTCTTTCCCCACCAGGCTTCATAAGGGGTCATTCCATCTAACGCTGTACATGGTAATCTTTTTACCAAGTATGTGGCTGCATTTACAGCTTCAGCCCAAAGATAATCTGGACAGTTTTTTTCTTTCAGCATAGCTCGTGCAAACTCGACTAGAGTTCGGTTCCTTCTTTTTGCTACACCGTTTTGTTGTGGTGTATACCTGCAGGTTATTTCTCTCTTGATACCTGCATTCCAAAGGTAATCATTGAACTCTCGGGAGAAGTATTCTCCTCCTCCATCAGACCTCAGTCTTTTAAGCTTTCGACCTGTGAGTCTTTCAGCATATGCATGAAAATGTCTGAAAGCTCCAAACACCTCTGATTTCTCTTTCAAAACATAAAGAGTTATCCATCTTGTTGCATCATCAATGAAAATGACATAATACCTTGATCCGCTGATTGATCCTTCTTTTGTTGGTCCCCATACATCTGTATGTATGAGTTCTAGCACACCATCATGTTTGAATCCTTTCTTCTGGAAAGGTAACCTGTGGGCTTTTCCCATCTGACAAGCTTCGCATTTGTGAATCATATGTTGGTTCTGTATATTCGATAATCCCAATACAGACTGATTTGCTATCATAGCTTTGATTCCTTTTTCATTGAAATGACCTAATCTCTTGTGCCAGAGATCAACTTCTGTAATCACCTTTTCATCATATGTGAGCAATGCTTGGCCGATGTTCCCTTGTACTCTTAAGGTAAAGAGTCTTCCTTCTTTCTTACCAGAGACGATCTGATTATATCCATTCTCGGGATCTTCTACAAATACTCCTTTGTTTGTAAATCTGACCTGAAAACCTTTCTCGACTATCTGTCCCACACTAATCAGATTTTTCAGTATTGTTGGAACATACAAAACATTGGTTAGCAAATCTGCTCCACTCTTACATTTCACCTTTCCAATTGAATGTATGCTATGTCTTGTATTGTCACCTGTTTGAACAGTGTGACTTGAACTTCCTTTTTCCAGTTCTGACATCAGTTCTATGTTTCGTGACAGGTGATTAGAACATCCAGAGTCAATGTAAAATACCTTTAGATCTTCGTTATCGGATGTGCTGATTGAATTCATCATCAATGATGTATGATTTTCATTCTGTGTGTCATTTGCGTAGTTGTTATAGGTGGTGTTGTAGGATTGGCCCTCTCCCCAACTTCTTGTTCCATCTCTACCGTAGCCTCCTCTTTGATTCTGTCTACCCTTTTGAAAGTTACCTTGATATCTTCCACTTCTGCCTCTGCTATTACTGTTCTGATTTTGATTTGATCCCTGTTGGTTGTGCCAACAGTCATGCGCTAGATGATTACTTAGTCCACAAATCCAGCAAGCTTTCTTGTTGGTATTCTGACTACTTCTTCCTCTTCCAAAACCTCTTGCTTTGCCGGTGCCTTTACTTCTAGCATAATAAGCCTGAGCGCTCGACTCTTCTTCATCTTTTGGCTTACCTTTGTCTTTCTTCTTGTTTTTCATGTACATTGCAGAGCTTTGTCCTTTATCTCCATCTCCTTTCAGATCTTGCTCATATGTGAGCATCAAACCAAGCAACTGATTTAAATCTGGTACAAAGTGATTTAAAGAAAGTTAAGTTGAGAGTACGAAAGGTTTCCACCTTTCATCTCCTCTCAAACCTGTGAGCAGTTGCGCTATCAATCTGTGATTTTCGACATCTTCTTTTATGGATCCAAGACTATCTGCTAGATCCTTCATTTTAGTGACGTAGTCACTAATGCTTTGACTCGGCTTCTTTTTGAACGTTGTGAACTCGGACCATAAGCTAGCCTTTCTAGATTTCGTAGTATTTTGGAAGTGGTCTTCCAATGCGCTCCATATGTCTTCCGCTTTCTCCAGACCTCTAATGTGCGGTAGTAGATGATCTGAAACAGTGTTGTAAATGTAGGCTCTTGCCGTTGCATCTTTCTTCTGCCACAGCTTCAAAGCTTCTAACTCTTCCTTTTCCGGTTGGCTATCATCTTCGAAGGTCAGCTTCCTTTCTTCCCCAGTCACATACATCATTAAGTCCTTACTCATAAGTAAGGTTTCCATACGCATTACCCACGCGGGATAATTATCTCTGTCCAACTTATCAATTTGGACATGATCTGCCATGATCTTCTTGCTTGCTTTAGGTTGCCTTTGAGAGTCTTTTGGCTCTAATGCCGCTCGTGGAGCTAACCTGCTCTGATACCACTTGTTGCGGATGTGTGGTGTCCTTCTTTCGCTCTGATACCACTTGTTGGCGATTATCTTTCTCTCTGATATTGCTGATAATGGTCGTCACGGCAAGGCTTGAACCTTGTCAGGCCTACAGAAATTGCCGTGCCGCCGAATAGAGAGCTAAGCTAAAGTGATATAGAGCACCTCTGTAATCAACAGTAGCTTAGCAGGATTACTGTCGCTTAACTGTGTTAAACTGCGACTTGAATTCCACCGGAACTTCACCGAAAAATTTACCGGAATATCACCGGAATGAACTTTGATTCTGCTCGTGATTACTACAAATGAGTTATGTGAAGTAAGGAAGTGATACGTGAACTTCCTTCACTGAATGAGCTTCTTAAGAAAAACTTCACAGTTCTGAAGTGGCACTTTCCGGTTAGACTTTGTACTGTGTGTACATATCCATTCCACCGGAAACTGTGATCAGCTTAAAGTAGAGACGTCTAGCTACAAGATGAGCTATCTCTCATACAAAGCTTTGAATACTACTACGAGATATACTTCGTTGTTCTACCGAAAAAATTCGCTTTCTGAGAAAACTATAACTGACTGAAAATGCGTTTACTGAGATATCTTTGACCGAGACATTCGTTTACTGAGAGAGTACCTAGAGACACGTTTAGTAACAAACTGTAATTGTTAATGGTTAACAAACTCTCTACTGTAACACGAAAAACTTCAGATTCTTCACATGCAAACAGAGCGCGCAAACTTCCACATGAACATGTGTTTTCTATTAGAGAAGATGTGTACAAACAAGCTTGGCCTCTTCTTGCTCAAGCTGTAGAAACTCTCTTACACTGAGTAGTTTCTTATTACCATCCCTCTCAGATGAATACCTGACATTCCACATCTCTGTTATTCATCTGTACATACGCGATCTATGGCGTCTTCTGGAAACTTCTCACTCTCTCTTCACTCATACGCGATCTCTCGTAATCCTCTCCTTCTCATTCTCAACAGCATCCGAGTCCTTCAATCCTTGGTGTTTATATACACTTATTCCTGCACTCTTCTCGCTCTCAATTTTTATTTTTTTGTTATGCGCGCATTATTGCGCCCACCGCGATTTATTGCTCTGTTACTCGTATAGTTCTTGATTATGGTTAACGGACTGATTTCGCACACTATACAACTGACGCTTTTGATTTTCTGAAGATTCTGTTTCTTTTCCTTTTTTTTTTTGTATGTCAAATTCGTGAGTGATTCCTCAACAACAGAGTGGGGCATATTTTCTTTTCAAGTAATTCCATTCGGGCTTACCAATGCTCCTTCAACCTTCCAAAGATTGATGTGCCATGTGTTTAAAGAGTTCTTGAGGAAGAACTTAGAGGTCTATGTGGATGATCTTTGTGCTCATTCCAACATTAGACAAACCCATATCCCTGAACTCAGACAAATATTTGACAAATGTCGAGAGTATCAAGTCTGCCTGAACCCAGAAAAGTGTGTTTTCATGGTCAGGCAAGGCAAGATTCTAGGACACATAGTGTCAAAGAATGGCATATCCACTGATGAAGAGAAAAAAAGAGCCATAGCAAAGTTACCTAGGCCAAAGAATGTCAAGGAAGTACAAGCTTTCATGGGGCATTGTGGTTATTACCGACGCTTTATACACATGTATGCCATCATAGCAAAGCCTTTGTATGGGCTTTTGACTAACTTTGAGTGGACTGATGAATGTGAAAACTCTTTCAATGAGCTCAAAAGAAGATTGTGTTCAGCACCAATCTTGACCACACCAGATTGGAATAAGCCCTTTCATGTTCATGTAGATGCATCCAATTATGCTATTGGATGTGTACTCGCACAACCTACTAGTGAAGGTAATATGGATCTTCCAATTGCCTATGCTAGTAGATAGTTAAATGCAGCTGAATGAAATTATACCACCACTGAGAAAGAAGGCTTAGGCATGGTATATGTGGTTAAAAAGTTTAGACACTATTTGCTTGCAAATAAGTTTAAATTTTTTACTGATCATCAAGCACTGTTGTACTTGGTAAACAAGCCATGCAATACAAGTAGATTAGTAAGATGGTTTCTCTTACTAATGGAATACAACTTTGAAGTGGTGGTGAGGAAAGGGAAGACTCACTTGAGAGCAGACCATCTCTCTAGGCTCACATCTGGAGAAGCCCCACAAGGAGTATCAGATGACCTTCCTGATGTTTACTTGTTTAATTTGGAAGTTGTACCTCAGTGGGCTAAGCCATTAGTGCCAGTATTGACATACGGGCCTAACCACCCAGTCATAAACACTCAAGATAGAGAGGTAGTAAAAGCCCAGAAGTACCACATCATGGTAGGAAGCATGTACAAACAGACAGATCAAGGGATATTGGCTTGTTGTGTGGAACAGGACGAGTACGCAAAATGGTTGCAATTAGCACATGTAGGTGCATTAGAGCAACACTACTCAAAGCAAAGAACCTTACAGACACTTAGGAGATTCGAAGTGCATTGGCCTACTATGGAAGCTGATGTCCATAGGTTATGCAAAGAATGCCCGATCTGCTGCACTAAACCACCTGTGGAACATGCCACTCTTTATCAAGTATCCATAGTGCCAGATTGGAGTGAACCACTAGTAGCCTTCCTGAGGATGAAAACATTCCCACAAGATATGACATTGGCCAAACAAAGAAGTCTAGAACAAGAAGCCCTAGACTACTCACTTATTGGTGATAATCTATACAAGCGGGGTAAAGATGGTTATCTCAGATTATGTGTCCATGAGAGTGAATATCTTAAGATCTTGGAAACTGCTCACCAAGCTGTAGCAGGAGGACACTTTGGACTAGATCGGGTGATCAAGGCAATCCTATTTGCAGGACTTTGGTGGCCGACCCTTCACATGGACGCACATACCTATGTGAAGAGGTGTGATGTCTGTCAGCGAACTCAGTATCCTATACGCAAAGATGAGATGCCTTTGAAACCTATGATGGGTGGACGTGCATTCTCTAAGTGGGGAATAGACTTTGTTGGTCCTATTAATCCCCCAGCTAAGGGTTCACATGCTGAATATATCATTGTGGCCACAGAATATCTAACCAAGTGGGTAGAGGTGAAAGCTACCACGAAGAACGATGCTCAAACGACGGCTAAGTTCTTATTTGAGAATGTATTCACAAGATACGGGCTACCCATAGAGCTAGTCAGTGATAGCGGGACTCACTTCTTGAATGAAGTTATCGAAAATCTTCTCCAAGAGTTCTTGGTTATACACAAGAAGTTTGTCGCCTACCATCCACAAGCTAATGGGCAAGCAGAAAGCACAAATAAGATTCTATGCAATGTGTTGACTAAATTGGTGAATAATAAACGCTCTGATTGGGACAAACAGCTACACCATGCTGTTTGGGCATACCGAGTTGCCTATAAAATGGTACTCCAAGCCACACCCTTTCAGATGGTATTTGGCCAAAATGCAGTGCTACCGTTTGACTTCTTGATACCTACATTGAAAGTAGCACAAGAGCATGAGTGAACAGGGCATGAGCTCTCCTCTAGAATTTTTGATGTGGAACGACTAGGTGAAACAAGACTGAGAGCGGCATAAGGAATATATGCAACTAAGAAAAGACAGAAGGCATACTTTGATGCCCACGTTAAGGATAAAGGCTTGAAAGCAGGAGATCTAGTACTAGTCTACACATTGAAGCAGCATGCACAGAAATTAGAGAAGAGAGGCTATGGACCTATGATCATAAATAGGATCTCAACTAGTGGAGCAGTTCAATTAGCTACTCTAGAAGGTGATGTTCTCCCTAGTTACATTAGCGGATGCAGAGTCAAGTTATATCAGGAACCCCTTACGGAGGAAATGTTAAGTCGACTCAATACTGCAAAGAAACGTAAAGAAGAGGAAAAACGAATTCGAGAAGAGGCACAGGTAGAAGCATTGGAACGCATCCGAAAAATGAAATTGAGAAAACAGGGCAGAGATCAACCTAGGACCGATGTGTATGCAGATCTAGTATATCCTATGGCTATGTGTGAAGTTTCAGGTATTAACTCTCATAGAATAATTGACCGACGTCCTTTTGTAACTTTAGGAATAGGACAAGGAAAGAGTGCAAGGACTGTAAGGGCCTTGATTGACCCAGGTGCTGCCACTAGTGCTGTTAAATTTTCTTACTGTCAAATGTTGAAATTAAATGTCAATCCTATAGAAGCATATCTCGTAGGACTAGGAGGCGTGGAAACCCCTTGCATGGGTGAGGTGGAACTTCCCGTCTTCATTCAAGATGTTTTATTGACAGTTAAAGTACTAGTGTGTCAAGATGAGGATCTCACTGAGCCCCTTGTCTGGGGTCAAGACAGGATCTATGATCATGCAATCAACCTAAACCTAAGAAGTGGACTTCTTCAGGTATGGGTAAATCAGAGTCAAATTATAGTTGAGTTAGACAATGGAGCACTCAAGGAACTAGGAAAGGCACACACTCCTGGTCCTTCCAGGAGTACACATGAAGATGACCATGTTATTCTTGTTCAAAACTATGTGATGCAGAGGAATGATTATCTCAACAAAGAAGTAAAGGATGCGACGGAACTCCCTTCTTTTCCAAAAACCATAGGGACACAACAACCAAAGGTGGATCAAACGTAGAGGAAGCAGATGACCTATGCTCGAAGCCAAAAGAAAATACAAAGCACGGTGTCTCAACCATCAAAACAAGTGTGGGTGCGGAAAGGCGAGCATCCTATTGTGATTAAGCCACAACAATTGGCTCAACTTCCTATTAGTGATCAACCGCACGACACTAATAAGAAGTCTACCAAAAATTCCCCGGTGAAAGTGAAGTCTATCTGGGTACCCAAGAAGTCGATGAAGGCTAGCCCACAATCAAGACAAATTTGGGTGCCTAAGACTTGCTTGCAGGCTCAAATAGCTACATAGAGACCACACCCTGTACAACATGGTCCACTCACTCGAACATTTGATACCCATTCTTATACATCATGCACGAACACATATTCACCCATGAGCACGAGTAGAATCACTTGTAATTGGGTCCCTAAAAAGCCTCATTTCCAAGCAGACACTCTCACAAAGCCCTCGAGAGTCTTCACCGAACTAAAACTGAAAGCCATCCACTGTGTTTGGCTGCCCAAAGCTTGTAAAAAACTCCCGACCCCCACTTGTAAATTCACCTCCACCTACTAACTGTGTCATTCCCACACATCTTTCCATTTAGCCTTTTAGGACAATCCATCCACTAACAACACCCACAACCACCGAGCACTCACTGACTAACTAACATATCACTAAAACCTCATGTTAATGTTGTAACGGGGACACGTGACCACTTGGTGTCCATTTGCAATGTTAACATTCATTTGTATATTCTCACAGAACCGGTGAGGAGTCCCTTCAAGATGGCCGAGGCTGCAGGAACGAGCTCCTAGGCAGGAACCAGCCCTCAGATCGTGGACATTGAAAGTCTTCCCATTGAGGAGGAATTGAAGGAATGCCCAGTGGCATTGAGAGCACTACATGCCATACCAATTCAGAATCCTCCACAGGGGCACACAATGCCAGTCAGCAAAAACTCACATTGGTTCAGTGATGTGGCAGGACCTCTGGGAGAACGCACTTACCTGTGGGAGGCAGAGATAGAGTTCAATGGGCGCTGGGGCAGGTATCACTTCTTCACCAAGGAATTTGAGAAGCTTCAAAACAATGAAGGCTTGAAACCAATATGGAAGAAGGCAGGCCTATATGATTATTTCAAAGCTCAATTACCAAAGCCCGACTTTCTAAGATGCTCATACTTGATTAGCACCCTTACTCCGAGTAAGGAGAAAAAGGGATACAACACCTTTGTCTTACCATCTCTTACGAGGGGTAATGAACCGAAGCATTTCAAGTTGACTAACAATTTGGTAAGGGAAGCTCTCGAGATGAAGGGCATGCATATCCCCACAGAGAAGGAGTCAATGGTGCCGGACAACATGAAAAACAGGAACCTGACTAAACTAAAGGACATGGTGGCAATGACACCAACTATTGCCATTCATCTTCGAATGTGCATGCAACATTTCACGTTCCCCGCTCAAGAGAGGTTCACAATGCCACCCAAGAAGATATGGTTTAGTTTTTACCTAGTAGACGCCTTTGATTTGACAATAAACATGCCGCATTGGATTATCGACCAAATACACTTGGCACATCAATGGTGGTATAAGAAGCAAAAGTGAGTGCCTTATGGATGTTGTGCTCTCACAAGGATTGTTTACCGCTGCTTGGCATATGATGTGCCAATTCAACGCGCACTTGTTTGGACCAGGGTGCAAGAATTTCAACACAGACTATCAACCGCAGGGCCTCCATCCAAGAAAATGAGAGGAGCAGTTCAGATGCCTTGTGCATAGGCCCGAGGTGCTACACTGACACCAAAAACCACTCCACGGCTTCCAAGGTGAGTGCAACCATTCACTATCAGATTACCGAGGCATAGCACGGAAGGCCCAAACCTCGTGTTTCCACCCATACCCACCGACTTAGAATTCCCTCATGGATTTACCCTTGAAGATCTAACTGATGAGGAAGTAGCTAGAATCATTAATGCTACTAATTTGGAGGTTGAGGCAGAGTAAGCAGGCGGACAACAGACAGTCACAGACCAACCCCATCCAGTCCAACCAGAAGTAGTCGAAGTGGATGATGATGAAGAGGAGACTGCAGAAGATGAGCAAGAGGATGAACAAGAAGGACTATTAGATGAAGAAGAGCATGAATATGAGCAAGAAGTGGTCCAAGAACTTGAAGGTGCCCCTGCTTATATGAAGCAATTAAAAAATCTGTATGATACCATCAACCGAGTTCAAGAACAACACAAACTGTCCCTGGCAGTAGGAAAAGTCCTCATGAACCAAATCCTTGAAGAGGAAGGTTTGGATGAGCAATACCGAGCAACCCTTGACATGATCGCTGATGCATTAGGGGTACCTCAGACAGTACATACTGCCCTCGCACACTCGTGAAGATTGAGCGAAGATACGACTGACGTCCCCCCCCCCTCAATCAGGGAAACAAATGAATGTATTGATATCAGAACCACAAGGCACCACATCCACGACCACGGGCACAACTCAAACCATTCATCACACTGAGGAAGCCCATACTTCAAGCGCACCCCCATCACCCCCGTTACCACCCTCCCCACCTACTCCACCACCTTCACCTCCCACTACCAGTGTCACCACCACCGTCACCGCCCCAAAGTCCACTTCCCATACCGAAGCACAGACTGTGAGTCAACCCTCACAATCCGCACAACCTATCACCACCCCTATTGAAAGTACTACCACTGACACAGTTATTCTGACTGTAGCCGCTGAAATTCCCATACCCCTGATGACACTTCCTGGGGGTTCATATTCACAACTACACACACCACTTTACACCTTCACAACCATCACTACACCAACAATTCCCATGTTCACAATCACTCCCACGACTGCATCCACATATGACGTCATGGACATATCACCTACTTCCGCGCCTCTCCCTCCCCCCATATTTCCACAATTTCCCATTCCCCCACCACCCACTTCACCCTTTTCAAGCATAGCATACACACCCCATTCCGTTTTCCCTACCCCTCTGCATTCAACACCTTTCCCGCATCCACTCCTGTTAATAATGTATTTAATAATATGTACCAATGTATGACTCAACTACAACATCATTACCAGCATCTAGATGCCCAACATACGAGCTTGTTCAGAAATCATGAAACGCTACAGGAGAGATTCATTAATTTAGAGAAGGAGAAGAGGCAGTTACAACAGCAGAATACATTGCAAGCACAACATGATCAGTTAATCGCCAATCCACCCCAGATAGATACTGAAGAAAGACAACAACTTGATGATCTGTTACACGCTCAGATAACGGACAATCTCAAGCTTCGACGTAACCTCGCCTTACTACACAAGCACATGTCTACCGCACTCGAAGAAAATAAGCGACTACAGAAACAGAACGAAGAGAACCTAGAAGCAGCAATGGAGGGTTCACCGCAAGAAATCGACCTAGAGAATTTCAAGGCCATCCCATTGGCAAATATGCAAATCGTATTGGAAACACATGCCAATCTCTTGGAAGCACATGCTGCCTTAGAAAGAGAGCGGGATGACCTATTAAAGCAACCGGCAGCCCAGCAAGATTCACCAAAAGAAGTTACAGCCGCAGCAGACACATCCGAAGAAGTTGCAGAACTCAGAGCACAACTGGCAGACCTACAAAATAAAGTTCTTCAATATGAGCGTCAACCCTCTCCCCTCATGGAACCGGAACCTGAAGACTTAATTCCAATTGCAATTGAGGAGATCTTTGAAGACCCATACGTACCGATGCCTGCACCAGGGGGTAAGCAAACAGAAGAAGGAATGGACACAATTGAGATCGAAGTTCCTGAATGGATGTAGAGGTTAGAGAAGATGGCTACAACCCACGGTGAGAGGGTGGAAGTATAGATACAGTCGATGTCCCGATTGGAAGAAATCGTCATCAAATCTGATTACTTCAGAAATCTCTCCCATCATAGGTGGATTGGCACATCCGATGATTTGTATGTTCCATTCTGTGTCTTAATGGCAGATTATAATGCTGAAATCAAGCAGCACACAACAAAAGAACCAACCTCGGCAACACAGTTTGCACCAGAAGACATCCCTGCAAGTGCCACGCATGGGAATATATTTCAACCTACCTGGAGGATCCGTCTGCTTGAAATATAACCTGAGATGGTACGCACTTGGAATAACATGCCATTATACATCAAGTATAACTCATGCTACTACCCTATCTTTCGAAGAAGGTCTTGGCCAGAGTACACCAAAACAGTTCTGACGGTTAAAGGATGTGAAAAGTGTCTAAAATATGTGTACTTAGCACCCCCTCATGGCCAACCCATGGTCAACTACATGATTTCAACCATCCGACACTGGGTAGTCAGATTCAAGAATATACCAGATATCATGGCACAGATGTGCCTCAAAATCTTTGAGCTAATGCTGGTGACATTTAGGACCTTTAAGAATGTCAAGGAACCTCATCTTTCGGCTCTCAGATTTAATGAAGGAAATCAAGACCTTGTTTATGATATGAGCACCAAACCATCTAACAATGTCGTCTATGCATGGCATGCTCGTACCAAGTATCTACCAGCCTGCTTCAAGCAAACGTTTGAGGAAATGTTTATCACTGGGTTTTGGGAATATCATTCAAAGATACTCATTCCCAGACCATCTCATTTATTACAGTTATTTGCTGTGGAGCAGGCTCTACATTCAGAAAAGTTACGTATGCCACATCTGGAAGTTCCTCCGCCAGTAGACTGGAATGCACTACTCACCGATTTGGCAAAAGGACTGAGATTATCAGAACATCACTTGGCGACCGATGTCGTGAATTACTATATCCAACGATCCACTCAACAAGGGTCTGTCAGAGACGACAGACGCGAGAGAGGGGGGGGGTGTTGGCAGCAGTCAAGGCACCGAAGGACTCACAAGACAAGGAAGCCAAAGAAGGGAGCCAGAGCAGAGAGAAGGCACAACCAGACTAAGTAGTCACCGAAGATCTGGCAAGTAGGCCATTCAAAGTTTTCCAAAACAACATCTTTATAACAGTGATTCTCATCACTAAAAATCATTGTACATACCATTTTACCTTTTTGTAACTCCATTTTGTGCAAGCCGAGGAGTCCTCAAGCTTGAGGAGTATTAGAAGTAGCATCGTACCAATTTTCATAATTTTTAGACTTCGTTTGAGCCCCCAAATAGGCCCTAGAACCTAATTTTTAACTAGGCCAGACACTAGGTCTGGACAGGGCCAAAAGCTAGTCAAAAACTATAAATAGAGCTAGAGAGCTCATTTTTGAGGTTAGCTTGTAATAGATTTTAACTTGTATGAGCATTTTGGAAGTAATCTAAAAGAACTCCATTGTCTTCCTCTTTGTCTTGCCGTGTGTGTGAGTGTGTGTGTATGTGTGTGCATGTTGCTGTGCTTCTTACTCACGCACTTGTGCCTTTACTTGCTCGAGGTCATCATACCATCCTCATGTCTTCCCAGATTGACATTAAAGGAGGTCCTACTCATCATTAAGCTACACCCATGGCCATGTGTCAAACAAAGTCAATTACTCATCCTAGTATAGTGGATAGGAGACCATTCATTACAGTCAGGTTAGAGCATGGCAACCCTTGCCATGAGCTTAGGGCTTTAATTGATTCAGGTGTTGCGACTAGTGTGATTAGATGGTCCCACTATAAGGACTCAGGAATAGAAATGCGGCCAATTCAGGCATACCTCATAGGGCTAGGAGGCATGGAAACCCCTTGCATGGGCGAGGTGCACCTTCCTATCCTCATACACGAAGTGACCAAGACAGTGCGGCTCCTAGTGTGCCATGATGACGACTTGATAGAACTCCTAATCCTTGGCCAAGATTGGCTATATGATCACTCAGTGGAACTAAATCTTAGACAAGGCTCCTTGCAGATTGGAACCTTAGATCAGCAGCAAGTGATACCGCTTGACTTCCCTAACAGCACTCCGCCTGAGGTATGTAACCCCAAACCATATGAATTGCATGCAAAGGAGGACCGGAAGATCTTTGGCTAGATAATTCACATTACATCTACACCAACCCATGTGGGCTTGGCGATAGATAGTTGCCATTTAAATGGACATCAACAGATTTTCCCCTGGTCTTCCTACAAACTAGAAGGGGTCACCACCTAATAGATGGGACAAATGGGGACCATGAGTGGTCAAATGGGGACCATCGGCGGTCAGGTGGACTGCATCAGTAGACAGATGGGCACGATAGCCTTCGGTATCCCCTCCTCCACACTTACTATGGAATGGCCTAGATCTATGGTACAGAATGTCTCACTTCCTAATGGGCAAGTTTCGCAAGTATTGAACCTCCCTTCTTTTCCAAAGCAGAGTGTCAACCCGAGCTCTCACCCCCAATCACATAGGCATCGACCACGACCTAGGAACCCAAACCGACAACCATACTAGGTGATGCAAAGAATGTAGCAATATCAGCATCACAAAGCAAGCGGCATGAAACAAGTATGGGTGCCAAAAGGATAGAAAGCATTGACAATTTTCAACAATGCAGACAATGATAAGATGAAGTTTGTGCAGAATCAAAGGAAATATTCCTCATCTCCTCGACCTTCTTCTACCTGGAGGAAGCTTCGAGAGATTTGGATTTCCAAGTAGTACTCAACCAACCGAACCACACCCACGTAGATATGGGTACCCAAGCAGTGTATTATAGCCCAACACTCAAGCCATGTTAGATATACCCCTCAGAAATATCTTCACCCCTCAACACCACAACATCCAATATCACATTTTGTCCCTCAACATAAGCATACCACCCACTCAACAACCCTTAGGAAATGGATACCAAAATGTATCCAGAAGCCTTCTCGTGACCTTTTGTATAACATTACCCCCATCCCAAATAACCAACCCCCTTGTAATAATTTTTTCACAACTGAACTTTGTATAAACTCAACCGCACTAACTCAACATCACTATGTGTTAATCTTTTGTAGTAGATCTTTTTCGCATTCATATCGTTCATCATGCTGACTGAAGGACCTTTTGCGGCTGGCCCCAGTGTGCTGGTGGTCAATTTTGGCAATTTACTGGCTAAACCATATCCTACATTACAAACACCAAACTTTTAGGGATTCCTAGGACCAATGCCCATTGATGACCGTCCTATGGGATACACCAAAAAAGTTCACAGCAATTCTCATTGGTTCCAAGATCTAGCAGGACACCTAGCAGATGTTGACTTTATCTTTGATGCCATGCTAAGTTTTGACAATATTAAGTGGGGCAAGTATCAATTTTTCTCTAGAGAATTCAAAGAGCTCCAAAATTCAGAAGAGTTAAAGCACATTTGGGCTAGAGTGGGTTCTATGGAATACTTCAGTGATCCATTACCCAAACCTGACTTTTATAGATGCGACTACCTGGTAACTACACTTCAGGCCTCCGAGAACAAGGACTTGCCCAGAACTTTCATTCTTCCATCCTTGGTAAATGACCCCCCTTACAAGAAGTTTTATCTTTCAAAAGATCTCATTCGGGTAGCAATTAAGATCCATGGGACCCACACACCAATGGAGTGCAAAAGGCTTATTCCAGAGCCCATGAAATGTTGTTATGTTTTGAAATAGGTAGATATTTTTGCCATTACACCCCAACTCTCTAAGCCTGCAAGATTTTGCATTCCCACCTCAAGATCACTTCACCATCTGTTAGAAATGCATCTGGTTTGGATTATATCTAGCATGCATTGGGTCCCAAACCATAGATCTTGCTAGTTGGATTATCGAGCACTTGTATTTAGCTCAGTAGAGATGGGAAAGAAAACATGACATCCACAGTTGTTGTGCTCTTACTCGAATCATCTACATGTGTTTGGCATATGATTTGCCCATAGAATGCGCAATGACTAGTGAAGAATTAAAAGCATTCAAAGGAACTGCCAAGAAAGCCAAGAAAGTTATCAAGGGATGGGTAGGCAAATGCATGCACGGTTCTATCCCATGCTTACAAGTTCTAGAGTCCTCGTCACCTTGGCCGTCCCCAGAATAGTCGCCAATGGAACCCCCTGCACCTATACAGCCCATCGGTATACGCCTTTCACAACCTGTTATCACAGAAGGTACTATCAGTGTGGTGACTTCTCAAGCAACCCCCAGTCAAGAACCTAGCACTACAGTAGGAGAACATCTCACCACCATCGGTCTGGAAGCCTTTACCTTCCCTATACCTAACTTGGAGACAGAACCAACGAACACCACCTTTGACTTTGAAATGCATGATGCTTTCTCCACTGAATTCAAACTTTTAGAGGGGCTATTTTTCTCACAAGAGTATGAACGTCCTAGTTACCTGACCACACCCCCTTATCAACCACAAGAGCAAGTAGTCTCCAGCTCAAAAGATGAGAGAACAAAAGCCAACAATGAGGACGCTGATGATGAAGTGAGTCAGGGTAGCCACGACTCCCAAGAGGATGTGTAGAATGACACACATGAATAGCAAACCAAAGCTCAAGTTGACACAAGTACCCATGAAGACGACACGTTCAAAGCTGCTGCCTACACTTTGACAATCAATAAACTATATCGCACTATGCAGGCAGTCTAGGCACGCAGACAACTCTTAGAAGCAGAACATCAAGCAATTCTAGAACAGGAACTCGCTACATGAGGGTTCGAAGAAGCTTTCATTCAAGGCTTCAAGGAATTAGTTAAATTAGTTGGAACCAATGAAGCACTACGATATTTGCAAAGAAAGACACTACCGAAGTTTGACCCATGACGAATCCATTTACTTTCCAAGCCAGGTCAGTATATTTGTGTACCAACGAATGCCCAATCTTCACACCATGCCAAGGAAGCACGACTTATTCCGGAAGACCCTCTTGAAGAAACGACCACCTGCTCCTCTTTCACCTCCCGCCCCTCCAGTTTCCCCGGAACACCCCAAATCTCCTAGATTGTCCACGTTTATAGCAAGCATTGTAGCAGAAGCCCTTGTTGCCACAACCCCTCAAAATCTTCCTGCACCCACTTAACCTATCCTTCCTCCTATGGCTCCCACGATTCCATCCAGTCCGTTTGCCCCTCCATCCTTTCCTTCTTTCCCCATCCCTCCAAGACCTATATTCCCATTTCCCCCTCCAATGACCTTCTCACACATCTCACCTCCCCATCCCACTGTATTCCCTCTCTCCTCCCCTCTCCACCAAGCAATACACAAAACCCAATATGTAATTTATTTTTCAACCTTTGTAAATCTGGTATTCACACCCAGTCACACACCCACTATCACACCACTCTTCACAATCACCGCAGTCGACACCATGTCCAGTGACATGGACATCTCACCACCCATCACACCACCACTCACCTCACCTCTTTCACAACCCCATTTATACACATCACACTTCCCACAGTCACCACTACATCCACCTTCCCATCCCTCTTTCCCCTTCCCCTTGCATCAACAACCACACCCACAACATCTTCACTCACTCCACCATTAATATTGTCTCCCACAATCAACACCGCCTTCTGCCAGATGTTTCTTGCATGACACAACTTCGAGATGAATTCGAATCTCTCAGGACCAGCTACCAGACACTACAACAAACAACTACAGATTTACAAGTGCAATTAAACTCTTTAACCATTGAGAATGCCTCACTTAACATGCGATATCAAGAGCTACACGAGGCCTATCACTCCCTCAAACTAGAAAGTGAACAGAAGAGGAAGGAAGCCATTACCAATATTGAAAACCTATTACGGGATCAAACAATAAAAAATGCAACCCTCACTCGAAATATGGGACTGTTACGATGCCACCTCATAGTGGCCAAAGAAGAGAATCAGTGATTGCAAAAACATAATAGAGAAAATATTGAATGAAAATATGAATGAAGCATATCAAAAACTTCAAGACAACCATAAAATGCTACTATTGTGCACACTTGTGCAACAACAACCACCATCTCCTAAAGACATCTCTCCAAAGATTATAGAGGAATTCAATACTTTACACACTCAGGTACTTTCTCTTCAAATGTAGATTACTGCTTTCTCCGAGCCCCTGGCCTGATTCCCCACTTGAACTCCCAAATGATGAAGAACGTGTGTCTATCCCGGTGGAGGAAACTTATGAAGAGGCCTATGAACCACAACCCATCCCAGGTGGATGTGTCATGGCTGAAGGCCAGGACACTTTTGAACTCCCTACACCTGCATGGATGAAGTCTGTAGAAGAACTTGGAAAGACCGGAACGCATTCTACAATCACCTTACTTCGCTCACTTGGCCCCTTGAAGGTATATCTCAGGCCATGAGCTTCAATATAAACCATATTTCATGCTAATGGCAGAATATCAATTGACGATTGAAAAGGAGATGGGCAGGAAACTATCACATGCCACTTAGTTTGAGCCTGAGGACTTGCCATTGGAAGCACAAAAAGGTCAAATATTTCAACCAAATTGGTGCCAACAGTTGTTACAAAAATACCCATAAATGATGTACACATGGGTCAAGGCACCCTTGCATTTGAAATATAACCCATGTTGGGGACCCTATGCCAAGATGCCGCTCCTGGATGGCATTCGCAATCAAAGTTCAGAATAATAAGTAGTGCCAGGGTTGGCTTAATTATCCTTATTTCACTCCACCCCGTGGACCCTCTACCATTGGATACATGATGGCCACGATTCGCCACTAGCTCCCCCGCTTACACTGCATGGATGATGTGGTAGCACATATGACTGTCAAAATATTTGACATGATGCAGACATTATTTAAGATCTTTCACCATGTCAAAGCAGCACATGTTAACACCCCGGGATTTGAGCATGGCAATCAAGACCTGGCATATGATATGAGCATGATGCCATCGCTCTGGGTGTGTTATGCTTGGCACTGCCAAATCAAGTATTTACCGGCTTGTTATAAAACGACATTTGAAGAGATGTTTACCACTGGCTTTTGGGAGTACCATTCGGAGGTTTTCATAAGCAGGCCAACACATCTCCTTCAATTATTTGCATGTGAACAACTCGTGTACTCCACATACTACCCACTTCTGCCTCCCGATGAACCTCAACCCATAGACTGAGAAAAACTTGAAGCTGACCTTGCACGAGGTATTCGCATTGCGGAGCACACGCTTGCTCACGATCTCCTACAAAACTATATCACGCAGGCCCTGCAACAAGGATCTATCGGGGATGATAGATGTGAGAGGGAGGGGGTGTTCACAGTAGCCAAAGGCACAGACGATGAGGAAGCATGTGAAGGCGGATTACGACGAAGTCGTGGGGAGCCAAGTGGTTCATTTTTCCAAAGAAACATGTTTTATAATACTTTTTCAAAACTCCAAATAGTGATTTTCATCACTCTTGTATCATATGTAACATAGAAGCACATACTTTTGTAATTATATGCTCCTTTTTGTGCAAGCCGAGGAGTCCTCAACCTTGAGGAGCATAGGTAGAACAAGCATACCAATTTTGGCTATTTTTAGATCTTGTTTACACTTTCAAATAGTGCATAGAACCTAATTTTTAACTATGTTGGACACTAGATGTGAAATTGGTCAAAACTAGTCAAAAAACTATAAATAGAGCTAGAGAGAGTAGAGAAGAGTTTAGAGCTATTTTGAGCTTGTAAGAGTGATCTTGAGTAATAGAGTCTATTTCCTATCTTCCATTGTGTCTTGCTTGTCTCTTCCTTGTGTGTGTATATGTGTGTGTGCATCTCTATGCTTCTCACCTTCACTCTCACTACATCACACGTTCAGGATCTTCATATGACTTCTATCTCATCCGCGGATTGACATTAAGGAGGTGGAGCTTCTTAACGTGGTGCTTACCATTGTGCTAGAGAAACAAACTCCAAAATGCTTGGAAGCTTTGGAAAGAAAAAGCTTCCATTTGTGGAAGCACCTCTCAAACCAAGAAACTTGTTAGTGGATTACATTTGAGGACATTGATCCGGCCAAAGGAGTTGACTATGAAGATTGGCATCTATTGTAGAGTAGATTTCGGCCAAAGAAGTTGACTATGAAGATTGGCATCTATTGCAGAGTAGATTCATTGCTTGGGAATGCTCGAGGACTTGCCTTCTCATTGGTCAAGACTCTCCTCATCTAGAGGGTCTGAGATGGCACAATGACAATAGCCTTGAGAAAATTCAGAGATTGAAGAAGGATGTGGAATTTCATGTCACTCTCAATAGGAAGTGGTGTCTCAACTTGTTAAGCTAGCGGTGGGACTTTAAGTTCCAATCCCTTTGGCATCCCCTTATTGAGATAAAAAAGTTAGTGCTTAAGTGGCAAATCCTTCATCGGGGAATCTAGACCAATGTAAATGCTAACAAAATTTGCGGGGTCCCCCCGTGGTGCAAACGATGCCTTCGTGGCATGGAAGACTTGGGAAACTTCTTCTATTCGTGCCCCAAATCAATATCGGTCCGACAGGACCTTGAGAGGATCTTGTTGTTATAGGGACAAATCAATTGGAAGCAAGCTTTGCTAGGTGAAGTTATCGGATGTTCCTCAACACTATGGAACGCTATTAGAGGGGAGACTCTATGGAAAATCTGGAAAGAGAGGTGTGCAGTCAACTTTGTAAACCCTCCTAAAGAATGGTCGATCAAAAAATCTCTTTTAATTTTAGGGAAAAGAATTTCCAATTGTAAGAAACCCCTACCCTTTAGACATCATAGAATGTTCTTCCTTGAGAGACACAAGCTCAAAACCAAGTGGCTCCCACATGAGGGGGATGAGAGAGTTATCAACCTTATATGTAAAATTCTCTAGTAATCTTTATGTAGCCCTTGCTTTGTGGGATATGGGGGGTCCCAAGGGTGCTAGATCCATTCTCTTGTACATCTATAATTTTTTTTATTCAAAGTTTGGAAGAGTAGGCGCTGTCAAACTTCCTTTAAAGAAACATTGCTATCTATTTCATAGAGGCTAGAAATACAAAGGATGCATACTTAAACAAATTACAAGTATAATAATGATAAGAATGGTTATTATGAAGTAGTGTTAAAAGCAGTTTTATCAAGGGATATGAGAGGGAAAGAGGGAAGAGAATGGCATGATCGGCAATAGTTGAAAAGAAAATAACAATGAATAAAAAACAAAGGTTAATATTAAGCAAAAAAAGAACGAAGAAATTGAATTCCTATGACTTATGCTCTGATACTATGTTGAGAAACATGGATCAAGATACACACAGACCTAAACAAGCTAATGAGGCTCAAAATATATTCGAGACAGCATAATCATGGGAATTAAATATAAATGAACTAAGATTTGAGAAAGAACTTACAGTAGAAACATGGAGCTTGAGCCTTAGGGTGAGAGAACCATGGGAGTGCATAAATGAATCAGGAGAGATTGAACTGAGGCCCTCCTTATACAGAGTAGAGGGAAAAGTACCTCCTATGTGGGATGAATTGACTTTTCTTGAGAGAGCATCAGAGTTTGTGGGAAGATCCTTGCCTGTGGGATTAAATGGATGCATGAGAATATATGAGCATGAGAGGTGATTTCAAGATGCCACAAAAACTATCACCTCAGACCTTGAACCTAAACATTAGTGGAGGAGGCTGTGATAAAAGTAAGTAAAGAAGGGAGCACAAAAACAAAAGTCTCCTTTAGGTTAACATTTGATATGAGAATTTTAACCATACAACATCAATGGATATCTTTTCCTTCTATAGAATACATGAATATGCTTGTTTTAGACAAAAAATAAATAAAATAAGATAAGAAAAAGAAATTGAAATCTTGTTTTCCCTAATTCACACCTCTCTCATGTGCCTCTCCTTCTTCTCTTGTATGTTGCACCAATCTTTGTTTGGCAATGTGCAGAGTAAGTGCCCCTCGAATCCCTTACCTTTGTCAACCCATTGCCACTCATCATGTCTTGCATCCATTGTTGTTCCCCGAGCTTCTACATGTAGGAAACTTTTTCCTCCTCGTGCTCTTCCTCTTCCTCAAGTCTCCTCTGTGTTCCCCAAGCTTGCACATATATCCAACCTTTTCCTCCTCCTGGTCTTCCTCTTCCTCTTCCTCTGGTGTCCTCATCTCTTATCTCCATCTCGTTAATCCCCCCATCTCCCAAAAGCTATAAAAGAATCAAGGAATGGAAGCTCACCTCAAAGGTTGTACGCCTCTCTTTGTCTCTCTCTCTCTCACACACACACACACATTGTCACATGCTTAACGGAAATTTAGAGTATTTTTTAATGTTACATGCGTTTTAAAGTCAAAATTTATATCACATCATCTCATCATTTTGCTCCGCCCAATGTCCTTTGTATCCACATCTTGAAACATAGCTCAGTCTTTGTATTCAGTAATCTTGGGTTTAGGAATAAACAAAATCTCTACTCCTACTCTCTAGGCCCATACTCCGGCAGCCACACAGACTCTCTCTCTCAGTAATAAAAGAAGTCCCAACCTCTCTCTTTTAGCTATACTTCTATTCCTAATCTCTCGCTTCCATTCTCTCTCTCTCTTCTTCTCCTCTTTGATTACGCAAAAGTAATAAATAAAGAAGGAGAAACTGACATTTGGGGTGTAAAGATCGTCCTTTGTGACTTGATAACCATATGGGGGTTGAGATAACTATTGTGAAACGTACACCAAGCAACCCAATTGCCTTGTGGCTGAAGAGGTTTCCCCTTTGGGAGTCAAATCTACATTGGGGGACTCCAGAACTACCTTTATGGATGAAAGAATTTCCTTGGATGATCAAGTTGTCCATTGAAGCAAGACCATTTAAAAAACGAGTCACTTGCCTCTCTGCATGGGGGTCATCTTAAGGGTCGTCCAAGTTACCAACTAGTAAATATTACCATCCCTTGGGTGCCTGGTACACCACGCATATGGAGCCATTTAATTTTAAACATTAAGGACTATCACACACTAAAACATGTAGGAATGTGTTAGTCACTCACATACACACACATAGAGTGAAACATGTGCAAGATTAGTTCATAGAGTCGAACCCTTGATTCCCACTAGAACTTGACTATTTTTTAATGTTATATCGGCTTCAAGTCAAAGAGAACATCACATCATCTCGAGTGTACACCAGTTTTCTCCATCCAATGTGCTTTGTATTCACATTCTAGAAAACAATTCCATGTTTGTGATCACTAATCTCGGGTTTAGGAATAGACAAAATCCCTACTCCTACTCTCTCTCTCTCTCACTAATAAAAAAAAATCCCAATCTCTCTTTCTCGGTCCTCCTTTTTTTATCGCTCTATTTGAATCTCTCTTTCACTCTCCTTGTTTCTCGCCTTATGGGAAGAACCGCGTCCTCTCTCTATCAGTTCTCCATGTTTTTCCTTTTCTCTCTCCTCATCCTCTTTTATTTACGCAAAAATGATAAAATAAAGAAGGGGACACCGACCTTTGGGGTTACAACAACATCCTTTGGGTGACTTGATCACCATATGGATAATGGGGTCACTATTGTGAAGCGCACACCAAGTAATCAAATTTCCATGCGGGTGAACACTCTTCCCCTTTGGGAGATACATTTAAATCGGGGCTACAAAACGACCTTGTGGATTGAAAGGTTTTCCTTGGCTGATAAAGTTTCCCAATGGGCAAGACGACTTCAAGGCAAGTTACGTGCCATCTAGGCATTGGGGTCACCTTTAGGGTTGTCGAAGTTATGAACTAGTAAATAGGACCATCCCTTGGGTGCCTCATATAACACACATATGGATCTTTTTGATTTTTTAAAGGAATTTTGACAGTAGAGATCTACTCTTATGGTTAAGCTTGAATTAGTTTGAAATTACAAGTGAACGAAAGCATAACAAACATGGGACTATGTTTCCACAAAATAGAGGTTAAATCCCTAGCATAGCTGAGATACAAAGCTCTAAGGCCTAGTAAGGTAGAATTGAGGAAGGGATGACCCTAAGGCTAGAGGGAATCATTGGTTTTAATGGGCCAAAAGTCTGAAGCACGCATTGCATTGTCGAGAGGAACGACTAATTTCATCTCTATTTTAATGTAGAGGGATGTGTGCAGCCCTATCAAGCATTGAACCCTTGCCCCTAGTCGAGAGGACAAAGGGTTCAACAAGCCAAGCCAAGGCACATGGACATGATTGATTTGATTTTAACCACAAAGCAATATCAAGCACTAAAGATGTACGGATGTGGTAATCCACACACATACATATAATATTCATAGGAACATAACATACATGAGAACATGTTTAGAACTAATAGACCCCCCATTGCTTATTCTTGCTCTCCCTATCCTTCTCTCTTTCCTTTTCTTCCTTTTCCCATCTCCATCCCCTCTTCACCACATTCTTTTCTCCACAATTGACCAGTAATAAAGTCTATTGCTTTTTCTCCTCTCTCTTTTCCACTTTTCCTATAATTTTATTGGCCCTAGTCTCTACTTCTTCCCCTTGCTTTTGTCCTTCTCCTTCATGAACCACTTTTCATTTGTATCCTCTACATCCCTATCTTTCTTTCTCCTCTCCATCTTTTTTTTTCCTCTCCATCTCTTCTCTCTTTACTTCTCTTTTTCTTTGTTAGTCTCTACTTATCTCTCCTTCAGCTCTTTTTGTACAATTTTATCTCTCCCCAATCTCTACTTCTTTCTCTTTATTTTCACCTTCTTCCTCATGCACCACTTATCCTTTATATTATACCTCTCCATCTACCTATTCCTTTCTCCTCTCCCTGTCTTCCTCCCCATTTCCCTTTTCCTTTTCCACCTTGCATTTATCTTCCCTCTCTCTCTCTCTCTTTACCTCTCTAGTACAATTTTATCACCCCCCACAATCTTTCTCTCTTCCTTTCCATAATCTTCTCTCCCTCCCTTTATCCTTCTTTCCCTCTTCTCTTCCCCTCGACCTCCCATCATATTTATATCTTCTTCTCAACTTCTCTTTCCTCCCATCTCTCTCTCTCTCTCTGTTGTAACACTATGTCACTATCGAGGCATTAATATGCCCTTGGTCACTAGCTGCAACTAGGGCAAGGTCTACTCTTCACTCATTTGGAAAATCAAAGGTGTATAAGTGCACCATGTATTGCAGATCAACACTTTTTGGTGCCATTTCAGTGTGTAGAAAGTCATCTTGTTCTTGTAAAATTTGGTTTGTTAAGTCAAGTTTTCACTCCATCGCAAGAAGTTCCACTTCTACTATTGCTGTAACCTCCATAGGTAGGATTAGGTATTAAGACTGGAGATAAGTTGTGAGTATAATTTTCTTTTTTCTATGAGTAGAGTAGTTTGTTCCATTTCATTTATTTTCTTATTTATTTTGGGAAGCCTTGAAACTCCAGAGGTTGCAACGTCCGATATGGCTCAGCTAGTAAGTTGCCAAAATTGACCACATGTACACTGGGGCCAGCTGTGGAAGGTCCTTCAGTCTGCATGATGAGTGATACGAATGTGGAGGAGATCTACTACAAATGATTAACACATTAGTATGGAAATTAATCATAATCCCGATAATGTGAGAACGCAATCCCTTTCCATAACCGATGTATAAGCCATATAGCCGAGTGTTGTGAGGTAGTTTATGGAATGATTGTTTGCAAAAACTAATGCAGGTCACTAGACACCTACATGCTTTAGATAATGCATACATTGCTTAAGATGAAAAGGTATTATAAGTGATGGTGGGTGAGTGCGATTGAGTTTATACAAAGTTCAGTTGTGAAATAATTATTACAAGGGGGTTGGTTATTCGGGATGGGGGTAATGTTGTACAATGGGTCATGAGAAGGTTGTGGATGCATTTCGGTATCCATTTTCTAAGGGTTGCTGAGTGGGTGGTATGCTTCTGCTGAGGGACAAAAGGTGATATTGGATGTTGTGGTGTTGGGGGATGAAGAGATTTTTGAGGGGTATATGTTACATGGCTTGAGTGTTGGGCTATAATACAATGCTTGGGTACCATATCTACGTGGGTGTGGGTCGGTTGGTTAAGTACTGCTTGGCGATCCAAATATGTCGAACCTTCATCAAGGTAGAAGAAGGTCAAGGAGATGTTGAATATTGCCTCTCATTCTGCTAAAACTTCATCTTATCATTGTCTCCATTGTTGAAAACTCTCGGTGCATACTTGTTTCGTGCTGCTTGCTTTGTGATCTTGATACTGCTACCTTCTTTGCATCACCTGGTATGGTCGTTGGTTTGGGTTCCTAAGTCCTGGTCGATGCCTGTGCGATTGGCGGTGAGAGGTTGGGTTGACACTCTGCTTTGGAAAAGAAGGGAGGTCCAACACTTGCAAACCTTTCCCATTAGGAAGTGAGGCATTTTGTACCACAGATCTAGGCCAGTCCACAATAAGTGTGGAAGGATGGCAACCAAGGGCTATAGTGCCCATTTGACCGCTGATGCAATCCACTTGACCATTGATCTAATCCACCTGATCGTTGATGGTCCCCATTTGTCCCATCTGTTGGGTGGTGACCCCTTCTAGTTTGCAAGAAGACCAGGGGAAACTTTTTTTATGTTCTTTTGAATGGCAAGTGTCCATTCCCAAGCCTGTGTGGGTTGGTGTAGATGTAATGTGACTTATCTAGCCAAAGATCTTTCCATCCTCCTTCGCATGTAGTTCATATGGTGTAGGGTTACATACCTTACGCGAAGTGCTGTTAGGGAAGTCAAGAGGTATCACTCGCTACTGGTCTAAGGTTCCAATCTGTAGGGAGCCATGTCTAAGATTAAGGTCCATTGAGTGATCGTATAGCCAATCTTGGCCAAGGATTAGGGGTTCTATGAGGTCCTCATCATGGCACACTAGGAGCTTCATTGTCATTGTAACTTCATGAATGAGGACAGGAAAGTCCACCTCGCCCATGCAAGGGATTTCCATGCCTTCTAGGCCTATGAGGTATGCCTCAATTGGTCGCATTTCTATTCTTGAGTCCTTATAGTGGGAACTAGTTGCAGCACCTGAATCAATTAAAGCCCTAAGCTCGTGGTGAGTGTTTCCACATTCTATCATGACTGGAATGAATGGTTTCCTATCCACTATGCTAGGATGCGCACTTGAATTTGTTTGACACATGGCCATGGGGTATCTAGGTGTTGTTTCCAGATGGTTATAATGTTCTCTCCCTAGTCCTTCTCTTCTTAGCTTCATGCGCTTAATGGGTTCTATAGCTTCTGGATGAGCTCCCATGCATATTCTCTTTTCTTCCTCCTTACACTTGTTTGCCAACGTGAGTCGTCTAAGCATATCCTCAGTAAGAGGTTCTTGATAAAGCTTGACTCTATAGCCACTAATGTAATTAGGCATTATCTCTCCTTCTAGGGTGGCTAATTGTACCACTCCACTTGTCAAAAGTTGATTAATGATCATAGATCCATAACCTTGCTTTTCTAATTTCCATGCATGTTGTTTCATCAGCGTATACACTAGAACTAAGTCCCCTTCTTTTAAGCCTTTATCTTTCACATGTGCATTGAAATAGGCTTTCTATCGCTTCTTTGCTACATATATGCCTTCTGCTGCTTTCAGCCTGGTTTCTCCTAATCATTCCAAATCCATTATTCTTGAGGATAATTCATGGCCGGTCCACTCGTGTTCTTGTGCAACCTTAAGGGTGGGTATCAAAAAGTCCAAAGGAAGCACAATGTTTTGACCAAAAACCATCTGAAAGGGAGTTGTATTGAGTACGATCTTGTAGGCCACTCGATATGCCCAAATAGCGTGATGTAACTGTTTGTCCCAATATGAAAGTTTGTTGTTCACGAGTTTCATCAATACAGTGGAAAGGATCTTTTTAGTACTTTTTGATTGACCATTGGCATGAGGATGATATGGTGCGGATTTCTTGTGAATCACCATAAAATCTTGTAACAAATATTCAATGACTTGGTTTAGAAAGTGAGTTCCTCGATCACTCACTAGCTCTATAGGAAATCCATATCTTGTAAAGACATTTCCAAATAAGAATTTTGTAGTCGTGTGTGCATCATTCTTTTTTTTGGCCTTAGCCTCTACCCATTTGGTAAGATAATGTGTTGCTACTATGATGTATTCTGCATGAGTACTTTTTCCAGGGGGTTAATGGGTCCTACAAAGTCTATGTCCCACTTGGAAAATGCACGTCCTCCCATCATGGGTTTCAATGGCATTTCATCTCTACAAATAGGAAATTGAGTTTTTTGGCACACATCACATCTCTTAATATAGGTATGTGCATCCATGTGAAGAGTGGGCCACCATAATCCTGCAAATAGTATGGCTTTGATTATCTTATCGGGGCCAAAATGACCTCCTGTCACACCTTGGTGCGCAGTCTCTAGTACACTCGAATAATCATTCTCATGAACACATTGTCTTAGGTATCCGTCTCATCCTTGTTTGTATAGATTATTTCCACTAAGTGCGTAGTCTTGAGCTTCCTGTTCTAGACTTCATTGTCTTGCTAAAGTCATTCCTTGAGGGAATGTTTTCATCCTCAACTAAGTCACTAAAGGTTCACTCCATTCTGGTGTGAGAGACATATGATATAACATGGCATGTTCTAGTGCTGGTCTATCACAAGAGCAAGGACATTCTTTGCACAACTTGTAGACATCTGCTTCCATAGAAGGCCAATATACTCCTAGTCTATGTAGAGTCTGCAATGTACGATGTTTTGAATGGTGTTGCTTTAATGCACCTACATGTGCTAATTGCAACCAATTCGGGTGTTCTGATTCATCTACACAACAAGCAAGAAACTTCTAATTATCCTGTTTATATATACTTCCTACTATTATCTAGTATCTTTGTGACTTCATGATTTCTCCTTCTTTGATCCTAATACTTGGATTCTTGCGTCCATATGTTTGTGAGAATAGGGCCAAAAGGATTAGCCCATTCTAGTACTATTTTGAGGTTACACAAATATGCATCGAGTAGTTCATCCACTATTCATTGAGGAGCTTCTCCTATGGTTAGTCTTGAGAGATGGTCCGCTCTTAGATGGGCTTTTCCCTTCCTGACTACTACTTCAAAGTTGTACTCAATGATTAATAGAAACCATCGTATCAGTCATCCGGTATTACAAGGCTTATTGACTAAGTATATAAATGCCTGGTGATCTATGAAGAACTTGAACTTATTTGCCAACAAGTAATGCCTAGATTTCTTTACTACGTAGATCATTCCTAGTCCTTCTCGTTCTGTAGTGGTGTAATTTCTTTTTGCTACATTCAATTGTCTACTCACATAAGCCATGAGGAGATCCACATTACCTTCATTCATAGGTTGTGCCAACACACATCCTATAGCATAGTTGGATGCATCTATATGTACACGAAATAGCTTGCTCCAATCTAGGGTTGTCAATATAGATGTCGAGAACAAGCATCGTTTAAGTTCATTGCATGAATTTTCACATTCATCTGTCCATTCGAACTTGGTCAATAGAGAGTATAGAGGCTTGGCTATGATAGCATACATGTGTATGAATCATCGATAGTAACCACAATGGCCCATGAAGGCTTGTACCTCTTTTACGTTCTTAGGCCTAGGTAGTTCTGCAATTACTTTCACTTTTTCCTCATCCGTAGTAATTCCGTTCTTTGACACAATGTGTCCTATAATTTTTCCTTGTCTGACCATGAACACACACTTTTCTAGGTTCAGAAAAACTTGATATTCTCCACATTTGTCATACTTGCCTTAACTCTGGGATATGAGTCGGCCTCATACTCAAATGAGTACATATATCATCGACATAAACTTCCAAATTCTTGCGTAAGAATTCCTTAAAAACATGACACATAAGTCGTTGGAAACTGGGGGCTGCATTTGTCAGCCCAAATGGCATCACATGAAAGGCAAATATGCCCCATTGTGTCGCAAAAGCCATCTTGTGTTGATCTTCCAGAGCAATGGCTACTTGATTATAGCCCGAGAAGCCATCAAGAAAGCTATAGACTTCCTTGCCTGCAACTCGTTCCAATAAGTGTTCCGTGATAGGAAGAGGATAACTATCTCTAATAGTGGTGACATTAACTTTTTAAGGTTAATACACACGTGCAATTTTCCATTTTTGGGCACAACCACAATGGGGGATACCCATTCTGTATGCTCAATTTCATGAATGAATCTTGCTTCTATCAAATGATCTATTTCTTCTTTGATCTTAGCACCATAGTACCAAAATCACAAATGGTGAAAGTATGTTCAAACTCCACACCCCAAGTGGTGAGAGATATGCCTTCAAGTAAACCTAAAGTTTCTTTCTATGTCCATCAGCCATTGTAGCTTCATCCGGGTGGGTCTTAGTGCTAGCTTACCCCAACGTTTCCATAAAGCACTGGTAGCGATGGCTACTCCGCCTCCTAAATCTAAGATAGCTTTGGTGGTGTAGCCCTTGTGGGCTCACATCTCCAATTCGTTCTATGGGTATCTATGGTACCTTCTTGTGCGATCCTATCTGGGAGGGAGCAATAGCAAGCTCAGGGAATTGGTTTGCTATGTGCTTCCACAATTTTGGTTTAATCTTTAACAACTCCTCTAGAGTGAGATGGCACTGTACTTTAGTGTTCTTGATTACTTCTCTGTTCCTAGGAATTACTGATTCTTCATTTCTTACTATTATCGTGGGTGCTCTCATGCTAATAGACTTTGCTTCCCAAGGTCTTGTGAACTGAGGTAATCCTTGCAAAGAATTGGATTCAAAATCTGTTTGTTCACTTAGTTGCTCTTCCTCTACATCGTCATAGATAGAGGGGATGTCTTGGGGAAATTGTTCTTGCAAGTCATCTATCTCTTGAATAGGAGGATGGGTTTCTTTCTCTTTTCTCCACTTCTCTTCTTGGATTTCTCTTAAAAATTCGTGTGAATATTTGTGTATGGAAGACAGGTTGTCTTCAGCCTCTCTATTTGGCACTTGAGACAAGGATGGTGCATTCCTTTGTTGTGTCTCAGGAACAAGAGGGTTCCTATGCAGATTCTTCTTCTCGTTGTTGCTGATCAAGTATTCTAACCTCTCTAGTAGTCCTTGAAAGTGTAATTCAGGTTTTGTCATGTTGTTCCAATTAATATATTGAGAGGCTTCGAACATAGCTTGTGCTAATTCTACCATCTTCATGCAAATTTTAGTCCTCTCGATCTTTAAGTCTGCTCTTGGATAGTTCTTTCTCATTTTAGCTATCTGGGGTCCTTCTTTTAATCTCACCTGATATGCATCAAACATTGTGTAGAGATTTTTAGGCATGGGTTCAGCTAAAATTGATCCTAATCTCTGAGCTAGATTCTCCCGATCAAATTCTTGTGAAGCCAATTCTAGGATTTTGGCTCTAGATTCCTTTAGACTTCCTTCCAACTTAGTTATCTTTTTACTCCACTTTCTCTTAATTCTTTCTCTGGAATCTTTCCAAGATTTCATCTTTTTATTACTAGACTCTCCAGCTTCACTAGTTCTGACTACTTTTTCAAGCTTCAGCTATTGATTTTGTAAGAGCACTTGGGCTCTTGTTATAGCTTGAATAGGCACGTATGTAGGGTTGGATCCATCTGAGTTATGCACAATACCTATCATATTAATGGGTGTTACTTTTGAGCCATTAGCAGGGTTCTTCGAACAATCTCTTATAACATGCTCTTTACCACACTCGCCACAAAAACCTTGTATGTTATAGTATTGTGATTGTCCCGCTATCAGAGGATGTGGGCAATCCTTAATGAAATGATCACCTTGGCACTTAAAGCATGGTCCTTTAGGGCCTTTTGGTCTCTACTATCTTAACTGAGGTTGCGGACTAGGGTTTGTATACATGACATTAGCATAGTCGGTCTCCCAACTGGGTTCCAATGGTGGATTATCATATTGATATGTTTCCATATGTTTTGGTGACTCTGTATAATATGCAGGTGGGCTATCTACATGGGTAGAGTCAAAACTATTAGAAATTGGGATCACTTTCAGTGATCAGAGGTGAAGAAGGCACTAAAGCCCTATTGAGGTTCTCTTCTGCAGCAACGTATTTGACTTAGATGACATTCGTTGGTGGGGGTGGTTTCTGAGCTAAAACTGGTTGTGCTCTCTATTGAGCTTGATAAGGATAGTTCTGTGGAGGCCTATAGTAATGAGGTTAAGCATTGTATTGAGCTTGATACCTCCCAGGTTGGGGGCATGCTTGCAGGTAGTTTTGTCGTACCACTTGTTTGTTATATGGGTAGTCCTGGGCAGTGTGATTCGTGTATTGTCTCTCAATTGTACAGTATTGGCCACTAGGGTTGGCTTGTGGTTGTGTTACATTGGGAAACACATTTGCCATATGATCACCACCACAAGTGTAACAACGCTTGTTTGTTGTTAACCTAGGCATCTGTTTGCTAGAGACTCCTAGTTTTTGGGCCATGTTTTCTACTAGGTCTTCTATCGAGCTAGAAATTTTTGAGGATGCTAGAGATGAACAATTTGAGTCCTTATAGACCTTTGGGAGTTCCAACTCATCTCCTAAATGGTACTCAATCTCTATACATATTCTTACACATTGCTCTAGTGTTCTAGGTTCCTTTAAGTACACATAGGAGTGTAGTTAAGAGCTTAGGAGGCCATCTAAAAACAACGACACTTTCTTGGCCTGTGAGGTTAGTTCTTGTGTCAGACATCTCTCAACATATTGTCTAAACCTACATCATGTGAATCTAATTGTTTCCTGAGGTGTCTGTTTGAAGCTCTGAATTAATGAAGAAGTATCATGTCTGATTCCACTTTTAGAGAATTCCGTGATGAATGACTCTAAGAAGTGATGAATATCCCTAAATTGCCTTTTTTGCAATGGTTGGAACCAAGTTAAAGCCGTGTTCTTTAACATGAGTCCAAACGCATTGTACTGCATGAACATTTCTTCTACTTGCTCTGTGCGCAACACCTGCTTGAATTCCGCAACATGGTCATAGGGATCTCCTGTCCCATCAAAGTAGTTCTTCATGGAATTTACTAATTGATTGGGTCTTAGTATCCTGGGGTGTTCACGTGGTCTAGGTAGAGAAAAATAATCTCTACCTCTTGGTATTCTTGGTTCCCTTTGTACTTACAATCTATTAGTGTCCATAGTGGTTCTCTCCCTCCCTATGGGTGGGTGAAACTTACTTCCGATTTCTCTTTGTTCCTCTCTCTCTCTCAGTACCATGGGATGAGGATGTTCTTGAATGCTAATGGCTAGTGTTTCCATTTGTTCATGATGGGGGAATAGTAACTCGCCTCTCCATGTTTAGACAAGTCGTGCATGGCCCAACACTACAAATACTCTTTCTAAAGTATCATCCAGGTATACAACCTTTCCAGGTGTATCTGGGTCCTTGGATTCGTAAATCATTTGGTACCTCCAAAATGCTTCATCAGTTTCCTTATTTAGAAACAATTCTATGCTTCTATTGTACTTATGGAACCATTTCCGGTGTAGTACTCTTGTTAGTATAGATTTCCCTTTGGGTGTCCTAGGTTCATCTCCTAGTGGTTCTTTTCCTTGGATTCTTGCTTCCGTATCTAGACTTACTATACCAAAATCATTGGTATGATTTGGTTGAGTACTTATGATGTACATTGTTCCTTCTTTGTCTATGTATGCATTTCTCTTGAATTTCACCACTAGACATTACAATCCAAGGGGTTGGTGAGGGTTATGCAATTGCACCACTGATCTACGCAAACCATCCTCATAGATACAAGCACCTAAGTGGTTGGTTCGAACATATTCTAGTTGGGTTCTGTAGGGTCCTTCGAGTATTTCCAAATATGCTACATTTAACCCTCCTTCTAGTCTTCCCATGCTAAAGGCCATTCCCAATTCCCTGGTATCTGAGTCCAACTCATATAGGTAACTATTCAAGTGTTGAGCCTACAAACGTGCAGTAGTTCCTACACTTTTGATGATCTAAGGCTTCATCGATCTGACTTACCTATATGCTTGCACGATCTAAGCTTCATGAGTGTACTTCCTAAATTACTCAATACACACTCTGATTGCCAATGTTTCTATGTTCTTAATTGCTTGTTTCGTTTTTAATTCCTTTAGATTCTTGTCTTGCCTCAATGTATATGTTAAGACTCGACTTTCCATTGTACTTTTGAGTTCTCATTCTATCATACTTAAATTCTTTCCTTTAGGTTTTTTGTTTAGCATACTTTTGTTTTAGTCTTGGACTTAAAAAATTAAGTCTCTTGGACTTGGTGTGTTCCTATTTTCGTCCTCATTTAATCCACAATGCTAAATGTTTAGTCTAGGCTAATAATTGACTGAGGGGGTTGAGTATTCTTCCAACCTTGAGTCAGCTTATTTGATTGCTGTACTGCCCAAGAAGTCACACTTCCCAAGCCTTGCGTTCTTCACTTGCCTTGCTTTGATTGCCCTTGGATAGCTCTTGCTAGACTTGTCAAAATCCAATGTTTAGACCTATTTTTAAATCAATGCTCAAGCACTTTGATATATACACCTTTAATGGTCCCTTTGTCTCCTTATGAAATTCCCAAGTGCCCCCTGGCTTTCCTAGTCCCACAAATGGGTCAACCTCAAATTATCTTATCTAAATATCAACATGTTCTTCTTGAAAAAATAGTTGATATCACGTAGAACTCAAAAAGAGCTTTCTAACGAGCCCTAGAGCTCAAAAAACGGACTTCAAATGACAAAGTTATGGATGTTCAGGCTCTCGGGTGTAAAAAACTGACAATCAAGTTTTTCTTCAAATATGAGCTAACGGGTCTCCAATAAGCTTAATCACCCAAAAAATTACTCAAGATAGCCTCAAAATAGCCCAAAAAAGAAAACCCTAAATTTGGCATTTTTGATGGACAATTGCAATGGTCTGAGATAATCACGATGGTCTGGGACCGTCGCGATGGCCCAATTGAACCATCGCGATGGTCCGATGGTGCGAGGCATCGCGACGGTAAAAAATGAGGCGTCGCAATGGTCTATCTAGCGAGCAATTGTGATGGTGTGAGCCCATCGTGATGGTCTAATTTGACACATGGCAAGTGAGTCGTCACAATGGCGTGGGCCAATCCCAATGGCGTGGGGTCGACGGGATCCTCGTGATGGTCAGTGACCATTGCAATGGTTCAAGAGAACCATCATGATGGTGTGAGACCATTGCGATAGTCCAGTCGAGCCATCACGATGGCGTGAGCCAATGGCGATGGTGTGACACAATCGTGCATGAGCCCGTCACGATGGTCCACCAAAGTGCAAATTTCTAAAATGCATCTATGGATTCGTGAGTGCGCAAGGATCACCTACACTGTGCTATACACGCTTACCAAAACAGTTGACTTTGTCAGACCATCACGATGGCCTGATACCTACGGCAGATCTAAGAGAAAGTTGATTTTCTCACCTTTTGGAAGCTCCCCTACTACTCTAGAGCACTGTACCAGCAAGAAAACTCAAAAACACACATGCAAAAACAAACACAAAAGCTCACTCTCTCTCTCACATGCACAAATGAGAGAAATGAGGGGGATAGATGGATATGGTGAAATTTTTGATTTTTTTGGAGTGGAAGAAGATGATGCAGTGGTGAAGGAGGAGTGTAGAGGAGACTACTTAAAAACAACAACAGAAACTAAAATCTTTACCTTCCAATGCCAACTCTTGCTATACTCTTACCATGAAGCATTTGTCCTAGACTGGATCCTTGGCAACAACGCCAAATTTGGTGTTGCTCTAGCACAATGGTAAGCACCATGTTAAGAAGCTCCACCTCCTTAATGTCAACTTGCAAAAGAGATAGGAGTGATATGAAGATCGTGAATGCGAGATGTAGTGAGAGTGAAGGTGAGAAGCATGGAGATGCACACACACATACACACACATAAGAAAGAGACAAGCAAGACACAATGGAAGGTTGAAAGTAGATTCTATTACTCAAGAACACTCTTACAAGCTCAATCTCACACTAACTCATACAATTCTACACTAGCTAACCTCAAAAATGAGCTCTCTAGCTCTATTTATAGTTTTTAGACTAGTTTTGACTGACTTCACATCTAATGTTCGGCATACTTAAAAAATAGGTTCTAGGCACTATTTGAAGGTCTAAACGAGATCTAAAAATAGCCAAAATTGGTATGCTTAATCTACCTAAGCTCCTCAAGCTCAAGGAATCCTTGTCTTGCAGAAAATGGAGCTAGTAATTACAAAAGTGTGTGCTTCTATGATACACATGGTACAAGAGTGATGAAGATCATTGTTGAGGGTTTTGAGAAAGTAATATAAAACATGTTTCTTTGGAAAAAATAAAACGCTTGGCTCCCCACGACTTCTTCGTAATCCGCCTTCACATGCTTCCTTGTCATCTGTTCCTTTCACTACTGCCAACACACACATACATACATTTACACATATGTTTGTGTATGTGTGTATGACATTTGTAAGTATGTATGTATCATGTATATGTGTGTGTATATGCATGTATATATGCATATGTGTGTGTATCTGTGTGTATGTGTATGCATTTTTGTGTATGCATGTGTTTATATGTGTATGTGTATGCTATGTATGTGTGTATGCATGTGTATGTGTATGTATTTTTGTATGTTTATTTTAATTTATTAATTTTACTAATATTATAACATAAATGTTTTTATTCATTTTACTTTTTTTAATTTTAGGATTTTAAAACAAAACGAGAGCTTTATGTGACTCCTACTTGCAATTTTTTCACTTTTAATGTAAATAAGCATTAGAAACTAAGAGCTCTAGTTTCGGAGTATCATTTAAATTTTACATCTGATGAATGTGGTTGTGGATCCAGATCTCTTGGCATCTACTACTCTCTAAAAGGTGCTCTTGGAGGTCTAAACCATCCATAATTCACTAATAAACCATCATCAGTATGTAATGAATTAATAACATTGAGAGCTTAGTATCTTCCTACATCTCTACTCATGTATGGTGATCTATATGTGTGTGTATGTGTATGTGTATGTGTGCACGTGTGTGTATGTATGTGTCTATATGTGTATGCATCTATGTGCATGTGTGTGTGTATATGTGTATGTGTATGTTTGTGTTTTATGTATGTGTGTGTGTATGCATGTGTATGTGTGTGTGTTTATTATAATTTATTATTTTTAATAATATTATAACATAAATGTTTTTATTCATTTTAATTTGTTTATTTTCAAGAGTTTAAAACAAAATGAGAGCTTTATGTGAGTCCTACTTGTGGTTTGTTCACTTAAAATGGAAGTAACATTAGAAACTAAGAGATCTTGGTCTAGAGTCACATTTAAATTTTACATCTAATGTATGTGAATGTGGACTCAGACTCTTGGTTTCTGCTACTCTCTATACACCTAATAGATACATATCTTTCTACATCTCTACTCATATATGGTGATTCATGACTATTTTCATGCTCATGCATGTGTGTGTATATATGTGTATATGTGTATGTATGTGTATGTGTTTGTATGTGTATGTGTATGTGTATGTGTATATATGTATGTGTAAGTATATGAATGTGTGTATATGCATGTTTGTATGTGTGTGTATGCATGTTTATAAATTTGAAGTTCTTTTTTTATACTAATCCTTTTTTTGTTTGAGATTAAAATA
The DNA here is from genome assembly GCA_020310875.1 of Ceratopteris richardii. Lineage (NCBI taxonomy): Eukaryota > Viridiplantae > Streptophyta > Polypodiopsida > Polypodiales > Pteridaceae > Ceratopteris > Ceratopteris richardii. The sequence continues at coordinate 168,341,064 of CM035424.1, read as the reverse complement.
ATAGGAGATATTGAATGGTAGAAAGAAATAAGAGAGGAGCTGACATACTACGTGAGATGTGGTAGTATTTTCACAGATAGCTACATCTTTAGGAATCATTTCCTCAACAGAGGGTATGGAAAATAGTTCATATTACTGTGAGTTATAATTCTCATATGTTTTATAAATATTTTTTATCTAATTTATGTACTTTTACTCCATTAAATAAATAGAGGCTGCTTCAAAGAAGAGATTTGAATTAGGTCTTACATCATGTTTAGGCCAAGTGGGTCATCATAATTTTTTGCTACATTTGTAAGTATATGTATTATTGAAACTATATGTTTTATTTTATTTAAAACACTAATTATTAATCTTTTTTATTTTCTTCACTACAACAAAAGGATTATGGTCGTTAACCTATGGAAAAGGAAATCAGATATGCTACATATTGTGGATATCGACATCTTAGTGAGAAGATAAGAGATCATCTAGAGGATTTTTTTAGTATTATTAAATTTGATATACTTTATTTTATTTTTATTGGTGTTTTATATGTTTTATCTATTTATGTTTGTTATATGTAATACATGACTATTACGGAGAAGCTGATATGGATGAGGTAGAGATAGACACAAAAGGGATGATATCGATCATCATAGGGTACTAACCCGTCTACCCATGATGCCTCTTCACATACATCAGATCATGATGATGTGGATGATCATGATCACGGGGTGATTCAGATGATTGGCACTTTACATTGGATGTATTATGTACATTGATATGCATGTACACACACACACACACACACACACACACACACACATATATATATATATATATATATATATATATATATATATATATATATATATATATATATATATATATATATATATATATATATATATATATATATATATATCAATTATGTTTTTTATTGTTTCTATGGTGTGAGTTCATAATTTTAATAATTTTAGAGTTTTTATTAAATTAATTTATTTTATTGAAGTTAATTATATGAGTGAAATGTACTAATTACTTTTATTACAAATTATATTTAACATGTGATTTATTACTTTAATTGTATGATTTATTCATATTATGTGTGTTTGTGTGTGTATATGTAAGTATGTGCATGTATTTGTGTGTGTATATGTATGTATGCATATGTAGGTAATTGTCTATATTTCTGTATGTGCATTTATGTGTGTGTATCTATGTGTGTTGTGTGTGTATGTGTAGGTGTATATGTATGTGTGTATGTGTATATGTAGGTGTATGTGTATGTGTGTATGTGTGTATGTGTGTATATGCATGTGTATATGCATGTGTATGTGTATGTGTGTATATGTATGAGCATGAATGTGCAAGTGCATGTGCATATGCATTTGTATATATATATGTGCATGTGTGTATGTGCATTTGTATGTCTATGTGTATAAGTATGTGTTTATGTGTGTATGTGCATGTGTATATCCATTCAGGCATGTGCATGTAGATATGTTTGTTCATGTGCATATTGTACGTGTGTGTAGGTGCATGTGTATGTGTAAGTGTATGCATGTATGTATGAACATGTGTGTAAGTGCATGTGTATGTGCATTGTATGTGTGTGTCTATGTGCATGATTATGTGTATGTGTGTATATGTGTATATGTGTATATGTGCATGTGTATGAGTATGTGTATATATGTGTATATAATATGTGTATGTGTATATGCATGTGTGAGTGTGAGTGTGAGTGTGCATGTGCATGTATATGTGTATATGTGCATGTGAATATGTAAGTATGAGTATGTCAATTGATGAACACAAAACAATTTAAATGATCTACAAATAATGGAAATTGTACTTACAATAATTAGCCATATATTATGCTCGGCGAGCTTCTTGAATAACTTGCAATAAAGAGAGAGAGAGACAGAGAGAGAGAGATCAAAAGAGAGAGAAAGAGAGAGAGAAAGATAAAGAGAAAGAGGGAGAAAGAGGGAGAGACAGAGAGAGAGAGATATATATATATATATAGAGAGAGAGAGAGTAGGAGAGAGAGATAGAGAAGGGAGAGAGGTCAAGCTTGTAAGCACACCGTAGATATGAATGTTGGACTGCTCTTCGATCAGATGCATGCAAAATAACAATCAAAGAAGTATGCATTTTTTTTATTTTGGTCAAAAGCAAGCATCATATAAGCGATGTGCATGAATCATATATGAGATCCTCTAAATCGTGGCATATGTGATATTACTCTGTGTTAAATATGCAATATTTTTTTTGTGTGGCATATGTGATGCTCTCAATGTGTCGCATATGCAACTCACACATATGTGACCCTTGAATTAACATCATTAGTAGCCTTGGAAATAGCATCAATATTAGCATCGTTTAAATGATGGTGCGCACTTCATTCTCAATGTGACATAATGTGCAATCATGATGCGATGAAATTGTGTCATGTGAATCATCACTACACCCCCTTATTCCTTGTAATGGTTCCTCATGCAATTCAATGGTTAATTTATATAAAAGCTAATGGCTCGAGGTTCATACATATAGATTTATTGATAGGCAACCTCTTGTAGGTTTATCATCGACAGGTGATTGCTTTAAGAGATTGATCAGGGGCCAACTATTGTCCATGCAGTGACAGAGTGTTACTACACACACAAAGAAAGAGAGAGAGAGAGAGAGAGAGAGAGAAAGGGAGATGGAAAGGAAATGGAAATCTAGTATAAATATGATGGGATGTTGAGGGAAAGAATCTAGGGAAAGAAGGATAAATGCAATGAGACAAGATTAGGGAAGGGAAGATTGAAAGACTAGGGGTGATAAAATTGTACTAAAGAGGTGAAGGAGATAGAGAAGGAAGTTAAATACAAGGTGCAAAAGGAAAAGGGAAGTTGAGAGGGAAGATAAGGAGAGGAAAAGGGAATTGAGGAATGGAGACGTAAAATATAAAGGATAATTTAATTCTAATTTTCTAAAGGGCAATTTTCTCACAAGACTATGAACAACCAAGTTACCCTACCATACCCCCTAATCAACCACAAGAGCAAGTACTCTTGTTAGTAGCCGACAAGGGACTGAAGGACTAACGAGGCATGGCAGTCAGAGAAGAGAGTCAGAAGGGAGAGAAGGCACAAGCAGACAAGGGAGTCAACGAAGATCTGGCAAATAGGCCAATAATTTTCTTCAGGAAGAAGTACGTATGAGCATTCACGCAGATTTAGCACTAAGGCAACCTTAATTTTTCAAAACCTCTACACCAATTAAAAGTGATTCTCATCACTAAACACCATTGTAAATACCATTTCATCTTTTTGTAGCTCCATTTTGTGCAAGCCAAGGAGTCCTTGAGCTTGAGGAGCTTTAGAAGTATCTACCTACCAATTTTCGTATTTTTTAGATCTCTTTTGAGCCCTCAAATAAGCCCTGGAACCTAATTTTTAACTAGGCCGGACACTAGGTCTGAACAGGGCCAAAGCTAGTCATAAACTATAAAAGGAGCTAGAGAGCTCATTTTTGAGGTTAGATTGTAATTGAAACGAACTTGTAAGAGCTTTTAAAAAGTAATCTAAGAACTCCATTGATTCTCCCTCTTTGTCTTGCCGTGCGTGCGCGTGTGTGTGTATGTGTGTGCATGCTTGTGTGCTTCTCACTCACGCACTTGTGCCGCCACTTGCTCGAGGTCTTCATACCTTCCTCACGTCTTCCCGGATTGACATTAAAGGAGGTGCTACTCATCACTGAGCTACACCAAATTTTGGCGCCGTTGCCGGGGATCGAGCTTTGAGGACGAGCGTGTGATGGTAAGACGTAGAGTTGACGCGTTGGAGTTGTAGGTATTTTCTTCACTTTCATCTATCTTCTTGTTTTTTCTTCACCATCTTTATCGCCATCATCATCCTCACCATCTCCCACCTCCATCTCCATCATCGCGAAAATCTTCAGTTTTGATCATATCACCATCTCCACCTCATTTCCTTCATTCTACTTGTGAGAGAGAGCGAGAGAGCGATATTGCTTGCACTGTTTTTTGCATGTTTATTGTGTTTCTTGCAGGTATCATCATCATCATCCCCTCCAGCTTCCTGCGCAGGTACGAAACTTGTCGAAACTGTCTCGCGGTCGCAGGCTTCTGTCAATCGCGACTGACAGAAATTTTTGGTTTTTCACAAAATTGAGTGCAGCACTAGAACAAGCACAAGGAGCACATCCTAAAACACTAAAAACAGTAGAAAAATTCCGAGGTTTTCTGTCAATCGCGACCGACAGTCTCTGTCAATCGCGACCGACAGACCCTGTCAATCGCGATCGACAGACCTCACGACCGACAGACTGCCACGTAGGACCCTGTCAATCGCGATTGATACCGTCGATCGCGATCGACAGCCACGACCGACACCTCTGTCAGTCGCGATTGACACCGTCGATCGCGACCGACTGAAATTCCACGACTGATTGACTTTTACGCGTAGCCACGTGTCCATCGCGATTGATAGGCCCCCGATTGACTGAAATTTCGGTGAAAAATCCGGAAAACGTGTCGATCGTGATTGATACCGTCGATCGCGATTGACAGCCACGATCGACTCTGTCGATCGCGATTGACAACCACGATCGACTCTGTCGATCGCGATTGATACCGTCGATCGCGATTGACACTGTCCATCGCGACTGACAGGCCCGACGGACACCTCTGTCAATCATGATTGACAGACCTGTCGATCGCGATTGACAGGCTTTTCGGCCAAAAATTAGGGTTTGCTTTTGTTCAAACTTTGGGATAAATTTTGGGGCAAATAGTCACTCCATTGGCATAATTGGAGGTTCCTACACTTGTGTTTTGGGAGAAAATCATAGGATCCGTCAGCCAGATTGAATCCTGTCCTAACCCCCTGAACCCTGAACAGTCATAACTTCTTCATACAAAATCAAATTTTTGAGCTCTAGGGCTTGTTGGAAAGCTCGTGGCATCTACTACACGCCCTCAACTGTTTTTTATAAAGATAATGCGTTGATTTTCAAATAGGGTATTTTGAGTTGACCATACCCAGGGGGATCAAAGTCAGGGGTCTTTAGAATTGTTTTCTTAAAAAATCACTATGCAAGTTTGTGTTTGTGCTACAGGAATGAAAATACTTGGTTCTGGCTTTGGAATTTAAATTTTTAAGCTAACTTTGGAACTTTTACAGATCCTTTGAGAGCATCGAAAGGCGTTCTAAGCAAGTGTAAGTGTAAGCTTGGGAACACACTTCCTGGGCACTCAAGGGCAACCAAGCAGGAAACAAAAGGTTGGAAACTTTTAACCCCCTCTGTCAATTCATAGTTTAGGCTAAGAACGACGAGAGGTAGGAGTAAGTGAGGGCGACGATAGGCAGGTATCAAGTTGAAGACTACCTAAAAACTCAAGTCCAAGCTAAAAACCTAATCTCTATACTGTCGATAACATAAAGGAAAAGAACCTAACGTGGAACGATCAACCTGAAAGCACGAAGAACATTCAAGTATTCCTGACGACGTAAAATCAGACAAGACCGTAAACACGAGAAATAAATAAAAAGAATCAAGTGACTAATATAAAGTAACCAGCAACGAGGTTGTACTCTGGGCAAAGAATTGGGCTACTTAAATAGGCATATGAACCTTAGATCAGGACGACATCTAGTAAGGGAGAGACAAAGCCTTAGGTCTTCAGAGGCTAGTGTTAACCACACTGCTAGGTCTTGGGCCCAGCAGTTGAGCCACCACTCGTACTACCCTAGCTCTGAGACCAGTGCGTCAGAGATGTCTCAAGGCATGGACAGACCTACGGGAAGTTCAGGAGTGCCTTACTTGTACAGGGTAGAAGGCCCTTACAAAACACAGCTGGAATACCTTAGGACCAACCGATTAGGTGCTAGCATCTATGAGGACGGCTTAGGAAGATCTCTGGTACAGATTAAGAATCCTGATCAATCCATTGGACTAGAGCACCCAGCAGTCAAATTTGAAAACGGTGCATACCTGGACAAGGAAGGAACCATATACGTAGTCACCAGTCACCCAGATAGGACAGATGAATTTGGAAATGTAATCTCTGAAGCGGACTTAGGTGACTTGGAACAAGGAAACATGGGTGCGGAACCTAGAACCCCTCGAGGCAAATCTGTTCTCACTAGGATTATCACGCCTGAGTGGGTTCCCCAAGACAACAAGAGCATAGAGTTGCTCCTCAATCGAGAAACTGATGAAGCCTTTTGGAGATATAAATCTAATCAGCCAACTGATATAGGAACTGTCATGATCTATGAGTTTAAGGATCCGGATAGCCCAGGTAGAGTGACCTACTTAGATCACACTTCGGAAAGGATCTTTGTGGTGACAGAAAATGATAGGCATGCTTACACTTGGAAGGGTGAATTCATTTTCCCCCAACCAAGATCGAATGTATCCTATGGTCACCGTGGAGCTGGAACATCCCAAGCTCATGGAACTCAAAGAGACAGAAGTAGAGATAGACCAGAAGTAAGCTTTGCCAACCCCGTGGGCAGAGAAAGAACGAGGACGGAGACGAATAGAGTAGAACCAGAGATACTTAGGGCTCACCTGAATCAGAGAAATGTGGATGGATTCCCTCTGCCGAGACCTAGAGAGCACACAAGAACTCTGAGACCAACCCAGCTAGTTAAGTCCATGAAGAATTACTTTGATGGCACAGGAGATCCCTATGATCATGTGGCGGAGTTCAAGCAAGTCTTGAGAGCTGAACAAGTGGAGGATCTACTCACGCAGTACAATGCCTTCGGTCTAACCCTTAGGAACACAGCACTTACATGGTTTCAGCCATTGGATGAGCGACAGTTCAGGAGCATAGACCAACTCCTAGAGGCTTTCATCGTAGAGTTCTCTAAGAGTGGCATAAGACACAATACCTCCTCACTGATTCACAACTTCAAACAAACCCCTCAAGAGACCGTGAGACTTGCAGAAAGAAGATTTAGGCAATATCTTGAAAGATGCCCTGTTTCGGAGCTACCTACACCAGCTAAACAAGTAGCCTTATTCTTGGATGGATTGCTGAGTACGAAATTGAGATCCTATGTGTATCTGAAGGACCCTAGGACTATAGAAAAGTGTGTACGCATGTGCATTGACATTGAAGATAACCTAGGGGAAGAACTAGAGCTTTCCAAAATCTACAAAGATTCAGATAGTGCATCTAGTCACTCTTCCACGCAATCTACATCAATTGAGGAACTCGCAGAGAAACTGGCCCAAAAACTAGGCGTCTCTAGCAAACAAATTCCGAGATTTGCCCCTGTGAAGAGATGCTACACTTGTGGTGGCGACCACATGGCGAATGTATGTCCCATTATGGCTCAACCCCAAGTAAACCCTAGTAGCCAGTACTGCACTATCGAACGAAGATACACAAATCACACCGCACAAGACTGCCCATACAACAAGCAAGCAGTTAGGCAAGCCTACCCTCAGCCATACCCTCAACAAGGCAGATACCAAAACCAATACCCACCACAACTGTATGCTAGACCTCAACAAACCTACCAACCACAATACCAAGCCCAGCAAAGACCTCAGCCTGTGTTAGCCCAACAACCTCCAGCTCCATCCAACTTGATCCCTGTAAAGTATGCAGCAGCAGAAGAAAACCTAAACCGAGCTATAGTCCCCATAACACCATTGCTTTCAGAAAGTGATCCCAGTGACCATAGCTTCGATTCTACGCATGTTGAGAGTCCCCAGGCTTACTTCATGCAGTCTCCTGAACATGGTGAGTCTTACTATAGTGAAGAGCCAAATGAATCTAGTTGGGAATCGGATTACGCAAATGTCATGTACGCAAACCCCAACCCTAGGCCTCAACCTAGGCAGGTAAGACCTCCATTCCCAAGAGGACCGTGCTACAGATGCCAAGGAGATCACTTCATTCGTGATTGTCCCTTACCTCCACCTACACAACCCCAGTCAGTGACAATCCAAGGCTTTTGCCAAGATTGTGGAAAAGAGCATCTCTTACGAGATTGCCCAAAGAACCCCAATAATATGCCAAAAATCACGCCTATCAACGTTATTGGATTAGTGGTAAACTCCACAGGAAGTGTCACTTCCACTGCTCCGGTACAGGTAGTCACTAGAGCTCAAGCATTGCAGCAAAACCAAGGGGTAGACCAGGAAAAGAGCCCAACAACTAGTGAAACTGAGAGCATAACCAAGAAAAGGACTAGAGCGTGGAAAGATAGTCGAGAAAGAATGAAAAGACAATGGGCTAAAAAGATGAGTGAACTTGAGGAAAGCATAAGAGAAACCAAAGCCAGGATAACTGAACTCACATCTCAAACTCCCTCTCACACTACCCCACCACCACCTTTCCCATCGCCATCCGACCAACCACCTTCCAACCCGCCTCACCTAAACCCACCACCCCCTAGAGTAGGATCAGTCCTAGCAAATCCCACTCCCGAAGACCTTAATATGATGCTTAAAGCATATCAGGCCAGAATCCAAGAAGGGCCAACCATAACCGATCATGAAAAATGCTACCCTAGAGCCGAGCTAGAGCTTGAACGAACTAAAATTTGTGCCAAAATGGTGGAATTGGCTCAGACCATGTTTGAAGCTAGTCGCCTCTTTAACATCTCTAGCTCAGCTAAGACGCAGTTACATTTTGATGGACTGCTAGAAAGAATAGAGAGGCTAATTGCACAATCAGAAAAGGAACCTGCCCCTCAAAGAAAGGAAAGGGCAAGAGAACGGATAAGCCAGCCTCTTCAGGAAGCCCATGTGCCTCCTCAAGAAGCTTATCTTTCCCCCCAAAAGGCAGATGAGCCTCCCTCAAAAGCTCACGTACCTCCACAGGTTGCCTACATTCCTTCTCAGGGAGCATATGAGCCTGTTCGGAAAAGTAATAGAATAAGTAATCCTCCCCAGGAAGCTTGTGCTCCAAACATCTATGAGAGCGAGGAAAGAGCCCCCGATAGAATAAGCCCTCCTTCCCAGGTTGCTTATGTGCCTAATTCTACGGAGCCAGACACTTCTTCTTCCATGAATCGGTTTGCACCAGACTTCCTACGAGAAATTCAAGAAGATAAATGGGATAACGAACGTGAAGTCGCCCCTCCCTTTGAACTTGTGGATGATGCACACGACCAATTCCCACAAGACATCCCATCTATTTACGGGGAACATGAGAGTACTCAGTCTCACGAGAGATTGGACTTTGAATCCAATTCCATACAAGAGCTACCCCATTTCACAGGCCCATGGGAAGCAAAGTCCACGTGTATGAGAGCACCCACAGTCATGGTAAGAAATGAAGATTCAGTCATACCTAGGAACACAGAGGTAGTGAAGAACACTAACGTGCAGTGCAATCTCAAGCTATAAGAGCTACTCAAGGTTAGACCTGAATCGTGGAAACATGTAACCAAACAAGTACCTAAGATAGCAAAACCTCGTTCCCAGGTAGGATCACATAGGACAGTGCAAGAGATACCCTTGGATAAGATAGGAGATATGTGTGAAGGTGAAGAAGGGAACACCTATCTTCCCATTACTTATCAGGAGTACACCACCAAGGCAATTTTGGACTCAGGTGCAGGAGTTGCAATTGCCACCACCTCCCTATGGAAGCGTTGGGGCAAGCCGGCACTCAGGCCAACGAGAATGAAATTGCAGATGGCCGATGGTCACATAGAGAGACCCCTAGGATTGCTAGAAGGAATAACTCTCACCACTTGTGGTGTCGAGTTTGAACATACCTTTGCTATATGTGACTTTAGCAAAAATCATGCCTATGAGATGATTTTGGGACGACCATTCATGCGACAGTTGCAAGTGGTACAGGATTGGGGAACTAATTCCTTGTACCTGCAACACTTAGGTGTTACGACCAAAGTCAATCTCAAGGATTACTCTCATAGAGATGTCCCTCCTATCCAATGGAATCCCATCCATAGAGCCAAAGATGACACGGAATCTGTGCATTCCATAGGGTCTGGATCCTCATGGATGCATGAAGACACTCATTTATGGATGTGCAAGGTTGCAGTAGAAGAAGAGAAGAGAGAGAAAGCCAGAGAGGTAGGTGCAAAAGAAACACATAGATCAATTCAAGACCCAGCCTATGCACCTGTAGTTTTTCCTGATGAGGAATTTGAACCCCATGGCTGGGCAGAAATCCTAGCAACAATGGATGTAGCCATCAATGAAGAACAATGGACACCTCACTGTGATGAGGATGGCTATGATATTTCAGTCTTCTCCATAGAGCCGATCATGGGAGAGGAAGTTCTAGAAGAATGCGAACCTAGCCCTGATGCCTTTGAGGATGCAAGTGACTCCGACCTAGAGTCAATCATCATGGACCCACCATTTGCATCAGATGAAGAATACTTCCATGAAGTAGAATTTCAACCCCAGAGGCATGGAGAGCTTACAAATGATGTAAGATTAGCCACACATGTGACCCCAAAGGAAGAAGGAAAGAAACGGAAGAAGAGAGAAGTCTCACCAGAAGAGGAAGAATCTTTGTTTGAGGTCCCAGAAAATTTTAAGAAATATGAGATAGATGACAGGAGAGTCATGATAAGAATGCCTAAACGAGAGGCACAGGTAGGAGAGGCCTATGATAACAAAGAAACCACCAAGAAAATAGTAGTAGCCCTAGAAGAAGGAGAGGAGAGATACACATACATAGGCCATGACCTAACAGAGGAAGAAGAGCATGCGTTAATTGCCTTGCTAAGAGAATACAGAGATGTGTTCGCGTGGAGTTACAAGGATTTGAAAGGTGTTGACCCTGACATATGCTCACACACCATCCCCATGAACTCAGATGCTAAACCCTCTAAGCAAAAGCCCTACACATATAACGATAATTACGCTGCTAAGATCAAAGAAGAGATAGATAGACTGGTTGAAGCTGGATTTATCTATGAAATTGAGCACACTGAATGGGTATCCCCCATCGTAGTGGTGCCCAAGAAGAATGGCAAGCTGCGTGTGTGCATTAACTTGAAAAAGGTTAATGCAGCCACGATTCGAGATAACTATCCGCTTCCCATCACAGAACATCTCTTAGAAAGAGTGGCAGGCAAGGAAGTGTACAGCTTCCTTGACGGATTTTCGGGTTACAATCAAGTAGCCATAGCTCCAGAAGATCAGCATAAGACAGCCTTTGCCACAGAATGGGGCATTTTCGCCTTCAGAGTAATGCCATTTGGGCTTACCAATGCACCAGCTACCTTCCAAAGGCTGATGTGCCATGTATTTAAAGAGTTCCTGAGGAAAAACTTAGAAGTCTACGTTGATGATCTTTGTGCTCATTCGAACATTAGGCAAACCCATATCCCTGAACTCAGGCAAATCTTCGACAAATGTAGAGAATATCAAGTCTGCCTGAACCCAGAAAAATGTGTTTTCATGGTCAGGCAAGGCAAGATTCTAGGACACATAGTGTCAAAGAATGGCATATCCACCGATGAAGAGAAAGTGAGAGCTATAGCAGAGCTACCTAGGCCAAAAAATGTCAAGGAAGTACAAGCTTTCATGGGGCATTGTGGTTATTACCGACGATTTATACACATGTATGCTGTCATTGCAAAGCCCATGTACGGACTTCTGACTAACTTTGAGTGGACTGATGAATGTGAGAATTCCTTCCAGGAGCTTAAACGACGATTATGTTCAGCACCAATCTTAACCACACCAGATTGGAACAAGCCATTCCATGTTCATGTGGATGCGTCCAATTATGCTATTGGATGTGTACTTGCACAACCTACGGGTGAAGGTAATATGGATCTTCCAATTGCCTATGCCAGTAGACAATTGAATGCAGCTGAACGAAATTATACCACTACGGAGAGAGAAGGCTTAGGCATGGTATATGCAGTCAAGAAATTTAGACACTATTTGCTTGCAAATAAGTTTAAATTTTTTACTGATCACCAAGCATTGTTATATCTCGTGAACAAGCCATGCAATACAGGAAGATTAGTAAGATGGTTTCTCTTACTAATGGAATATGACTTTGAGGTTGTGGTAAGGAAAGGTAGGACTCATTTAAGAGCAGATCATCTCTCTAGGCTCACGTCGGGAGAAGCCCCACAAGGAGTAGCAGATGATCTTCCTGATGCTTACTTGTTTAACTTGGAAGTCGTACCGCAGTGGGCTAAGTCATTGGTACCAGTATTGACGTACGGGCCTAATCATCCAGTGGTGAACACACGGAATAGGGAGGTTGTGAGAGCCCAAAAGTACCACATCATGGCAGGAAGCATGTACAAGCACACAGATCAAGGGATCTTGGCTTGTTGCGTAGAAGAGGATGAGTACGCTAAATGGTTGCAATTAGCACATGTAGGTGCACTAGAGCAACACTACTCAAAGCAACGAACTTTATAGACTCTAAAGAGACTCGGAGTGCATTGGCCAACTATGGAAGCTGATGTCCAAAAGTTGTGCAAGGAATGCCCAATCTGTTGCACTAAACCACCTGTGGAACACGCTACTCTGTATCAAGTATCCATTGTGCCAGATTGGAGCGAACCTCTAGTATCCTTCCTGAGGACAAACACATTCCCTCCAGACATGTGTCCATGAGAGTGAATATCTTAAGATCTTGGAAACTGCTCACCAAGGTGTAGCGGGAGGACACTTTGGACCAGATCGGGTGATCAAGGCAGTACTATTTGCGGGCTTCTGGTGGCCTACCCTTCACATGGATGCACATACCTATGTGAAACGGTGTGATGTCTGTCAGAGAACTCAGTATCCTATACGAAAAGATGAGATGCCATTGAAACCTATGATGGGTGGACGTGCGTTCTCTAAGTGGGGCATAGACTTTGTAGGTCCTATTAATCCCCCAGCTAAGGGTTCTCATGCAGAATACATCATTGTTGCGACAGACTATCTAACTAAGTGGGTAGAGGTAAAGGCTACGACAAAGAACGATGCTCAAACAACTGCTAAATTCTTGTTTGAGAATGTGTTCACAAGATATGGGCTACCTATAGAGCTTGTAAGTGATAGAGGCACTCACTTCTTAAATGAAGTTATTGAAAATCTGCTCCAAGAATTCTTGGTAATACATAAGAAGTCTGCCCCCTATCACCCTCAAGCTAATGGACAAGCCGAAAGCACCAACAAGATCTTATGCAATGTACTGACAAAATTAGTGAACACTAAACACTCTGATTGGGACAAACAGCTACACCATGCTGTTTGGGCATACCGAGTCGCCTATAAAACGGTACTCCAAGCCACCCCCTTTCAGATGGTATTTGGCCAAAACGCGGTGCTACCTTTAGACTTTTTGATACCTACATTGAAAATAGCACAAGAGCACGAATGGACAGGTCATGAGCTCTCCTCTAGGATCTTTGACCTTGAACGATTAGGAGAAACAAGACTGAGAGCAGCTGCAGGAATCTATGCAGCTAAGAAGAGGCAGAAGGCATACTTTGACGCCCATGTGAAGGATAAAGGCTTGAAAGCAGGAGATCTAGTTTTAGTCTACACACTGAAACAACACGCAAGGAAACTAGAAAAGAGAGGCTATGGACCTATGATCATCAATAGGATCTCGACAAGTGGTGTTGTGCAACTAGCCACATTAGAAGGCGATGTTCTCCCAAACTATATTAGCGGATGCAGAGTTAAGTTGTATCAGGAACCTCTCACAGAGGAAATGCTAAGTCAACTCAACATTGCTAAGAAACGCAAAGAGGAAGAAAAGCGAATTCAAGAAGAAGCTCAAGCAGAAGCCCTAGAGCGCATACGGAAAATGAAATTAGGAAGGCAAGGTGGAGATCAGCCTAGAACAAATGACTATGCAGATCAAGGATATCATATGGCAAGGTGTGCAATCGCAGGAACAAGCTCACATAGGATAACTGATCGACGTCCTTTCGTAACCTTAGATATAGGACAAGGAAAGAGTGCAAGGACCGTAAGAGCCTTGATTGACTCAGGTGCAGCCACTAGTGCTGTTAGAATGTCTTACTGTCAAGAGTTGCAGTTAACTGTCAATCCTGTGGAAGCATATCTCATAGGATTGGGAGGCGTGGAAACCCCTTGCATGGGCGAGGTGGAACTTCCCCTTTACATTCATGATGAGGCTATGACAGTTAAAGTACTAGTGTGTCAAGACGAGGATGTCACTGAACCTCTTGTCTTGGGTCAAGACTGGATCTATGACCAAGCAGTCAACTTAAACCTAAGAAGTGGGTTTCTTCAGGTTTGGGTCAATCATAGTCGAATTACAGTAGAGTTGGATAATGGAGCACCCAAGGAACTAGGAAAGGCAGAGACTCCTGGTCCTTCCAGGAATACACATGAAGATGACCATGTTGTTCTTGTCCAAAACTATGTGTTGCAGAGGAATGATATTCACAAAAAAGGAGTCAGGGATGCAAAGGAACTCCCTTCTTTTCCAAAGGCCAGAAGGAGGCAGCAACCAAAGGTGGATCAAAGGCAGAAGAAGCAGAGTACTACCTATGTCCGAGATCAAAAGTACCTGCGCAGCAAAATGTCCCAGCAAGTGAAACAAGTGTGGGTACGAAAAGGCGAACGCCCGGTTGCACTCCCGCCAACTACACGGGCTAAGTCTCTTATTAGTAACCAACAACACGACATTAATAAGAAGTCTTGCAGAAATTCTCCTGCTAACGTGAAAGCTATTTGGGTGCCCAAGAAGTCGATGAAGGCTAGCCCACAATCAAGACAAATTTGGGTGCCTAAGGCTTGCTTGCGGGCGCAAATGGCTACGCCGAGGCCACAACCTACACAGTGTAACCCATTCACTCGCACAGCCAGCATTCACACATTTTCAACACTCAAGAACACACCAAGGCCCATGCGCACGCACATAATCACTTGTAAATGGGTCCCTAAAAGGCCTCATTTTCAAACCGAGACACCGATAAAGCTCTCTAGAGTCTCTACGAAACCAAAAGCCAAACCCATCCACTGCATTCGGTAGCCTCAGACTTGTAACAAACCCCCCGACCCCATTTGTAAATCCATGATAACTTACTAACCACATCACTATCACTTTACATCATTCCACTTAACTCTTAGGTCTACCGAACGACTAACCACACACACATTTGCACCAAGCACTTACTAACCCATTATTCGCTCCCGACCCTCATGTTAATATTGTAATGGGAACAACAACGATCCTCCCCTGTTCTGTACAATATTAACACGTGTTTGTATATTCTCACAGAGACAGGTAGCAAGAAGTAACATGGCAGATACGGTAGGAACTAGCTCCCAGGCAGGCACCAGCCCCCAAGTGGTGGACATCGAAAGCCTTCCGGTCGAGGAGGAATTAAAGGAAAGACCAGCGGCATTACGGGCATTACATGCCATACCAATTCAGAATCCTCCACAGGGTCATACAATGCCGGTGGGCAAAGCTTCACACTGGTTCAGTGACGTTGCTGGACCTCTGGGTGAAGGCACATATATGTGGGAGTCCGAGGTAGAATTCAATGGACGTTGGGGCAGATACCATTTCTTCACCAGGGAGTTTGAAAAGCTACAGAACGATGAAGGACTAAAGTCGATATGGAAGAAGGCGGGGCTTTATGATTACTTCAAGTTCCAACTACCAAAGCCAGATTTTCTAAGGTGCTCATACTTAATTAGTACCCTCACTCCCAGCAAAGACAAGAAAGGATACAGCTCCTTTGTGCTCCCATCACTCACAAGGGGCAATGAGCTGAAGCGTTTCCGCTTGACTATCAACTTGGTAAGAGAAGCACTCGACATGAAAGGTATGCACATCCCAACAGAGAAAGAGACTATGGTTCCAGACAATATGAAGAACAGGAATCTGACAAAGTTGAAGGACATGGTTGCGATGACACCTACAATTGCCATTCACTTACGCATGGTCATGCAACATTTCGCATTCCCCGCGCAGGAGAGATTCACAATGCCCCCCAAAAAGATCTGGTTTAGCCTCTACGTGGCGGATGCTTTTGAATTGTCCATCAATATGCCTCACTGGATTATCGACCAGATTCATATGGCTCATCAGAGATGGTATAAGAAGCAAAAGTCTGTGTTGTATGGTTGCTGTGCACTTACAAGAATTATATACAGATGTCTCGCATATGATGTACCGATGCAGAGGGCCCTCATTTGGTCCAGAGCACAAGAGTTTCAACGCAGATTGTCAGCTGTGGGGCCTCCCTCAAAGAAGATGAGAGGCGCTGTCCAGATGCCTTGTGCACAAGCTCACGGTGCAACCCTAACGCCTGAAACAACCCCAAGACTTCCCCGACGAGTGCAACCATTTACTATCAGGTTACCCAGGCACAGCACAGATGGCCCTAACCTTGTGTTTCCACCAGTACCGACTGATCTGGAATTCCCGCATGGATTCACTCTGGAGGATCTAACGGACGAAGAAGTTGCTAGAATCATCGACGCTGTAAATGCGGAAGTTGAAGCAGAGCAAGCTGGTGGACAGCAAACTGCCCCAGACCAAGCCCAGCCCGGCCAACCGGACGTAGTCAATGTGGACGATGAAGAAGAAGCACATGAGGAGGCACAGGGTGGACAATCAGAAGCAGAAGAACAAGAGTATGATCAGGAAGCCCTACAAGTACTGGAAGGTGCCCCCGCCTATACTAACGCATTAAAGAAGCTCTACGATACGATGAACCGAGTCCAAGAGCAACACAGGCTATCATTAGCTGCAGGTAAAGCCCTCATGAACCAGATTCTGGAGGAGGAAGGCGTGGACGAGCAATACCGTGCCACCCTGGAAATGATATCAGATGCTTTGGGAGTACCTGAAACGGTGCATACTGCACTAGCGCAATCACGAAGGACAGAGAAAAGATATGGAAGACGCCCCCCACGAACGGGAAAATGAATGAATGTATTAGGATCAGGACCACAAGGCACCCCCACAACCACTGGCACAGCACACACTGTTCACGACACCGAGGAAGCCCACACATCGAGTGCACCTCCATCACCTCCCTTGCCACCCTCTCCCCCACATCAGCCCCCTTCACCTCCCCCTGCCACTGTAACCTCTACTGTCACCACCTCCGAACCCACTACACACACTGACGCACAAACCATCAGTCAACCCACATACTCTATTTCCACGGGAAACATAAGTCTAACCACAACCACGGTAAGCCCCACTCCTCCGATCACACTTCCTGGGAGTTCACAATTACACACCCCTCTATACACGTTCACAACTCTCACCGCAACCACAATCCCCATGTTCACAGTCACTCCCACCACGGCCTCCACTTTTGAATCCATGGAGGTGTCACCCACCTCTGCACCTCTCCCACCCCCCATTTACCCACAATCCCCCATTCCCCCACCTCCCCCCTCACCCTTCTCTAGTACTGCATCCACACTTCCCTTTCCCTTCCCCTTCCCCTCTGCATTCAACACCGTTTCTCCCACCATTCCTCTTAATAATGTATTTAATAATATGTATCAATGCATGTCCCAACTTCAGCACCATTACCAACACCTTGACAACCAACATACAAGGCTTTTCCGAAGCCACGAAGATCTCCAAGCACGATGTAGGGATCTTGAAGAGCAGAAGCAGCTACTACAACAGCAGCACGTGACCTTACAGGAACAATATGCACAATTAGTAGCCAACCCACCCCAAGCAGATGATGAAGAGCGACGACACATGGACGAGTTGCTACATTCTCAGATCACGGACAACCTGAAGCTTCGACGGAACTTGGGCCTCCTACGCAAGCATATGTCTACAGCGCTAGAGGAGAATAAACGATTACAGAAACAGAATGAAGAAAATCTGGAGGCGGCCATGGAGGGTTCCCCACAGGAGATTGACCCAGAATGATTCAAGGCAATTCCCTCTGAGAATATGAAAGTGGTGTTAGAAACTCATGAGATCTAATGGAGGCGCATGCCACCTTAGAAAAAGAAAGAGATGATTTGCTAAAGCAGTTGGCCACCCGACAGACATCACCCAGCAAAAGCACAACCGCAGAAGATACATCAGAAGAGATCACTAAACTCCGGGCCGAACTTGAGGAATTACGTAGCAAGGTCATGGAATATGAGCGTCAGCCCTCCCCTCTGGTAGAGCCCGAGCCTGACGATCTTGTGCCAATTGAAGTAGAAGAAACATTCGAGGATCCCTATGTTCCGATGCCAACACCCGGGGGTAAGCGAACAGAACAGGGCATGGACACAATTGAAATTGAGGCACCTGAATGGATGCAAAATTTAGAGAAAGTAGCCACGACGCATGATGACAGGGTGGCAGTCCAAATCGCATTGATGTCAAAATTAGAAGAGGTTGTAATAAAATCCGATTATTTTCAGAATCTCTCACACGATAGGTGGATCGGCCCATCGGATGACCTGTATGTTCCTTTTTGCGTGCTAATGGCGGATTATAATGCAGAGATCAAGCACCACACCTCAAGGGAACCCACCTCTACCACCCAATTTGCACCTGACGACATCCCAGAAAGTGCCAAGCAGGGACATATTCGCCAACCGATGTGGAGAATTCGGCTGCTTGAAACATACCCGAAAATGGTAAGAACATGGAACAACATGCCCTTGTACATCAAATATAACCCATGTTATTGCCCTGTATTTCGAAGGAGATCATGGCCGGAGTACACACAAACAGTGCTGACGATTAAAGGATGTGAGAAGTGGCTCAATTATGTGTACTTCGCACCCCCGAGGGGCCCACCTATGATTGGATATATGATTTCAATGATTCGACATTGGGGGGTCCGGTTCAAGAATGTACCTGATGTCATGACTCAGATGTGCCTGAAGATTTTCGAACTTATGTTGGTCACCTTCAGGACCTTCAAAAATGTCAAGGAACCGCATCTCTCAGCATTAGGATTTAATGAAGGTAATCAGGACCTTGTATACGACATGAGCACAACCCCATCGATTAATGTTGTGTATGCATGGCACGCTCGCATCAAATATCTACCGGCCTGCTTCAAACAAACGTTTGAAGAGATGTTCGTCACGGGATTCTGGGAATATCACTCCGAGATATTCATTCCCAGACCATCCCATCTCTTGCAGTTGTTTGCAGTGGAACAAGCTCTCCATTCCGAAAAGCTACGTATACCACATCCAGAGGTTCCCGGGCCGGTAGATTGGGATGCGCTACTCACAGATTTGGCCAAAGGATTGCGGATTGCCGAACATCACTTAGCGCAGGATGTTGTCGAGTACTACATCCAAAAACCCACACAACAAGGGTCTGTCAGGGACGACAGACGCGAGAGAGGGGGGGGTGTTAGCAGCGGACAAGGGACTGAAGGACTAACGAGGCATGGCAGTCAGAGAAGAGAGTCAGAAGGGAGAGAAGGCACAAGTAGACAAGGGAGTCAACGAAGATCTAGAAAATAGGCCAATAATTTTCTTCAGGAAGAAGTACGTATGAGCATTCACGCAGATTTAGCACTAAGGCAACCTTAATTTTTCAAAACCTCTACACCAATTAAAAGTGATTCTCATCACTAAACACCATTGTAAATACCATTTCATCTTTTTGTAGCTCCATTTTGTGCAAGCCAAGGAGTCCTTGAGCTTGAGGAGCTTTAGAAGTATCTACCTGCCAATTTTCATAGTTTTTAGATCTCGTTTGAGCCCTCAAATAAGCCCTGGAACCTAATTTTTAACTAGGCCGGACACTAGGTCTGAACAGGGCCAAAGCTAGTCATAAACTATAAAAGGAGCTAGAGAGCTCATTTTTGAGGTTAGATTGTAATTGAAACGAACTTGTAAGAGCTTTTTGAAAGTAATCTAAGAACTCCATTGATTCTCCCTCTTTGTCTTGCCGTGCGTGCGCGTGTGTGTGTATGTGTGTGCATGCTTGTGTGCTTCTCACTCACGCACTTGTGCCGCCACTTGCTCGAGGTCTTCATACCTTCCTCACGTCTTCCCGGATTGACATTAAAGGAGGTGCTACTCATCACTGAGCTACAACTCTCCAACTCAGAAGAAGAGAGGAAAAAAACTAACAATGAGGACGGTCATGATGAAGCCACTCAAGACTACCACAACTCTCAAGAGGATGTGTAGAATGACAAACAAGATCAGCAAACCGAAGCTCAAGGTGACACAAGTACCCATGAAGACAACACGTTCGAAGCTGCCATCTACACTTTGGCAATCAAGAAACTATATCGCACTATGTAGGCAGTTTGGGCATGCAGACAACTCTCAGAAGCAAAATGTCAAGCAATTCTTGAACAAGAACTTGCTACTGGAGGTTTCGAAGAAGCTTTCATTCAAGGCTTCAGGGAATTAGTTAAATCATTTGGGACCAATGAAGCACTCTGTTATTTGTAGCAAAAACCACTACCAAAGTTTGACCCATGACAAATCCATTTACTATCCAAGCCGGGTCAGTATATTCGCGTACCAATAAATGCCCAATCTTCACACCATGCCAGGGAAGCTCGACATATTCCGGAAGAACCTCTTGAAGAAGTGACCGTGGTCATTGACTCCCCACCTCATCCTTCTACAGAAACTACCACTACCATCATTGAGGTACCCACCACTCCACCTACTCCTCTTTCACATCCTGCCCCTCCAATTTCTCTTCTACACCCCACCTCACCTTGATCGTCTATATTTATAGCAAGTATTGTAGCAGAAGCCATCATTGCCTCAACCCCTCAAACTCTTCTCGCACCCACTCAACCTATCCTTCCTCCTATGGCTCCCACCATTCCACCCGATCCATTTCTCCCTCCATCCTTTCCTTGTTTCCCCATCCCTCCAAGACCTATATTCCCATTTCCCCCTTCAATGAACTTCTCACCTATCTCACCTCCCTGCCCAACCATATTCCCTCTATCCTCCCCTCTCCACCAAGCAATAAGCAAAACCCAATCTATAATTTATTCATCCACCTTTGTAAATCTTGTATTCATACCCACTCACACACCCACTATCAAACCACTCTTCACAGTCCCTGCACTCGACACCACATCCAGCAACATGGACATCTCACCACCCACCACACCACCACTCACCTCACCTATTTCACCACCCCATTTAGGAACGTCACACTTATCCATGATCACCACTGCATCCACCTTCCCATCCCTCTTTTCCCTTCCCCTTGCATCAACACCCACACCCACAGTAGCTTCACTCACTCCACCATTAATATTGTCACCCACGATCGACACCGCTTTCTGCCAGATGTTTTCTTGCATGACAAAAGTTCGATATGAATTCGCATCTCTTGGTATTAGCTACCAGACACTACATCAAACAACTACAAAGTTACAGGTGCGATTAAACTCTTTATCCATCAAGAATGCCTCCCTTAATGTGCACTATCAAGAGCTATGTGAGGCCTACCATACCCTCAAACTAGAAAGTGAATAGAAGACAAAAGAAGCCATCACCAATATCAACAACCTTTTATGGGCCCAAACAATCAGAAATGCGACACTCACTTGAAATATGGGACTATTAAGATGACACCTCGTAGTGGCCAAGGAAGAGAATCAGTGATTGCAGGAACAAAATAGAGAAAATCGTGAAGCAGCTTTGGATCAACTAGATGAACCTCTGAGTTCTAGCCATTTTAAAGCAGTACCATCGGAGTCCATGCAGATATTATTAGAAGATCATGTAGGAGTCTTAGAGGATTATGAAAATATGAATGAAGCATATCAAAAACTCGAGGAGGGCCATAAAATGCTACTATTTCCCACAGCTGCACAACAACCACTACCAGCTCTTGAAGTCATCTCTCCAGAGATTATAGAGGAACCCAATACTTTATGCACTCAGGTACTTACTCTTCAAGCACAGATTGGTGCTTTCTCGGAGCCCCTCAAGCCTGATTCCCCACCTAAACTCGCGAATGATGAAGAAACTATGTCTATCCTGATGGAGGAAACTTATGAAGAGGCCTACAATCCACAACCCATCCCACGTGGACGTGTCACGACAGAAGGCCAAGACACCTTTGAGCTCCCTACACCCGCATGTATAAAGTTAGTAGAAGAACTTGGAAAGACCCACTCTGCTTGGGTGGAGGCACAATTACATGGCATGGCTATGATAGAGGAATGCATATTACAATCACCTTACTTCGCTCATCTGGCCTCTCAAAGGTATATCTTAGGCCATGAGCTTCAATACAAACCGTACTTCATGCTAATGGGAGAATATCAATTGGTGATTGAAAAGGAGACGGACAACAAACCATCACATGCCACTCAATTTGAGCCTGATGACCTCCCACCAGAAGCACAGAAAGGTGCAACCTTTCAACCAACTTGGCGTTAGAAGTTGCTACAAAAATATCAAGAGATGATGCATACATGGGTCAAGGCACCATTACATTTGAAGCACAACCCATATTGGGGACCTATGCCAAGACGCCGCTCCTAGAAGGCATTCATGATTAAAATTCAAAATAATTAGTGCCAAGACTAGCTTAATTATCCTTATTTCACTCCACCTTGTGAACTTCTACCGTTGGATACATGATGGCCATGATTCACCACGGGCTCCCCCGCTTACACCGCATGGATGATGTTGTAGCACATATGATTGTCAAAATCTTTGACATGATGCAGACAGTATTTAAGATCTTCTGCCACATCAAAGCACCGCATGTCAACACCCCATGATTTTAGCATGGTAACTAGGACTTAGCATATGATATGAGCACTATGCCATCGCCCGGGTATGTTATGCTTGGCACTGTCGAATCAAGTATTTACCAGCTTGTTATAAGATGACATTTGAAGAGATGTTTACCACCGGCTTTTGGGAGTACCATTCGGAGGTTTTTATAAGCAGGCCCACCCACCTACTTCAATTATTTGCCTATGAACAACTGGTGTACTCCACACACTACCAACTTCCGCCTCCCAATGAACCTCAGCCCATAGACTAGGAGAAACTTGAAGCTGATCTTGCACGAGGTATTTGCATCGCGGAGCACACCCTCGCTCACGACCTCCTACAAAACTATATCACGTAGACCCGGTAACAAGGTTCTATCGGGGAGGATAGACATGAGAGGGAGGGGGGTGTTGGCAGTAGTCAAAGGTACAAACGAAGAGGAAGCATGTGAAGGTGGATTATGAAGAAGTCGTGGGGAGCCACGTGGTTTATTTTTTCCAAAGAAACATGTTTTATATTACTTTCTCAAAACCCTCAACAATGATCTTCATCACTCTTGTACCATATGTATCATAGAAGCACACACTTTTGTAATTAGTAGCTCCATTTTCTGCAAGCCAAGGAGTCCTTGAGCTTGAGCAACTTAGGTAGATTAAGCATACCAATTTTGGCTATTTTTAGATCTTGTTTAGACCTTCAAATAGTGCCTAGGACCTATTTTTTAACTATGTCAAACAGTAGATGTGAAATCGATCAGAACTAGTCTAAAAACTATAAATACAACTAGAGAGCTCATTTTTGAGGTTAGTTAGTGTAGACTTGTATGAGTTAGTGTGAGCTTGAGCTTGTAAGAGTGTTCTTGAGTAATAGAATCTACTTTTGACCTTCCATTGTGTCTTGCTTGTCTCTTTCTTGTGTGTGTGTGTATGTGTGTGTGTGCATCTCCATGCTTCTCACCTTCACTCTCACTACATGTCGCATTCACGATATTCATATTAGTCCTATCTCTTCTGCGGATTGACATTAATGAGGTGGAGCTTCTTAACATGGTGCTTACCATTGTGCTAGAGCAACAATGTGTATGCATGAATATAGGTATGTGTGTGTGTGTGAATGTGTATTTCTATGATTGTGTATGTTTTCATATGTCAAAATATGTATCTATGTATATGTGTATTAATATGTAATACATTTTTTTGCTACACAATCAAATTCTGATCAATTAGAGGGAACTCCACCACCATCTCCTAATCGTGCAAGGAATAATTACTATAAGTATATGAAACTTTTAATTTTAGTATTTGATAGATATGTACATGGCTGATATATGTTTTTTTACTATTATATTATAATTACATTCTTATCAATCACAGGGTACTCCACCACCTCCTACCCATGCAATGACTTCACATGTTTCGTGTGATAGGAATTATGATGGTTTTTACTATCAAGAGCTTATTATATGTTTGTGTTATCTTTGTTATGGCATGTATCAAAGACAACAATTTGAATGTCTTCAACATGAGTTAGATTATGGTATTTTTGAGCATGCACTGCCACTTGATTGACGTGATAATGCTTGGGTATACATTGATTCCATAAATAAATGTCATTATTTTAATGTAAAATCATATACAAAATAAAATTATACTAAATATACAGGATTATTTACTCAGATAATGTTGATGATGATGATTCTCCTACTAATAATGCTAATAGTCCTTGTACACATCACTGATATGCCATTTATCAATTACAAGCCAAGCTTTTTCAGAATCCTCTACCACCTAGTTTACAAGCTGAAATGGCTAGAGATCATCCACTTCCAACTCATTGTGGTCCTCTAATACAAACATAAGATAGAAGAAGATATGGAGAATGAAATAGATGACCACTCCCTTAAGTTAACGAGTTTTTTCAATTTTGAGGTAATTGTTATCTGATTGGTCCCTCCACTACCACTGTTGTTAGTCATGGACTCTTTATTATAAAGGATTTTTTTGTGCCTTGAAACTCTAAAGTCACTCTTATGTCATTTTGTGTTCCTATATATAGATGGGGAGATTGGCATTGACTAACATGTTATTTTCAGAGCATGAGTACTTATGAATTATGTGTGAATGTAGCTTCTCTTGCTAGTAGAGGGATTACACATGCAGAAAATGAAAGATTATATATTGATGGAAGACCCTACACACATGGAAATATAGCAAGTTTAATAAATACTAGTCAAAGGTATAATAGTTCAATGAATAATTGCACATTTGAAGAGCGTGAAAATAGTCATGGATCACCATACATGAGTAAAGATGTAGGAAAATACATAGTTTTCAATGTTATTACTTCATTGTGCGATGGTGATGAATTATTAGTGAATTATCGATGGTGTAGATCTCCAAGAGCACCTTTTTGGAGAGAAATGAAACTTTTTCTCCACCTATCTTGTGTTGCGATGAAAAATCTAATTAGTTGAAACTCTTTTCAAATTAACTTACATATTTAAATTTGTGCTTTAAGTTTATTTTTCATTCATGTATGGAATACTAATGATTTTTATTCATGTGTGTAGATTCCAATGTATGATATTGATGATCTTACACCACACTATTTAGAGTTGCCAACAAGACCTCATTTATCAGAAGCATCCATGGGGAGGCTATGCAAAAGTGATCCTATAGAATATGCAAGACTAAGAGAAATATATTCGAAAGAAGATAAATTACAAGATTTTCTCGATGATGATGATGATGATGATGATGATGGCATGGAAGATTTTATTGAGGATTGGTATCAAAATGACAATGAAAAAATTGATATTTAAAAAATGATGAAATATCTTCAAGAAGAATGTCTAAAGCATATATATGAAGGAAGTCGCTTAACATGACTAAGTGTAAGCTTACATATTCTCAATCTTCAAAATTGTTTTGGATGGAGTAATGTATCGGTTTCGACACTATTAAGGTATACACACACATAGACACACATACACACATATACACACACATACACATACATATGCACACATATACACATACACATGCACATACACACACATGTGCACACACACACATACACACACACACACACATATATATATATATATATATATACACACACACATACGTACATACATACACATACACATACATACATACCCACATATACACATGCATACACACACATAGACATATACACGCATACATACATACACATTAACATACACATACACATACTCATATACACACCTACATGCATATACACACATACACATACACATACACACATACATAGATATACATACACATACATAAACTCACATACACACATACATACACACATACATACATACACATATACATATAGATACACACATTCACATATTCATACACATATTATTTATTTATTTTCATTCATAATACTTTTTTCATGAACTTGGAGGTTACTATTTGAAAAGTTTTTACCAAGGAACAATATTCTTCCTACACCACATGATTAAATGAAGAAGATAATCAACAATCTTGGTATAGATTATCATTGTATACATGCATATCCTAAGGATTGTATTTTATATAGAGGTGAATATGTAGACTCTTTGACATGTCCAAAATGTCAATCTCCTTGATATACGGATGAAAAGGGTAAAATCCCAAAAAGGTATTGAGACATTTTACATTAGATCCATGAATTAGACATATGTTTCAAAGCCCTGAATTATCAAAGCTTTTGACTTGTGGATTTGATCATAAATGTATTGATGGAGTAATGAGAGTTCTAGTAGATAGTGTAGCTTTTCAACATATTGATGCTAGATGGCCTCATTTTGCACAAGATCCATGTAATCTAAAGTTACTGGTGCATTAGATGGGGTTAATCCATTTTTGATGAAATATAGTAAATGGTAAACATGGCCAGTGGTAGTCATGAACTACAATCTCATTCCATACCTTAGCACTAGAAAAGAACATTTAATGCTTTCACTTTTAATCCCAAGAAAAAGACAAGTTAAAGACATGAATGTATATCTTGCTCCTTTCATTGATGATCTGCAAGAGTTATGGAGAGGTATTAATGTCATTGATGTATTAGAAAGCATTAATCAAATATATATTATGGTTTGTGGATTGAGGCTTGGACTATACAGGATTTTCCAAGATACAGTGTTTGTTCAGATAATGATGTAATTTTTTTTAATTTAATACATATACAATTGTATGTGAGTTAATCTTATTATATTTTTATGGTTTTCATGCATGTAGGAATACATACTAAGGGACATAAGTCTTGTCCTCACTTTGGTGATTGGTTGAGATCAATTTATAGTAAGAATCTCAACAGAAATATTTATCTTTAACATTGACAGTTCTTGACAGACGATCATCCATTGCGACACAAAAGAGAAGCAATGCATTTTATTGGAGATATTGAAACAAGTTAGTGTCCAAAACCAATGAAACCTATGGTTTGGTATCAAAAATGGATAGAAGGTCCTCTTATTGATCCACAATCTTAAATTTTCACTAAGGATGAAGATGATGAGAATATGAAGATTAGAGGTAAGGGAAAATTGTCATTAACAGAGAATATGCCGATATGGTATTCTTTGGAATATTGGAGAGAGTTAAAAATTGGTCATATTATTGATCCTATGCATATATTCAAGAATGTAGCTTATTCATTATGGCAACATCTTCTTGGATTAAAAGAAAAAACAAAAATGCAAAGCAATAGAAATGCATAATAAACATTCCATCAATTCAATCTCTTGACTTAGGGATGAAAGCAGTAGAGTTGTCTGAAATAGTTCGATGGCGATGCACCATGATGTGCTCTTATTCTTGAGAGCTCCACAATAATATCCTCGGAGTAAAAAACGGAGCTCCTAAGGCTACGCATAGTACTCCGCACACAGGCTGTAGAATACACAAAAAAAATACAATATATAGGAAGCACGAAGGCAGACTTCTTTAGGTTTTACAAATGTGATCAAACTTATATTCTATGAATGACCAGACCACTATATGTTTTATTAAAGAACATATACAAAGAAGTGTTCGGTGGCCATTTGGCCTTTCACGTGGACACTAAAGGTAACAACCTCCCAATAAAGACCAAAATGGCCAAAGTAATTATGGGAGAAAAATAAAGAGTGATAAAGAATACCTGAGTGTAAGTATACAAACTATACCTCCCACCTGATGGGCATGTTATACAGTATACAAATGACGATTTAAGATCATGAATCAAGTAACCCCCATCAAGTGACAAGAGTGTCGAAAGCTATCATGTGGTAGAGCTTTAATTAAAGCATTTGTAGCATTATCTTGAGTGTGAACCTTCTCAATAATAATGGGCTCAATGGCTAAGAAATCTCTTATGAAATGATACCTCACTCAATGTGCTTGGTCATTTCACGATAGACTAGATTCTTAGCCAAAGCAATGGCACTCTGACTTTCACTATGCAAATGAGGTACATGCTGAGGTAAACCCATATCACAAGCAAGATGAGAGAGCCACAATGCTTCCTTACATGCCTCACTTGCTGCAACATACTCTGTTTCTGTGGTGGAAACAGCTCTACATTCTTGAAGACGAGATCTCCAAGAGATAGCACCTCCAACAAAATGAAAAATGTACCTTGATGTAGACTTACAATTGTCTACACAACCAGCATAGTTAGAATTTGTGTAACCAATAATGGATGCTTTCTCTCTACTCAAGCATAGACACTTGTCCTTAGTGCCACTCAAATAACTTAAAATCATCTTGACCACTTCCCAATGTTTCTTCCTAGGATTAGACATATATCTTCTCACAACTCCCACTGCAAATGCAATGTCTGGTCTCGTAGCTACCATAGCATACATGAGACTACCAATAGCACACTGATAGGGAATTTTGGTCATGAATTGCTTTTCCTCATCTGATTCGGGGCAATCATCCTTGCTCAATTTCACATATGTGGGTAAAGGTGTACTCGATGCCTTTCCACCCTGGATATCGAACCTATGAAGTACTTTGGATATGTACTCACTTTGAGACAAGTATATGCATCTGTTAATCCTATCACGAGTAATGTGCATGCTAAGAATATGTTTGGCATCCCCCAAATCCTTCATATCAAATGTCTTATTGAACTTCTTTTTGAGAATTCACAAATCATAAGAGGACTTCCCAGCAATCAACATATCATCGACTTAAAGTATCAAGCATATGAAGCTGCCATCTGAGCACATCTTTGCGTAGAGAAAATGATCCTCAATGCTTCAAGAATAGCCTTGAGACTTCATAAAAGCATCAAACTGTTGGTACCATTGTCTACGGGACTGTTTAAGTCCATACGAGCTCTTCTTGAGCGTAGAAACTGGACTTTCCTTGCCTGGAACTACATAACCCTCTGGTTGTTCCATATAGATCTCATCTGTAAGATCTCCATGCAAGAAAGTAGTTTTCACATCCATTTGGACTAGCTCTAAGTCCTGCATTGCAACAAATCCAAGCAACATGCGCAAGATAGTCATCTTGACCACAGGAGAGAAGATTTCCTTGAAATCAACACCATGTTGTTGCTTAAAACCCTTTGTAACAAGTCGTGCTTTATACTTTGGAGAAGCACTATCTGATGTGAATTTTAGCTTATATACCCATTTACATGGTAAAGCTTTCTTGCCATTTGGATAAGGTACTTGTTGAGCCTATAAAAGTCATATTGGTCAAAGTCAACTGTAGTCAAAGTCAAAAGGTCAAAGTCAACTAGTCAAAGTCAACAAGGTCAAGGTCAAAGTCAACAAGTGCAAAGTCAAAGTGCCAAAGTGTAGGTGTAGGTGTCAAAGTGCACAGGTAGTGCACAATTAATTGTCCACAAAGGGTAAATTGGAGAAAGTGGGTTGCAGGTTGCAGATGTATTTTCTCTAATTTCCCTAAGGTTCAAAGTGTTTTTTAAAGTATTTTGGAAGGTTCAGGTGAACCCCCTCTTATGTGCAAAAGTGAAGACTTAAAAGGAAAGGTAAAGGTATGTGAAGCGACAGCGTACGCACAAGGGAAAGTATGGCCCCCCAATTAAAATTTTTGGTTTTAGTCTAAAGTCAGTACAGGACAAAATAGGGAGTCGTTGGTTGCCACTTGTGAAGAGAATCTTGGGACATCAAAGTGAGCACCAAGATACTCTTGGAGTTAGGAGCGTACGTGAATCGACACACTCAAATCAAGGCAAGGACTATTCTTGGACCAATTCGAGAGTAAGCAAGGGAGGCATAGTCTAAGTGAAGCAAGAGAGAGAAGTGCAAGAGTCACCAGTGTGCGATGCAGAGAAGTGGAGTTGAGGGAGTGCATGGAGAGTGACTAAGGGATTGTGCAGAGAGTGATAAGCTAGTCCCCCAAGGATCTCAAGGTCTCCTTGCAGTGTGCGCGTGCCGACAGAAGGTATCCATTCCTCCCCCTTAGTGGAAGCTTGGTGCAATGTGTGCACAAGGATAAGCTTGAAGCAGGTGGAGGTCTGGTGCAGAGGAGGCTGGCAGCAAGAAGACTTTGGGGTATTTGGTATTTTTTCATTGAGCCCTCTCTGGGATTGTGCACAAAAGTATTGGTTTGTATTGTGCTTCAAACATTGTAATTGGCTTACTGTAATCAATCGGCAGAAGCTTCCAAGGTGCATTTCCTCTCCTGGTCTTTTCCTTTTCTCCTACAAACCCTCAAACTCCTTGTCTAAGAATCCCCCAACAGTACTAAATCCCAAGTACCATTCTTGTGAATAGAATCCAACTCACTCTTCATGGCACGCTCCCACTTGACATGATCCTCTATCTACATAGCCTCTTTGTAGCAAGAAGGCTCACCGACATCTGTTAGAATAACAAAATCTAAACCTAGAATGTATCTATCAGGTGGATGTGAGACATGTGTAGTTGTCAATGGTGCTGAACAAGAACATGTGCAGACTAATCTGATTGGACATTCTCTTCAATGTCCCTATGTGCAACATTTTTATGCATGCTAACTAGAGGACTAGTATCCTCAAACACTACTCTTCTCACCTCAACCTCCTTAATGGGTTGTTTATGCATATTAGACTCATTGAAAATGACATCACTACTTTTGATCACTAACCATGTTTCAGGATCCCATAAGCGATATCCAAATTGTGCTTCTCGGCCATATCCAAGAAAAATGCATTCCTTTGACTTATGATGTAGCTTTTGTCTAAGATTTTTGGTGTGGAAGGGAATTGAGCAAAAAGAGAAGAAGAAGAAGATCAAAGAGTTAAACTCCTGAGTAAAGAACAAAGTTTAAGAAGAAAAAGAACAACTCTCTACCCAAAGCCCCACAGGGCCACACATCAGGCGACAACACCAAAGAACTAGGTCTTGAGGATTGGAAACAAAGAAAGATAACAACCAGGACATTTCATGGGAGGTTG
This sequence comes from Ceratopteris richardii, assembly GCA_020310875.1. Taxonomy (NCBI): domain Eukaryota; kingdom Viridiplantae; phylum Streptophyta; class Polypodiopsida; order Polypodiales; family Pteridaceae; genus Ceratopteris; species Ceratopteris richardii. Next base: position 168,309,981 of record CM035424.1, on the reverse strand, counting down.
CACATAGCTTCCTCATCCACTAGGAGCAGGCGATGAAGCGAAAGAGCACAAGAAGGATTCTTCATTGAATAAGATAACCAATTGTCTGAAGGTCCTAGCCGCCTCCTCGCCCACTGGATGCGTGCAGTGGAAAGAAATGAATCAGGTCCTTGAGGATGACAAAGAAGATTCAAGAACAGGGCCTTTGAAACGTAATGTTGACTTAAAAGAGAGTAAAGGTCAGCAAAGTAAGGTGTGCAGTGGAAGAAAGTAAACAAGCTCCAAGAAATACAACAGGGTCAGATGTGCGAAGACAAAGACAAATCAGAAGACTAAAAGTTAGAAAGGGGAGAGGTTGAAAAGTTCAAGAGAGTGACTAAGAACATCACATTCTTAGCCACTGGTGGTGTGCGTGAGAGCCTGACTTAATATAACAACCTAGATTTGTGATATAAGGAATACCAAGGGTCTTAAAGAAGCAAAGGATCAACTTCAGATAAAGGAATAAATTGCCTAACAGTCCTTATTGCTTCTTCAACCACTAGGTGCGTGTATTCATGAGCCATAGACAAGCAGCAAAGAAGAAGCAAAGCCTATCAAGGGACGATAGAGACAAAGAGGGGGAGAGTGTTGCAAAGCAAAGAGGCACAAAAGAGGAGCCCCAAAATTTTCAAATTAATGGGCATATTTTTCCCTTCAAAATCCTAGAAAATTCCCTCAAAGCTATGTAAACGCACTAGAGGGGCCCTCTAGATGCATAAACCCAACTCTTTGTAACATAGTTCTTGTAAAATAGTAGGAAATTAGAGATTAGCCAATAAAGTGCCGGTCATGTGTGAAAGGACAATTTTTAGGGCACATGTATATAAGTCACTTTGTGACTCTTTGTAAAGACATTTGCCATTGTGAAGAAGGAGAGCTCAAAATTTCGAATTTGCTTCTTTCCTGCAAATTTTCATCTTCTCTATGATCTTGTGTGTGTGTGAAGCTTGGAATGTGCATGTAGGATTGTTGTCTACCCCTCTCCATCACTTTTGAACTACTCTAGTGTGTGTGTGAGCAAGTACGAGTTGTGGAGTGAGTGAAGGTGTTTCCTGCCATTCATTGTTTTGGCCATAACTTGAAGAGTGGTTGTCAGATTCGAGTGAAAATACCATAGTAGATACGTCTCGTTCAGAGTTTCAAAATGAACCCGCTATTGGCCATATCTAGAGTTTGGATCTAGGAGAAACATTCAAATTTGTATTTACTACTATAAGTGGTATCACGAAAGACACTTTCAGAGATTAAGTGAGTTGGAGAGGTAGCTTAGTCTTTTCTCTTGCATTTTAACTGAACCACTTCACTTTCCATCAGGTGTGCACACGTCCTCATACACTTGGTTCATGCGGTTCTTTGGATTGATAATTAAGCATGTGCCAATCCACCACTATATGTACTTGTGTGGCAAATACGATTTAGTCTCTTTGGCACAAGTCCCTAAGACCTCGTGACTTAGGTATACACGCTTTTGGTGCCATTTCCGGGGAATACACTCAACCAAGGTGCCTTCGTGATGGTTATAGATACGGAGTCAAGAAATCGTACTTGTAGGAGTGAATCCATTCAGTGGCAAGTAGTCAAAAACTTCAATGCTTGTTACTTCACATCCCGGAGGTGTGTGTAATGAGTTTTTAGGTTTAAGGTTAGGAGTGAAGGAGAGAAGGAAGAGTTAGGGTTAGGTTAAGGAGAGAAGTGGAGTAGGAGTAAGTTGAAATCACCAAGAAAATTTCCAAAAAAATTACCAAATTAGTGTAGTATAGGTTTCAGGTATCACAAACTATAAAAACCAAAAATTGTAGTTCATTTGACACTTGCTCAAGAGTTGGTATCATCTGAAGACTATGATCAGTATCGTCAGTGTGATATCACGCCAGGTGAGCTAAAGAAAGGAGCTAGGAGTACATATTTGGATTGAGACACTCTAGAAGGTAAGTTGTTGCTCTAGCACAATGGTGAGAACCACGTTAAGAAGCTCCACCTCCTTAATGTCAATCCGCGGAAGAGATAGGAGTGATATGAAGATCGTGAACATGAGATGAAGTGAGAGTGAAGGGGAGAAGCATAGAGATGCACACACACGTACACACACACAACGAAGAGACAAGCAAGACACAATGGAAGGTGACTCTATTACTCAAGAACACTCTTACAAGCTCAAAATATCTCTAGGCTCTTCTCTACTCACATCAGCTAACCTCAAAAATGAGCTCTCTAGCTCTTTTTATAGATTCTAGACTAGTTTTGACCGGTTTCACATCTAGTGACCGACATAGTTAAAAAATAGGTCCTAGATGCTATTTGAAAGGGTAAACGGTGTCTAAAAATAACCAAAATTGGTACGCTCATTCTACCTAAGCTCCTCAAGCTCGAGGACTCCTTTGCTTGCACAAAATGGAGCTACAAATTACAAAAAGGGGTTTTTCCATGTTACATATGTTACAAAAGTGAACCAAATCACTGTTGGAGGTTTTGAAAAGTATTTATAAAACATAATTCTTTCAAAAAATGATTCGACTGACTCCCTGCTCTGTCTTTACATGCTTCCGTGTCTTCTATGCCTGTGGCTGCTGCCAACACCCCCTCTCGCTTATGTCGTCCTTGACAGAACCTTGTTGTGCGGTCTGTCGGATGTAGTTCTGTAGGAGGTCTTGAGTGAGGGTGTGCTCTGATATTCGAATGCCTCGGGCCAGATCTGCCTCAAGTTTCTCCCAATCAATTGGTTGCGGTTCATCGGATGGTGGGAGTCGATAATGCGTGGAATATACCATCTGTTCTTAGGAAAATAGTTGAAGCAAATGCTTGGGCCTGCTGATGAACACCTCTAAATGGTATTCACAGAAACCGGTTGTGAACATTTCTTCGAAGGTCTGCTTGTAGCACGTCGGTAAGTATTTAATTCTGCAACGCCATGCATAACACACTCGTAGCGATTGCGTTGTACTCATATCATGTGCAAGATCTAGATTGCCATGCTCGAAGCCCGGGGTGTTTACATGAGGTGCCTTGACGTGACGGAAGACTTTGAAAACCATCTACATCATGTCAAAGATTTTGACAGTCATGTGCATTGCTACATTGTCCATACGTTTTAAGCGAGGGAGCCAGTGACGAATCATCGCCATCATGTATCCTACTGTAGGGGGTCCTGTGGGTGGAGTGAAGTATGGGTAATTCAACCAATCCTGGCATTTCTTGTTGTTTTGTACTTTAATAGCGAATGCCTTCCAGGAGCAGTGACGTGGCACTGATCCCCAACATGGGTTGTACTTTAAGTGTAGAGGTTCCTTAACCCAAGTACTCATCATCTCTTGATAATTCTATAAGAGATCCTTGCGCCAATCTGGTTGATAGATTTCACCTCGTTGCGTGTCTGTTGGCAAATCGTCAGGCTCAAACTGCGTAGCATGAGAGGGTTTCTTGCCTGTTTCTTTCTCTATAGCTAACTAATATTCTGCCATTAACATAAAATAAGGTCTATACTGTAGCTCATGCTCAGATGTATCTGCGAGGGGCTAAGTGAGCAAAGTAGGGTGACTGTAAAATTCTTTCTTCAATCATTTCCATGGCATGTAACTGCGCCTCTACCCATGCTAAGTAGGTTGTTCCAAGTTCTTCAATCATCTTCATCCATGCGGGAGTTGGAAGCTCGAAAGTCGTCTGGCCTTCGGTCGTAACTCGTTCGCCTAGGATGGGTTGAGGTTCATAAGCTTCTTCAAAAGTTTCCTCCACCGGAATAGTCAATGATTCTTCCTCTTCTGGTAGTTCCGGTGGGGAGTCTGGCCTTGGGGGTGCTTCATATACTGCTATCTGTGATTGAAGTGTTGACACCTGGGCCCGTAATGCATTAAGTTCCTCTAGGATGTTAGGAGATGGGTCCGCAGGAGCTCGTAGTCCTTGTTGTACAGGTGCTCTTAACTGCAATATCTTGTGTTCTTCCTTGAGCTTCTAGAACTCCTCGTTCATGTTGTCAAATTCATCTAACAATCTGAGGTGATCATCTAGTAGCATTTTTGTAGATTCTGAGGGCATAGCTTTAAAGGGACTGGGGCTTAATGGTTGGTCGGGTTGATCTAGGGCAGCTTCTAAATTTTCTCTGTTCTATTCCTATAAGCACTGATTTTCTTCTTTTGCTGCTGCCAAGTGTCGTCTGAGTAAGCCCATGTTTCTAGTGAGTGTTGCATTCCGAATAGTCTGGGCCCTTAACAAATTATCAATATCTATGATAGCCTCTTTGGTCTTTTCTTCACATTCTAGTTCCAGTTTATGATAAGTCTCTCGTAGCTCTTGGTAGCGGGTGTTCAGTGAGGCATTCTCGATGGTCAGTGAATTGAGCTGCGACTGTAAATCATTGGTTGTCTTTTGCAGCTGCTGATAATTAGTTCCCAGAGATGTGAACTCATCTCTTACTTGAGTCATGCAGATGAACATCTGTCAGAATGCAGTATCTACAGTGGGAGATAATATTAACGATGTGCTAAGCGAAGATGCAGTGGGTGTAGATGCAAAGGGAATGGGGGTGGGAAAGTGGATGACGTGGTTATTGTGGAAAAAAGTGAAGTGCCTAAATATGATTGTGCCATGAATGAAGTTAGTAGTGGTGCGGTGGGTGGTGAGATATCCATGTCATTGGACGTAGTGTCAAGTGCGGTGACCGTGAACAATGGAGTGATTGTGGGTGCTTGTGTGGGTGTAAATACAGGATTTACAAAAGTTGAAGAGTAATTTACAGAGGGGTTCTCGTGTACTCCTTGGCGGAAAGGGGAAAGAGGAAGTACGGTTGGTCGAGGGGGTGAGACTGGGGAGAAGGCTAATGGAGGTGGGATTGGGAAAAGGTGTCTTGGAGGTGTGGGAAAGGATGGGAAGGATGGAGGGGAAAATGGACTGGATAGGAACCTAGAAGTCCTAGGGATTGGACTAGGTTGAGTGGGTGCGAGAATTGTGGGATGAATGGAAGTAAGGGAGGCTTCTGCTACTTCGCCGTGGAAGGGGGTGGATGTTCTGGGAGAAGGAGGGTGTATGGGGGAGACTGGATGGACGGGAGGTGAAAGAGGAGCGGTTGGAGTGGCAGGTGCTTCGGTCACAGAGGTGATATGTACAGTAGTAGAGCAGGGTGGGGAGTCAATTACAATGGTGTCTTCTACCAATGAGCCTTCAGGGACGAGACGCGCTTCCCTGGCCTGTTCTGAAGATTGTGCACATGTGGGTACACGAATGTATTCACCAGGTTTGGTTAGTAAGCGAACTCTGCGAGGGTCATATTGCGGTAATGGTTTCCTCTGCAAATACCTTAAGGCTTCGATGGATCCCACTGATTTAACAAGTTCCCTGAAGCCTCTGATGTATACTTCTTCGAAACCGCCTGTGACGAGTTCTTGTTCTATGAGTGCTTGGCTCTCTTCCTCAGTTAACTTTTTACGTGCCCAAAATTTTTCCATAGTACGATATAATTTCTTGATGGCCAAGCTGTAAGCTGCTGCTTCAAATGTTTCTTCTTCGTGTGTGCTCGTGTCACCTTGGGTGTCGGTTTGTTGTCCTTGTTTGTCTGTCTGCACATGTTCTTGGGAGTCATGAGTGCCTTGGTTGGCTTCATCATCACCCTCATCTTCATCTGTCTCTGTTCTTTCTCCTTCCGAGCTGGATACTACTTGTCCTTGTTGTTGATCCAGGGGAGTGGTAGGGTAGCTTGGACGTTCATATTCTTGAGAAAAGATCTGACCTTCAAAAAACTGAAATTCGTTTGAGAAAGCATGTGGCATTTCAAAATCAAACGTCGTATCCAATAGTTCTGCTTCCATGTTGGGTATCGGAAAAGAAAATGCTTCTACACCAATAGTGGTGGGAACTTCTGTTGTAGTGGTGGTAGGTCCGTGGACTGATGTGGCCTATGAGGTGACTACACTGGTAGTGCCTTCTGTAACGACAGGTCGTGATAACCGTATGCGAATGGGTTGTACAGGAGTAGGGGCTTTTGTAGGAGACTGTTGTGGGGAGGGTTGCGATGACGGTCATTCTGGAACCTCTAGGCAGGGAATAGTTCCTCTCATACGCTTTCTTGCTCGTGCTTTGCTAGCCTTCCTAGCTTTCTTTGTTGTCCCCTTGAATGCTTTCAACTCCTCTCTTGTCATTGCACACTCTATGGGCAAGTCATATGCCAAACACATATATACAATCCTTGTAAGAGCGCAGCATCCATTGATTACCTTCTTTCTTTCCCATCTATGTTGTGCTAGGTACAACTGATCAATTATCCAGCTTGCTAGGTCTACTATTTGAGGTCCAGTACATGCTAAATATAGCCCAAACCAAATACGCTTGTGGGGCATAGTGAATCGATCCTGAGCGGGGAAAGCAAAATGCTACATGCATATCCTTAATGGTTTAGAGAGCTCAGGTGTGATCGCCGAAATATCTTCCCATTTAGTAACATCCCCACGTTTCATAGGCTCTGGAATCAGCCTTTCTTGCTCTGTTGGAGTGTGGGTTCCATGTATGTTAATAGCAGCTCTAATCAAATCTTTAGACAGATAAAACTTCTTAAAGGGTGGGTCGTTCACTAAGGATGGCAAAATAAAGGTGCCTGGCAAATCCTTGTTTTCAGACGCCGTCAATGTTGTCACCAAGTAGAAGCATCTGTAGAAATCCGGTTTTGGCAAAGGATCACTGAAATATTCTGGGAAGCCTGCTCGTGCCCAAACATGCATTAAGTCTTCTGTGTTCTGTAGTCCTTCAAACTCTCTTGATAAAAATTGGTACTTGCTCCATGTACGGTGATCAAATGCCAAATTGGCCTCAAAGATAAAGTCTGCGTCTGCCAATGGGCCTGCTAATCCTTGGAACCAATGAGAGTTGCGATTAATTTTTTGAGTATATCCCCTAGGAGGATCGTCGATTGGCATAGGTCCTGGAAATCCTTGAAATTTTGTTGGTTGAGCCGTTGGATGGGGTTCCGCGAGTATTTCACCAATATTGGCCATTGGTGCACTGGTGCCAGCTTCAGATGGTCCTTCTTCCTGCATGATGAATGATGCGAGTGTGTAGCGGTTTTGCTACCAAAGATTAACACATTAGTATGGAAATTAATCATGATCCCATTAAAGTGAGACCGCAATCCCTTTCCATAACCGATGTGTAACCGGTGTAGCTAAGTGTTGTGATATGGTTTATGGAATGATGTCTTGCAAACTAATGAAGGTCTCTAGACACCTACATGCTTCAGATGATGCATACATTTTTTGATGAGATGTTATTACAAGTGATGTTGGGTTATAGTGTGTGGATTTATACAAGGTTCAGTTGTGAATGAGTTATTACAAGGATAATTGTTAGTTAGGGTGGGAGTAATGTTAGATAAAGGGGTTGGAGAAGACGTTTGGATACGTTTCGGTATCCACTTCCTAAGAGTTTCTGGGCAGGTGGAATGTTTCTTCTGAGGGACAAGAGTTTAGATCGGATGTGGTGGTTTTGAAGGGTGAAGAGATTTCTGAGGGGTATATATTACATGGCTTGAGGGTTGAGCTATGATACACTATTTGGGTACCCAAATCTGCATGGGTGTGGGTCGATTTGTAAGGTACTTCTTGGCGATCCAAATCTGTCAAATGTTCGTACTTGTAGAAGAAGTTTGAGAAGATGTTGGATACTACCTCTGCTTTGTCGTTAACTTCTTCTTGTCATTGTCCGCGTTGTTGACTTCTGGTGGTGCGCTCTGTCCTTTTGGCACCCATATTTGCTTCGTGCCTCTTGTTCTGTGATACTGATACTGCTGCTTTCTTTGTGTCGTCTGATATTGTCGTCGGTCTGGGTTCCTTCGTCGTGGTTGACTCCTTTGTGGTTGAGGTTGAGAGGTCGGATGGACACTCTGCTTTGGAAAAGAAGGGAGGTCCAACACTTGCGAAACCTGCCCATTAGGAAGTGCTCCATTTTTTTCTTTAATCTAGGCCAGTCCGTAGTAAGTGTGGAAGGATGGGCACCGCAGGGTGTTTTGCCCATGTGGACGCTGATGAAGTCCACCTGACCGCTGATTGTCCCCATCTGTCTGACAATCGTCCCCATTTGTCTGCTGATGTAACCCACCTGATCGTTGATTGTGTCCATTTGACCAAGTGGTTGGGTGGTTGCCCCTTCTAGTTTGCAGGAAGCCCAAGGGGAAATCTCCTGACGTCCTTCTGATTGACAATTGTCCATTGCCAAGCCCGCGTGGGTTGGTGTAGACGTAACATGACTCATCTGACCAAAGATCTTCCGGTCCTCCTTCGCATGATGTACATATGGTCTAGGGTTGCGTACTTCAGGCGGAGTGTTGTTAGGGAAGTCAAGCGGTATCACTCACTGTTGATCTAAGGTTGCAATTTGTAAGGAGCCTTGTCTAAGATTTAGGTCCACTGAGTGATCGTATAGCCAATCTTGGCCAAGGATTAGGGGTTCTATTAGGTCCTTGTCATGGCACACTAGTAGCTTCGCTGTCATGGTCACATCATGTATGAGGATAGGAAGATCCACCTCACCCATGCAAGAGGTTTCCATGCCTCCTAGCCCTATGAGGTATGCCTCAATTGGCCGCATTTCTATTCTTGAGTCCTTATAGTGGGACCATCTAATCGCGCTCGTCATAGCACCTGAGTCAATTAAAGCCCTGAGCTCTTGGCAAGGGTCGCTGTGCTCTAGCCTGACTGTAATGAATGGTCTCCTATCCACTATGCTAGGATGAGTGCTTGATTTTACTTGACACATGGCCATGGGGTATCTGGGTGTTGTTTCCAGATGATTATATCGTTCTCTCCATAGTCCTTGTCTTTTTAGCTTCATGCGCTTAATGTGTTCTATAGCTTTTGCCTGAGCTTCAGCTCGTATTCTATTTTCTTCCTCCTTACGTTTCTTTGCCAATGTGAGTCGTCTAAGCATATCCTCAGTAAGAGGTTCCTGGTATAACTTGACTCTACAGCCACTAATGTAATTAAGCATTATGTCTCCTTCTAAGGTGGCTAATTGTACTGCTCCACTTGTCGAGAGTCTGTTAATGATCATAAGTCCATAACCTTGCTTTTCTAACTTCCGTGCATGTTGTTTCAGCGTATATACTAGGACTAAATCTCCTTCTTTCAAACCTTTATCTTTCACATGTGCATCAAAATATGCTTTCTGTCGCTTCTTTGCTGCGTATATTCCTGCTGCTGTTTTCAGCCTGGTTTCTCCTAATCGTTCCAAGTCCATTATTCTTGCTGATAATTCATGGCCGGTCCACTGATGTTCTTGTGCAACCTTAAGGGTCGGTATCAAGAAGTCCAAACAAAGCACAACATTCTAACCAAAAACCATCTCAAAGGGAGTTGCATTGAGTACGGTCTTGTAGGCCACTCGATATGCCCAAACAGCGTGGTGTAACTGTTTGTCCCAATCTGAAAGTTTGTTGTTCACGAGTTTCGTCAGTACGTTACAAAGGATCTTGTTAGTGCTTTCAGCCTGACCATTGGCTTGAGGATGATATGGTGCGGATTTCTTGTGAATCACCATAAAATCTTGTAACAAATATTCAATGACTTGGTTTAGAAAGTGAGTTCCTCAATCGCTCACTAACTCTATAGGCAGTCCATATCGTGTAAAGACATTTTCAAATAAGAATTTTGCAGTCGTGTGTGCATCATTCTTTTTTGTGGCTTTTGCCTCTACCCATTTGGTAAGATAATCTGTCGCAACAATAATGTATTCCACATGTGTACCTTTTGCACGGGGGTTAATGGGTCCTACAAAGTCTATACCCCACTTGGAAAATACACGTCCGCCCATCATGGGTTTTAATGGCATTTCATCTCTGCGAGTAGGAAACTGAGTTCTTTGGCACAAGTCACATCTCTTGACATAGGTATGTGCATCCATGTGAAGAGTGGGCCACCATAATCCTGCAAAGAGGATGGCTTTGATTATCCTATCCGGTCCAAAATGACCTCCTGCGACAACTTGGTGTGCAGTCTCTAGTACGCTCAAATGATTGCTTTCATGAACACACTGTCTTAAATATCCATCTCGTCCTTGTTTGTACAAATTGTCTCCAATAAGTGAATAGTCTTGAGCTTCCTGCTCTAGACTTCGTTGTCGCGCTAAAGTCATTCCTTGAGGGAATATCTTCGTCCTCAAGTACGTCACTAAGGGTTCACTCCATTCTGGTGTGAGAGACACGTGATATAATGTAGCATGTTCTACTGGTGGTCTTTCACAACAAACATGGCATTCTTTACACAACTTGTAGACATTTGCTTCCATCGAAGGCCAATATACTCCTAGCCTATGCAGAGTCTGCAATGTACGATGTTTTGAGTGATGTTGCTTTAATGCACCTACATGTGCTAATTGCAACCAATTTGCATGTTCTGATTCATCTACACAACAAGCAAGAATCTTTTGATTATCCTGTTTATATATACTTCCCGCTATTATTTGATATCTCTGAGACTTGGTAACCTCTCCTTCCTTGATTCTTATCCTAGGATTCTTGGGTCCATATGTGACAATAGGGACTATCGACTTAGCCCATTCTGGTACGATCTCAAGTTTAAACAAATATGCATTTGGTAGTTCATCCGCTATTCCTTGAGGAGCTTCTCATGTGGTTATTCTCGAGAGGTGGTCAGCTCTAAGATGCATCTTTCCTTTCCTCACTAATACTTCAAAGTCATACTCCATGAGTAATAGAAACCAACGTATCAGTCGTCCTGTGTTACATGGCTTGTTGACTAAGTACAATAATGCTTGATGATCCGTAAAGAATTTGAACTTATTTGCCAACAGATAATGCCTGAATTTCTTTATTGCGTAGATCATCCCTAATCCTTCTCGTTCCGTAGTGGTGTAATTTCTTTCTGCTGCGTTCAATTGTCTGCTCGCGTAAGCTATGGGGAGATCTATATTACCTTCATTGTGGGTTGTGCTAACACGCATCCTATGGCATAGTTGGATGCATCCACATGTACATGGAATGGCTTACTCCAATCTGGGGTTGTCAATATAGGTGTTGAGCACAAACATCATTTAAGTTCATTGAATGAATTCTCACACTCATCGGTCCATTTAAACTTGGTCAAAAGAGAGTACAATGGCTTGGCTATGATTGCATACATGTGTATGAACCGTCTGTAATAACCACAATGGCCCATAAAGGCCTGTACTTCTTTTACATTAGTTGGTCTAGGTAGATTGGCAATTACTTTCACTTTTTCTTCATCTGTCAAAATTCCATTCTTTGACACAATGTGTCCTAGAATTTTTCCTTGTCTGACCATGAAAACACACTTTTCTGGGTTCAGACAAACCTGATATTCTTGGCATTTGTCAAATACTTGCCTTAATTCTAGGATATGAGTCTGTCTCACATTCGAATGTGCACATAAGTCATCGACATAGACTTCCAAATTCTTGCGTAAGAATTCCTTAAAAACATGACACATGAGTCGCTGGAAAGTGGTGGGTGCATTTGTTAAGCCAAAAGGCATCACACGAAATGCAAATATGCCCCATCCTATGGCAAAAGCCATCTTGTTTTGATCTTCTGGAGCAATGGCTACTTGATTATAGCCTGAGAAACCATCAAGAAAGCTGTAAAATTCCTTGCTCGTGACTCTTTCCAATAAATGTTCTGTGATAGGAAGAGGATAATTGTCTCTAATCGTCGTGGCATTAACTTTTTTAAGGTTAATACACACACGCAATTTTCCATTCTTCTTGGGCACAACCACAATGGGGGATACCCATTCGGTATGCTCAATTTTGTATATGAATCCTGCTTCTATCAAGCGATCTATTTTTTCTTTAATCTTCGCAACGTAGTTATCATTCTACGTGTATGGTTTTTGTATCGTAGGTTTTGCATCTGGAGTCATAGGGATTCTATGAGAACATATATCTGGGTCTACTCCTTTCAAATCTTTGTAACTCCATGCGAACACATCTCTATATTCTCGCAATAGGGCAACAAATTCTTCTTCTTCTTCATTTGTCAAATCATGCCCTATGTATGTACATTTCTCTTCTTCTCCTTCTATGGCAACTATTATTTTTTTGGTTTTCTCTCGGTTATCATATACTTCTCCAATGTCAGCTTTTCTGTTAGGCAGTCGTACCATGATTCGTCTATCTTCTATTTCATATTTCTTGAAGTTCTCAAGAACTTCAAACAAGGATTCTTCTTCTTCTGACATGGTTTCTTTCTTCTTTCTTTTCTTGCCTTCACTCTTGACAGTCACTTGTGTGGTTAATCTCACCTCATTTGTAATTCCTTCATGTCTGTGAGGGTGAGTCTCTACCTCATAGAAATATTCTTCTTCTGATGCAAAGGGTGGGTCCATAATAATTGACTCTAAATCGAAGTCACTTGCATCCTCAAATGCATCAGTGCTAGGTTCACATTCTTCTAAAATTGAATCACACATGATTGGCTCTATCGTAAAAATTGAGATGTCATAGCCATCCTCGTCAGAGTGGGGTGTCCATTGTTCTTCATTGATGGCTACATCCATGGTTGCTAGGATTTCTGCCCAACCATGAGGTTCGAACTCCTCATCTGGAAATACTACAGGTGCGTAAGCTGGGTCTTAAAGAGTTCGTGGATGTTGTTCTGCACCTAAGGTCCTAGCTTCTAACCATTCTTCCTCTTGTTTTGCTACTTTACACATCCATAAATGAGTGTCCTCGTGGAACCATGAGGGGTCTGACTCCAACGAGTGTACTGATTCCGTTTCTACATGTGTCTTATGGATGGTGTTCCATTGTATTGGGGGTACATCTCGATGTGAATAGTCCTTAAGATTGACTTTAGTAGTCACTCCTAAATGTTGCAAGTACAAAGAATTAGTTCCCCAATCTTGTACGATTTGCAACTGACGCATAAATGGTCGTCCTAGAATCATCTCATAAGCATGATTTTTTGCAAAATCACAAATGGCAAAAGTATGCTCAAATTCCACATCACAAGTGGTGAGAGATATGCCTTCTAGTAAGCCTAATGGTTTCTCTATATGTCCATCAGCCATTTGTAGCTTCATCCTGGTGGGTCTTAATGCTGACTTACCCCAACGTTTCCATAAAGCGGTGGTAGCGATGGCTACTCTGGCTCCTGAATCTAAGGTAGTGCCTGGGCTCTTGTTATAGCTTGGATAGGCACGTATGTAGGGTTGGATCGATCTGCATTGTGCACAATACCTATCACGTTGATCGGTGTCACATTTGACACATTAGCAGGGTTCTTAGGACAATCTTTGATTATGTGCTCTTTGCCACAGTCGGCACAAAAGCCTTGTACGTTATAATATTGTGATTGCCCTGTTATCGGAGGATGTGGACAATCCTTTATGAAATGATCTCCTTGGCACCTAAAGCATGGTCCTCTAGGGCCCTATGGTCTTTGTTGTCTCAATTGGGGCCGTGGATTTGGGTTTGTGTACATCACATTAGCATAGTCAGGCTCCCAACTCGGTTGCACTGGTGGACTATCATATTGATATGTCTCCACGTGTTCTGGTGACTCTGAGTAGCATGTGGGTGGACTATCTAAATGAGTAGAGTCAAAACTGTTAGAGTTCGGATCACTGTCAGTAATTAGGGGTGAAACGGGAACTAAAGCTCTATTGAGGTTCTCTTTTGCAGCAGCGTATTTCACTGAGATGACATTAGCTGGTGGGGGTGGCTGCTGAGCTAAAACAAGTTGTGGTTGCTGTTGAGCCTGATATGGGAAGTTCTGAGGAGGCCTATAGTAATGAGGCTAAGTATTGTATTGGCCTTGATACCTACCTGGTTGTGGGTATGCTTGCGGGTAGTTCTGTCTCACTGCCTGTTTGTTGTATGGACAGTCTTTAGCCGTATGATTCGTGTATCTTCTCTCAATTGTATAGTACTGTACACTAGGGTTGGCTTGTGGTTGTGTTGCATTGGGACACACATTTGCCAAATGATTTCCACCACAGGTGTAACAACGTATGTTAGTTGTTAACTTAGGCATTTGTTTACTAGAAACTCCTAGTTTCTGGGCCACTTTTTCTGCTAGGTCCTCTATTGAGCTAGACAATTTTGTGGATGCTAGAGATGAACAGTCTGAGTCCTTATAGACCTTTGAGAGTTCCAACTCGTCTCCTAAGTTGTCCTCAATGTCTATGCAAATTCTTACACATTGCTCTAGCGTTCTGGGTTCCTTCAAGTACACATAGGAGCGTAGTTTAGAGCTCAACAGGCCGTCTAAAAACAATGATACTTGCTTGGCCTGTGAGGTTAACTCTTGCATTGGACATCTTTCAACATATTGTCTAAACCTACATCCTGCAAGTCTAATTGTTTCCTGAGGGGTCTGTTTGAAGTTATGAATCAATGAAGACGTATCATGCATGATCCCACTTTTAGAGAATTCAGTGATGATTGACTCTAAAAAGTGATGGATATCTCTAAATTGCCTTTGTTGCAATGGTTGAAACCAAGTTAAAGATGTATTCTTTAACGTTAGTCCAAATGCGTTATATTGCATGAACATGTCTTCGACTTGTTCTGCCCGTAGCACTTGCTTAAATTCCGCAACATGGTCGTAGGGATCTCCTGTCCCATCGAAGTAGTTTTTCATGGATTTTACTAACTGAGTGGGTCTCAATATTCTTGAGTGCTCACGTGGTCTAGGTAGAGGAAAATCATCTCTACTGCCTGGCATTCTTTGTCTTTCCACTCTATCGGTGTCTATGGTGGTTCTATCTCTCCCTATGGGATGATTGAAACTTACTTCCAGTCTCTCTTTGTTCTTCTCCCTTTGATTAACGTGGGCTGAGGATGTTCCTGCCCCTTGTTGACTCGTGCTTACGTTTGTTCGAGATGGAGGGAATACCAACTCACCTCTCCATGTATAGGTGTTTCTTGCGTGGTCTGGTACTACAAATACTCTTTCTGAAGTTTCATCTAGGTATACCACCTTTCCAGGTGTATCCGGGTCCTTGAACTCGTAGATTATGATGGAGCCTACCTCGCTAGGTTGTTCCCTTCTGTACTTCCAAGATGCTTCGTCAGTTTCTTTATTCACAAAAAACTCTATGCTTCTGTTGTCCTGAGGGATCCACTGTGGAACTAGTACTCGTGTCAATACATATTTCCCTCTAGGTGTCCTAGGTTCTTCTCCTACTGGTTCCTTTCCTTGGGATTTAGCTTCTGTCTCTAATTGAATTACGCCAAACTCATTCATATTGTTTGGCTGAGTACTTATGATGTACATTGTTCCTTCCTTGACTATGTATGTGTCTCTCTCGAATTTCACCACTCGAGGTTCCAATCCAATGGGTTGATCCGGGTTATGCATTTGCACCACTTGTCTTCGCAAACCATCCTCATAGATGCGAGCACCTAAGCGGTTGGTTCGGAGAAATTCTAACTGAGTTCTATAGGGTCCTTCAGGTCTTTCTAAATAAGCTACGTTTGACCCTCCTTCTGGTCTTTCCGTGCTAAAAGCCATTTCTAATTCACTCGTCTCTGAGCTCTCGTAGGGGTAATTACTATTCAACTGTTGTGCCCACGAACGTGCAGTAGTTCCTACACTTGCTTCTGATGATCTAAGGCTTCGTCGGTCTGAATTACCTATATGCTTGCCCGATCTAAGGTTCATGAATTTACTTTGCGACACTCTGTGGTCGTCAATGGTTCTTTGTTCTTTTTTGCTTGATTCTTTTTTAGTGCTATTAAGTTCTTGTCTTGTTTAACTGTGTGCGTCAGGAATCGACTTTCCGTTATATTTTTTAGTGCTCATTCCGTTAGACTTAAGTTCTTTACTTGAGGTTTTTGTTTCACGCACCTTATTCCTTAGTCTTAAAATTAAATCTCTGGAACTTGATGCGTTCCTATAGTCGTTAATCCAATCCACAATGCTAACGTTTAGCTTAAGCTAATAATTGACTGAGGGGGTTGAGTATTCTTCCAACCTCAAGTCAGCTTTGTTGGTTGCTCTGATGCCCAAGAAGCCGCGCTTCCTAAGCCCTGCATCCTTTACTGCCTTCTTTGCCTTGCTGTGTTTGCCCTTGATTGCCCTTGCTAGACCTGTAAAAAGTCAATGTTAGACCAATTCTCAACTGGATGATCAAGCACTTGAGTATATACACTTTTAAAGGTCCCTTCCCTTTTGCCCAAATTTTTGTGTTGCCCCCTGGCTTTTCTAGTCCCACACTAGGTCAACCTCAAATTAGCTTGTCTAAAAATCAAGAGCTTTCTAACGAGCTATAAAGCTCAAAAAACGGACTTCGGATGAAAATGATATGAGCATTCAGGCCCTGGAGGGTAAAAACTGACAAATAGGTTTTTCTCCAAATATGAGCTAAGGGGTCTCCTATGAGTCTAATCACCCAAAAATTTGCCAAAAATTGCCCCAAAATTAGTCAAAAAATCAAACCCTAAAAATTGTGTTTGGGGTGAGCAATCGTGATGGTATGCGATAATCGCGATGGTCTGAGACCGTCGCGATGGTCTGGGACTGTCGCGATGGTCTGGGACCGTCGCGATGGTCTGGGACCGTCGCGATGGTCCAGTTGAACCGTCACGATGGCGTGGCACAATCGCGATGGTCCGGAAATGCGAACTATCGCGATGGTCTAAAATGAATGATCGCGATGGTCCAAAAATGAACGATCACGATGGCGTGAATGTGAACAATCGCGATGGTGTGAATGAACCGTCGCGATGGTCTAACAGCGAGCAATCGTGATGGTGTCGGTCAACGGTCAACGAGACAATCGCGATGGCGTGAGCCCGTCGCGATGGTCACAAAACACGATGGCATGAGCCAATCACGATGGTTTAAATGTCGAGGCGTCGCAATGGTCTGAGGGTATCGTCGCGATGGTCTAGCTTGCCACGTGGCAGCATCGGAGCGATGGCATGAGCCAATCGTGATGGCGTGGGGTCGACGGGATCATCGTGATGGTCCAAGTGAACCGTCACGATGGCTCAAGTGAGCCGTCGCGATGGTGCGAGACCGTCGCGATGGTTCGGTCGAGCCGTCGCAATGGCGTGAGCCAATCGCGATGGTGTGACACAATCGCGATGGCATGAGCCAATCGTGATGGTCCACCAAACTATGAATTTTTCCAATGCAAGTCTAGATTCCTATATGCGCAAGGGTCGCCTACACGCTGGTGAACTCGCTTACCTCAAATTCCGAACTTGGCAGACCATCGTGATGGTCTGACACAGTCGGCATTTTCTGATAGAAAGTGATTTTCTTACCTTTTTGCAGCTTTCCTGATGCTCTGGAGCACTGTACCTGCAATAAAACTCAAAAACACAATAGTACATGCAAGCACAAAAGCTCTCTCTCACTCTCTCGCATGCACAAATGAGGGGAAATGAGGAGAATGGGTGGATATGGTGAATTTTTTGGAGGTGAAGATGATGATGCCGTGATGAAGATGGGAGTGTGGAGGAGGTGAAAAACACTAAAGTTAACTAAAAACAACAACAAAAACTGAAATTTTTACCTTCCAACGCCACTTCTTGCTATACTCTTACCATCACACATTCGTCCTAGACTCGATCCCCGGCAACGGCGCCAAATTTGGTGTTGCTCTAGCACAATGGTGAGAACCACGTTAAGAAGCTCCACCTCCTTAATGTCAATCCACGGAAGAGATAGGAGTGATATGAAGATCGTCAACGTGAGATGAAGTGAGAGTGAAGGTGAGAAGCATAGAGATGCACACACACATACACACACACAACGAAGAGACAAGCAAGACACAATGGAAGGTGAGAAATCCACTCTATTACTCAAGAATGATCTTACAAGCTCAAAATAGCTCTAGGCTTTTCTCTACTCACATCAGCTAACCTGAAAAATGAGCTCTCTAGCTCTTTTTATAGATTCTAAACTATTTTTGACCGGTTTCACATCTAGTGACCGGCATAGTTAAAAAATAGGTCCTAGATGTTATTTGAAAGGGTAAACGGTGTCTAAAAATAACCAAAATTGGTACGCTCATTCTACCTAAGCTCCTCAAGCTCGAGAACTCATCAACTTGCACAAAATGGAGCTACAGATTACAAAAAGGGGTTTTTCCATGTTACATATGTTACAAAAGTGAACCAAATCACTGTTGGAGGTTTTGAAAAGTATTTATAAAACATAATTCTTTGAAAAAATGATTCGACTGACTCCCTGCTCTATCTTTACATGCTTTCGTGTCTTCTATGCCTCTGGCTACTACCAACATAAGCCACGTGAGTTTTGGGTTACAAAAATCAGTTCATAACCACCACCACACGTGATTAAAGTCATTTTTGGTATCGCTGTGTCCTCCCACTCCACATGTAAGAGCTTCCAATGATGGTATTGTGTGCTTTTCCTCCTAAAAAATAGTAGATGAATACTCGAAAGTAAAATGAATAGTACATCTTTGATCACAAAGAAAGAATGAACCACCTACTTGGACATGAATATTGTCATCTCATGGGAGAAAAATTTCTTTGTGAGTGATTCTATTATTGTTACATCTTCTCCTTGGAGGAAATTGTTCGAGTACCCCATGGCTGCTAGAATTCAAGAGGTAAGAGAGAGAAAGATAGAAGAGAATCAAAATAACATGTATAATGGACTAAGAAGTATCTGTACATAGAGAAAATTACTTTTTTGATATGTGTATGGGTCAGAGTGAGGTTTTCCATTCTATGTGAGTGAAAATGGTAAAAATTTGAAAAACTCATTTTTTGAGGTAGGGAAAGTTACGAGTTTGATGATGTGGCACTTTACTTTTGGAGTTTGAAAAAAGAACTATTTTGAGTGATTTTATTAAAAAAATCCATAAAAAAAAGTAACTTCTGACATGTATATTAAGAAATGGGCCCTTTTTAGTAAGCAATAACTAACTGTGTGACTTTTCAAATAATTCATTTTTTTATTCACAAAGATGGACGGATTTGATGATGTGTAAAGTGGAATCTCTCTCTCTTTCTTTTACAGAAGAGAGAGATGACCCTATTTGGGCCTAAAAAAAAGCCTAGTCTTGCCTACTAAAAAGTGCTCTATTAAATGCACTTTGTTCCCTCAAGCAAGAACAAGATTAAGCTTAATCCCTTAAAATTAGGAATCCTTACAAGGCCCATGCAGGGTTCATTTTTTCCCCTAATGATTTTTCTTGTTATCAGGGACTAAGCCTTCCTTCTCTGTGGGGATGTGCATACCCCTCATATCTAAAGCTTCTCTCACTAGATTATGGGTAAGTTGAAACCTCTTTAACTCCTTTCCTCATAATAAAGATGGATAAGAGAGGTGATGGATGCTCTAGTATCCTTTTTGGGCTCTAGAGTGTTGATAAGGTAGTAGGAGGGCACAAAATCATGCTTTGGAAGCCTTGCACTGAAGTATTTTGCTATGCAAACCTTGAACCATACTAGTTGGATTTCCTTCGCATTTTGCAAGTGCTCAAAGTCTCTAGCAAAAAAGTGATATTTTCCCCATACATTGTTATACTGAATTTTAGCCTCCCAAAGGTACGCAACTTCCCCCAAAGCTTCTAGCCATCTCATTAAACCAATCGAATTCTTGTTCACTCTTGTGGTGTGACCTATTGGTGGTTCTTGAATCGGTATCACATGTAGGTCTCTTAGAGCCTCAAGTCTCTCTCTAGGTACATCTACAATAGGAAAGATTTCGATATCTATTGTTTGTTGACCAAGTCCTATCTGAGAGCTAGTGCCCACTACTTTAGCCATAATGGTAGTAGTAATTCATGCTATTAGATCTGCCAGAAGAAGAAAATCACATTAGTATTGCATTAGAGAGTAGATGAGACCTTATTCCCCTTGCTACAGACTTGACATCGGTGATGGTTATTAGGTTAATAAAGTGGTGCACCATGAATGTGTGTGTATGTTAGAAGGTTAGTTCATGTTTCTAGATGCATACTTGCGATGTGCAATGTACTCAAAATGCATCTCTCCTCATGGAGGGAAATTTACACCATTGTGTTAGGGGATTTATTACACATTTTGACTCTCCAAACTTCCCTTATGGGATTATTAGTATTGCTTGTGATTACACTTAAGGGTTTTAGAGGTGACTTTACTCAAATCTGGGACTTTGGAGGTACACATTTCCAAGTAATACTTGGTGTGATTATACTTGAATATGGTTGAGAACAACTTTGTGTATTGGTTTATGTGGGATGGGTGTAGGTGAAACACTAAATCAAACCTAAGAGCTTATGTGTGGCTATTTGAGCATGCAAGCAGGTCTTAGGAACCTAGATCTGTCTAATTTTGTGGTCAGCCTTCATCAACCACTTGGGTATCCAAAAGGAGATTACTCATTGAGTTTGACATCTAGAGTACTTACCCCTTGGCCTCTTTGACTTTGTCACCCATTTTGTATATATTGGTGGTCCTCACAAGGGAGTAGGCGACTACTCACTCTTGCATCTCCTTATCTGCTTCACACCATGAATCACCCTACTTCAAGCTAGTTTTTGATTCTTGGATTCCATTGTCTTCTCCATCTGCTTCTTGCGTTTATTTGCTTGATTCATATTGACAATCTTTGGAAAAGAAGGGAGTTCCATAATTCCTCCAGTTAATTCTCCAGTTGTTGCATCTTTCTGCATCATAGAGTTTTGGACAAGAACAACATCTTTATCTTCATCATTAACCCTAGAAGTAATAGGAGTTGGTGACTTTCCTAGTTTAGTGAGTGCACAACTTCCTAGTTTGATTGTGACATGTTGATTGTTTACCCAAACCTAAAGAAGGTCACTTTCAAGGTTCAAGTTGATTGCATGATCATAAATCTAGTCTTGACCCAAAATGAGAGGTTCTGTAAGATCCTCATCATGACACACTAGCATTTTGAGTGTTATATGGATATCTTGAATGGAGATGGGAAGTTTCATCTGGTCGTGCAAGGGGTTTCAACTTCTCCCAATCCTATGATATAAGCCTCAATGGGATTGATTCTCAATCCCATATCTTGACATCAAGAAACTCTAAAAGTACTAGTGGCCTCCCTTGAGTCAATCAAGGCCTTAACAGTCTTTACATCCATGCATTGTCCCACTTTTATGGTGATAAAGGGACATCTGTCGACTATAGAGTGAGGTGTAACACTCTTAGTTTGGCACATCACCAGATGATACCTTGGTGCCTCATGATTACTTGCCTAGGCTGATCTCTACCTTGTCTCCTTTGCTTCATATGTTAGATACATTCTAAGGCCTCTATCTAAGCTTCTTCTTGAATTCCTTTTAGCATTTCTTCCATTAATGGTTCTTGGTAGAGTTTCACTCTACATCCATTAATATAACTTGGTAATATATCACCATATAAAGTAGCTAGTTGGACTACTCCACTCATTGATGTTCTATTGAGTATCATTGGTCCATAGCCATACTTTTCTAATTTTCAAGCCTGTTGTTTCAGTGTATATACCAAGACCAAATCTCTTACCTTCAGGCCTTTATCTTTTACATGTGCATCAAAGTATGTTTTTTTCCTTTTCTTAGCTACATATATCCCAGAAGCTGCTCTCAATCTAGTTTCTCCCAATTGTTCTAAATCAAATATCCCAAAAGATAGCTCATGGTCAGTCCATTGATGCTCTTGTGCTACCCTTAGTGCGGGTATCAAAAAATCTAAGGGAAAAATCACATTTTGACCAAACACCATCTGAAAGGGGGTGGCATTGAGTACTATTTTATAGGCCACTCTATATGCCCGAACAACGTGATGTAGTTGTGTGTCCCAATCCGAACACTTGTTATTCACAAGTTTAGTCAAAATAGTACATAGGATCTTATTGGTGCTTTCTGCTTATTTGTTGGCTTGTGGATGATACGGGGCCAACTTGTTCTGAACAACCATGATTTCTTGTAACAAACATTCCATGAAATCATTCAAGAAGTGGGTGCCATGATCACTTAGATAATCTATCCACAACCCATATCTGGTAAATATGTTCTCGAGCAGAAACTTAGAAGTTTTTTGTGCATCTTTTTTTTCTAGTTGCTTTTACTTCCACATATTTGGTTAGATAATTAATAGCCACAATAATATATTCAGCATGTGAAATCTTAACTAGGGGATTAATAGGACCAACAAATTCTATTCCCCATTTACAAAATGAACATCCTCCCATCATAGGTCTCAGTGGCATCTCATCCTTGCATATTGGATAGTGATTTTGTTGACATATGTCACATCTCTTCGCATAGGTATGAGCATTATTATGAAGGGGTTGCCACCAAATTTCTAAGAAGAGAATGGATTTAATCACTCTTGCCACGCCTTGGTGTTTGATTTCTAAGATCTTAAGATATTCACTTTCATGGACACAAAGTCTTAGGTATCCATCTCTTCGATGCCTGTATAGATTATCTCCAATGAAAGCATAATCCTGAGCCTCTTTCTCTAGACTCCTCTTCCTTGTTAAATTCATTTCTTGAGGGAATGTTTTTGTGCTTAGAAATTCAACTAAGAGGTTGCTCCAATCTGGTATTAAAGACACTTGATACAAAGTAGCATGTTCCACCGAGGGTCTCTTAACAAATGTCGGAAAATCCTTACACATCCTATAGATATCTCCTTCCATCATTGTCCAATATATGCCTAATAACCTCAAATTCTATAGGGTTTGATATTTCAAATGGTGTTTCTCTAATGCATCTACATGTGCTAATTTCAACCATTTAGCATATTCTCCCTCTTCCACACAACAAGCTAAGATCCCCTAATCCATGTGCTTGTATACACTTCCTACCATTATCTGATACTTTTGAGAGTTCACCACTTTTTAACCCTTTGCTCTCATCATTGGGTGCTTAGGTCCAAAATTAAGAATAGGCACTATAGTTTTAGCCCAATTAGGCACTACTTCCACATTGAACAAGTAAGCATCACGACATTCATTTGATACTCCTCATGGGGATTCTGCTGAAGTACGTCTATAAAGGCGATCCACCCTAAGTTGAGTCTTGCCTTTTGTGAAAACTACCTTGAAATCCTATTCCATTAGTAAGAGAAACCATCTTACTAATCCTCTTGTATTGCAGAGTTTGTTCATCAAGAAGAGTAATGCCTGATGATCTGTAAAACATTTAGAATTATTTGTGAGAAAATATTGTCTAGACTTTTTAACCACATAGACCATGCCTAATTCTTGTCTTTCTATAGTGGTCTAACTTTTTTCTACTACATTCAACTGCATGCTTGCATAAGCAATCCGAATGTCAATGTTTCGTTCAGTAGGAGGTTGTGCCAACACACACCCAATGGCATAATTGGAAGCATCCACATGAACATGGAATGGCTTAGTCCATTTTGGTGTGGTCAAAATTGGTGTTGAACACAATCGCTACTTAAGCTCATTTAAAGAGTTCTTGCATTCTTCATTCCACTCAACATTAGTTAGAAGGTTGTGTAGAGGCTTTGCATTTATCACATACATGTGGATAAAACGTTTGTAATATCCACAGTGACCCATTAAAGCTTGTACATCCTTGGCTTTCTTTGGTCTAGCTAGCTCTTCTATATCTCTAACTTTATCTTCATCGGTTCATATTCCATTCTTTGACACTATGTGTCCTAGAATCTTGCCTTGCTTGATCATGAAAACGCACTTTTCTGGGTTCAAGTAGACTTGGTATTCTCTACATTTGTCAAAGATTTTTTCAATTCAGGTATATGTGTTTGTCTAATGTTTGAATGAGCACATAAATCATCAACATAGTCCTCTAAATTCTTTCACAAAAATTCCTTAAACACATGACACATAACCCTTCAGAATGTAGGAGGGGCATTGGTGAGCCGAAAAGGCATCACACAAAATGTGAAGATACCCCATTCTATGGCAGAAGCCATTTTGTGTTGGTCTTTAGGGGCAATGGCTACTGGATTGTATCTAGAGAATCCCTGAAGAAAGTTGTAGGCTTCCTTTCTTGCTACACATTCTAATAAATGTCCAGTGATAGGAAGCGGATAACTATCCCATATGGTGGTATTGTTAACTTTTCTTCAAGTTAATGCACACACATAGCTTGCCTTCCTTTTTGGGTACAATCACAATGGGGGACACCCACTTGGTGTGCCCGATTTCATAGATAAATCTTGCCTCTATCAAGTGATCAATCTCTTCTTTTATTTTGGTTGTGTAATTATCATTATAAGTCTAAGATTTCTGCTCGGTAGGCTTGGCTTATGGGAGCTGATATCTAGGGCTGCTCCTTTCAAGTCTTCATAGCTCCATGCAAATACATCTCTATATTCTCTCACTAATGCGATCAAATCTTGCTCTTCTTCTTCACTTAGATCGTGTCCTATGTATGTGCATCTCTCTTCACCGTCTTTTATGGTCACTATAATTTTCTTGGTCATCTCTTTATTATCATAGGCTTCTCCCACAAGTGCTTCTCTATCATGCATTTGTATCATGAATTGGATCTTCTATCTCGTATTTCTTGACTTTCCCTAGCACTTCAAATGTTGCTTCTCCTTCTGCCTGCAATGGGACAATTATATTTCCTTTTTTATTCTTATTTTGATAGTCTCTTATCACTATCAAATTCTTTTCTCATTCATATTGTTCATGTTATAGAGTCCTAACTTCTAGTAGGTAAAGGTACTCTTCTCAAAGGCATACAAAGGTTCCATGAGGATGGATTCCTCATCCTCATCATTGACTTCTAGAAGAGCAGATGTGTTAGGCTCGCATTCCTCTATAATCCAATCACCCATAAGGGGTTCCATTGTGAAAACTAGGATGTCATAGCCATCGTTGTCATAATGTGAGGTCCATTGCTCCTCACTGATAGCTATGTCCATTGTGTCTAGAATTTCTCTCCAACCCTTGGGTTCAAATTTATTTGGGAACACCACATGAGCATAGCTTGGGACTCGATCTAATCTAGGGTTCTCACTTGCTCTTATGTCTCTTGATTCTAATCTTTTCTCTTCTTCCACTACAACTTTACACGTCCATAAGTGGCTATCTTCATGCATCCATGAGGAGTATAATCCTATGGAATGCACCAACTCTGTTTCATCTAATGTTCTATGGATTGGGTTCCATTGCAATGGGGGTACATCTCTATGAGAGTAGTCCTTGAGATTGACTTTGGTTGTCACACCTAAGTGTTGTAAGTACAAGGAATTGGTTCCTCAATCCTACGGTATTTGCAATTGTATCATGAAAGTTCTCCCTAAAATCATCTCATAGACATGGTTCTTTCCAAAGTCACATATGGTGAATGTGTGTTCAAACTCTACACAAGTGGTAAGAGTTATTCCTTCTAGCAACCCTAGGAGTTTTTGGATATGTCCATCTACCATTTGTAACTTCATTCTTTTTAGCCTAAGTGTCGGCTTGCCCCAATGCTTCCATAATTACGTGGTAGCAATCAAAAATCCTGCACTTGATTCTAAAATTTTCTTGGTTGTATACCCTTGATAAGTAATAGGAAGATAGTTATTTCCTTCTTCTCCTTCGCTCATGTCTCCTATCTTATCCAAGGGTATCTCTAGAATAGTTTTATGTGATCCTACCTGAGAGTGTGGTTTAGCTGTTGTTGAAACTTGATTGGCTATGTGCTTCCACGATTCATGGTTAATCTTGAGTAACTCCTCTAAAGTCTAATGACACTACACTTTTGTGTTCTTCACTATGTATTTATTCTAGGTATAATTGATTCCTTGTTTCTTACCATGATTGTGGGAGTTCTCATGTGAATAGACTTAGACCCCCATGGGCCTATAAAATGGGGTAGTTCTTGCAGGGAATTGCATTCAAAGTCTAAACAGTCCCTAGGCTATAGGCCCTCTTGCTCTCTAGAGATAGATGGAGTGTCTTAAGGAAATTGATTAGGAAGATCATCCACTATCTCAATGCGAGGAGGGTTCTCACTCTTTTCAGCCTATTTCTCCTCTTCAATCTCTTTGAAGAACTCTTGGGGGTACTAATTTATAGAGGAAGAGACTCCATCATTCATAGAATTAGGAGCATAGACTTCCTTGCAAGGCAAGCTTAACTCTTCTCTTGCACTATTATGTACCTTTGGTGTAGCTAACTTCCTAGGTTTAGCTATCATTCTTTCTAATCTTCCAAACAGTCCTTCAAAGTGTAACTAGGTCTATGCTGAGCTAAAGGGATTGAAGAGATGACTTGCCTTCAACATAGCCTGCACCATTTCTACCATTTTCACACAAAGCTTGGTCCTCTCAATCTCTAAGTGTGCTTTGGGATAACACATGTAGCTCCACCACATTAGGTACTTCTTGAATTTTGGCATGATATGCCTTGAACATCATGTCTAAGTTTTCTACAGTGGGGTCTACTAGGACAGATGTGAGATGTGATCTTTATCAATTTTGCCATGTATAGTGGTCACACCGATATATGCCAAGGATACTTCATTGACCTTTACTAGATTTATCTACCAAGAGTGATAACACATTTATTTTTTTCCCAGCTGACTCATTCGTGGACATTAGGATTTACCCATATGTACTATTCTTTATGTATTGCACTACTTGTATTCTTGTTTCTAGGCCATTCTTGTACATTCCATTTATGTAATAGAAGAAGAAGAAGACGAAGAAGAAGAAGAAGATTATTCTTCCTTGCCTCAAACTGTGTGTATACTTCGCTTTGATTGTGAGAGTGTGTGTGCGCTCGCGTCCTTATCTCCTTCCTTGTGACATGGTATGAGAGCTAGTGTGGCTGTGGAGAGCTCATGGAGAAGGCTCATGGTGACGAGTACACGAGAAGGCATGGAGAAATAGTGATTCAGAAATGACCTTAGATTGCTATAGAAAATTGGTGTGAAGGTGATGGTGCCATCTCTACCTTTGTTTTGAGCCCGCAAGGTGGGGCCCATAGAAAAACTAGGTCAATTCCCAAAACTATAACTTGCATCCTGTTCACCAACACTCATATATTCTAGATCCAAAAATTTCAAGCGATTCTATGTATTGTTCATACATGAAAACTATGTTCTTCTCAGATTGAACTATCACATCATAGTGCAACAATGTTCAAGCAAAAATGCTACTTGTAGTGTTTTGAAATGTTGTGAATTGTTGCAGAAATGGCAAATGCAAATGGAATGAGTCAGCTAATGAGCAATAAGTTGGATAAGAACAACTTCGATGCTTGGAGATTCAGGATGATGAATTTCCTAATGGGAAAAGGCTACTAGAAGTACATCGAAGGAGAGAACAAAAATGCTCCGCAGTTACCAGAGATGAATCAGACTGCAGACCAATTAGGGGCGTATGAAGAATGGAATCAAGGAGCACGAAAGGTAATGTATTGGCTATTTGTTAGCATATAGGATAACATGATTGGGCACATAAAGGATGCCAAGACTCCAAAAGAGGCTTGGAACAGTTTGTGTAAGACAATAGTTACACAATATAACACAAGAGCAGTAGAGAAGATAACAGATATAGGAGAATCTCAACAAATTTTTACTAATATCAAGTACAAAGATGATGGTGTTGTCCACCCGTGCACTCTCGAGGTAGAGCTTAAATGGTGATCTAGAAAACTCTAGATAGGGAGATACAAGGTAGAGGTACGCTGGCTCGATTCGATGTCAGAGGTAGTGCAAAAGTCATGTATATATAAGATAATGGGTAGCCTTCCAAGGACAGCTATACATGGGTTGTAAAGCATGGGCGTCCACCGCTTGGGTAGTTGCCATACATAGCTTAGGTCAATTAAATCGACCTAACAAATCATTTACAAATATAAATGATTTTTGACCTCAAGAGGGAGTATTCTATGGAATATTCCCTTTACCATCGCATCGAGAGTGCTACCCTGGGACCCCACCATTGGGGACCCTAGTAACTCCATTTCCTTACAATACCTTACATGGTCCAATATGACCTTCATCCAACATGCCAGTTGGGATTCCCATCAATTGGGTAATGCACGCTTGGCTTCTCCTCATAATGGGGGCCTGGAAAAATGTGCATACAATCATGAGGGGTAGACATTGATCATATACTAAATGTTTTGTCACATTGTATGAGATCAATACAAAGGCACAAAAATTACAACTCAAGAACGAGTTGCATACACTCAAGGAAAAGGGCATGTTGGTAAGTGGCTACACCCTGAAAATCAAAAGCATATGTGAGTCACTTGCATCTATTGGTGTGAACATAGATGATGATGATGATAAGGTGGAAGTGTGCCTTTGTGGTTTAGGAGCTACATATAAGTAGTTCAGAACTTCTATACAGACCAGGGAAAATATTCTGAATTTTGTTGATCTAGTATCAATGTTGATTATTGAAGAAAGGAATGTTGGTGAGGACTCAAACTCCCAAGGAAAATCTAGTTCTAAGTAGGTAGTCTATTTTGGTAGAGGAAGAGGCAAAGGTAGAGGTTTTGGAAGTGGAAGAAGAAATAGTAACCAAGACCAAGGTCAACATCAGAATCATGTAGGAGGTAGAGGATAGTTTCGAGGCAAGGGGAGCCAAAGAGGCCGCAAAAATTTCCAAAGAAATGATTCAGGTAATGATAGTAAAGGCTGTTGGAATTGTGGTAAACATAGACATTTTGAATGTGATCAAGTTGAAGAATGAAAATAATAGAAGGCAACAAAACAACTATGCATCCAAAAGTGCACATGATTTTCAAAAACTCTTCACAGTTCAACATCATATGATGAATACGATGTCTTTTGATGTTTCAAAATCGAATGGTAATGTTTGGTATGTTGACTCAGGTGCTTCAAATCACATGACCAATCATGCGGAATGGTTTAGTAGTTTGTGTCATGGACAAAAGGAAACCATCCTAAACCTCTCATTCCATGTGACTTTATATATCTCATGATTGGTTCAAAATTTAGAGAAACTAATGCGTTCATTGCATCGAAAACATGCCAAAACCCCAAGATTGATTGTCTATTTGCTATATTCTAACACTCGGAAGTCTTGTTTCTAGTTGATGACATCATCAATGATATCATCAACTCGTAACTACCCTTGAACCACCCTTGGAAAACCTATATAAGGAGGGGTTGGATAAATGGCCTCGTCATGTTGCTGGAGGATGATTTCTCTTTTCAGTTTATCCAAACCCTCCTTATATAGGTTTTCCAAGGGTAGTTACAAGTTGATGATATCATGGATGATATCATCAATTAGAAACAAGACCTTCAAATGTCAAAATTTAGCAAATAAACAATCGATCTAAGAGTTTTGGCACATTTCAAACACAACGAAGGCATTAATTTCTCCAAATTATGAGCCAATGATGAGATACGTTAAGTCACATGGAATCTAAGGTTTAGGATGATTTCCTTTGGGCCCATGACATCTCATCGTCCTCGAGCAACATGAAGAGGCCATTTCTCACTCCTTGAAATCATCCTTGTTATTAAGGGGAATTGGCATGTTCCTCCTGAATACTGCAAGAGCACATCCCCTTAGCACCATGAAATAACACTAACTGCTGAAGGGACAACTTCTAAAGGGTTGGTGAAGTGTTTTTGTGCTAGTAGAAGCCCTATCGGGTTGGCACAAACAAAAGAGTCATCAGAACTCCAACCAAAGGTGTGATGGTAGTCAACTTCTCTATGAAACTTGGAAAATAATCAAGAGCAAGAACTCCAACAACTATAGATACAAGAACCACTTGAAATTTACTAAGAGTTAAACCAACAATATCACTAATGCCCACCTAAAACTTTGGTGAGCAATGGGGTTATCACAATTGCACCAATTTTTGAGCAAGTAGTCATGAGAATAGAAACATTGGATGCTTGTCCACCCGGGCAGCATAACACCAAGATAAGGCCAGTCCCAAGGGGAGCAAATAGCTTCAATGATAGAGGAATTAGAAATCCAAGCAGTGGTTTCACTACATACTATGCTTGGAATCCAATACCGATTGTCCATGGATTGCGCCAAGAAGAAGTGTGAAAAGATCTATCTCTAAACATTTTCCATAGAAGGTTTGTATACGCCAATGATTGTACCTAGAATAACCCAAACAGGAAACAAGATTGTTGAAGTCTCAACCACTTTCTCAAACTCACTTGTTCCTTGGGTAGCTTCAAGAGGACCACCACCTGACTCCCCCAACACACTGCTATCTGCTCTATAAACAAAAGATATGTCATGGACACAAAGGAAACCATCCTAAACCTGAGATTCCATATGACTTTACATATCTCATGATTGGTTTGGAATTTCGAGAAACTAATGCCTTTGTCACATTCAAAACATGCCAAAACCCCAAGATTGAGTGTCTATTTGCTGAATTCTGACACCCAAAGGTCTTGTTTCCAATTGATAACATCATTGATGATATCATCAACC
Organism: Ceratopteris richardii; assembly: GCA_020310875.1. Taxonomy (NCBI): domain Eukaryota; kingdom Viridiplantae; phylum Streptophyta; class Polypodiopsida; order Polypodiales; family Pteridaceae; genus Ceratopteris; species Ceratopteris richardii. The sequence continues at coordinate 168,279,645 of CM035424.1, read as the reverse complement.
CATAACGGCCCTTGAATCACCATTGGAAAACCTATATAAGGAGGGATTGGATAAATGGCCTCATCATGTTGTTCAAAGTTGATTCATCATCCTCGAGCAACATGATGAGGCCATATATCCAACCCCTCCTCATATAGGTTTTCCAAGGGCGCTTCAAGGGTAGTGTCATGGACACAAAGGAAACCATCTTGAACCTTAGATTCCATGTCACTTTCTATATCTCATGAGTGGTGTAGAATTTGGAGAAAGCAATGCTTCCATTGCATCTGGAATGTGCCAAAACCCCAAGATCGACTATCTATTTGCTGAATTATGAGACCCAGAGGTCTTGTTTCCAGTTGATGACATCATCGATGACATCATCAACTCGTAACCACCTTTGAACCGCCCTTGAAAAACCTATATAAGGAGGGGTTGGCCACATTCATTTTCAGTCTTGCCAATGCTAGTCTTGGGAGCTCAAGGAGTCTTGATCACCAAGTAAGTACTTTCAAGTTCTAGTTCGAGTTCTAGTCTTGTCTCTTGCCCTACTCTTGTCTAGTCTTGTATCCTGGACATCTAGCCTTGTCCTCTTGTAATATCGTAGTATGGGATCCTTTCTAGTTATTTCCTGTATCTTGTTCATATCCGTGAAGGGAATTCTTGTAATCTTGATATCTTGTTCCATACATACGATCCCAGGTTGTGGGATCTCATATATCATCTCTAGTCCAGTTTTCCATACCTATCGGTCCTAGAATGTGGGATGTCTTGTATCGATCACATATTCTTGTATTGTTTTCCCTATGCGGGTGTTCTTGTAATCAGAAGTATATTTCCAAAATCTTGTCTAGGGTAGTCAGAGAGCACAATCTAGTGCTCCCCTGACATTTTGTTAAGACTACCTTCATCAAGACTAGGCACCATGGAGATTATTCGAGAAGATTTTTTTTTTTGCATTTAAAGTCATTCAACAACAAGTCCAAGAGATATGGGAAAACCAAGAAAGGATTCAACAAAAAATATTTAAGATGTGATCATAGAACTTCAAAGGCAAATTCAAGAGTTGCAGATCATTTTAAATCGATCTTCTCCATGTACACCCATGGAAACCAATATAAAGAAAAGTCCAAAAGTGAGCATGCCTGAGAAATTTGTTGGGACAATATCTAACTTTCAAGGATTTCTACAACAAGTGAAGATCTTCATAAGAATGGAACCTACAATTACCTAGATGATGCTTCTCAAGTAGGACTCATAGGAATTCTATTATGTGGTCGTGCTCTTTCATGGTTTGTACCTATCCTAGAGAAGAACATGGATATTTTGTATGATTTCAAGGCCTTTGTTCAAGAGTTCACATCTTCTTTTGGAGATGCCAATTGTTCATGTGTTGCTGAGACAAAGCTAAGGAAGCTACATCAAGGAAATAGGCCTACATCTACCTATGTAGTAGAATTCGGACAAATCATTTGTGACCTCACATGGCATGAGGATTATTTTATTAAGCAATTTCGATGGGGTTTACGAGATGATGTCAAGGGCCTCATGCTAATCATGCCCAACATAAATACTTTGAATGAATTCATGAATCAAGCAATCGAGTGTGATAATAGGTTGTTTGAGAGAAACCAAGAGAAGAAGATTTCTACTCAAGATCGAGAATAAAATTTATTTCAGTCCCTCAACAACATGTGTTGGAGGAATCACGCTAAATGGGTGTCCCCCATAGTGTTCATGCCCAAGAAAAATGGCAAAGTAAGAGTTTGCATGATTAAAAAAGGTTAATTCTACTACCATTAGGGATAGTTATCCCTTCCCAACTACTGATCATATTTTGGAAAGGGTAGCTCGCAAAGAAGTTTAAAATTTTTGATGGCTTCTTAAGTTACACTCATGTTACAATTGCACCAAAAGATCAACATAAGACTACCTTTGCTACTGATTGGGGGATATATGCATTCAAGGTTATGCAGTTTGGTCTAACTAATGTCCTTGTAACTAAGATTTATGTGTCATGCCTTTGAAAGTTTCTTTAAAAATCTTTAGATGTGTATGTGGATGCCTTATGCGGATATTTTGCACTAAGACTAGAGCATATCCCTGTGTTGGAAAGATTATTTGCTACATGTAGACAATATAGAGTCTCATTAAAATGTGTCTTCATGTGAGACAAGGAAAGATCTTGGGACATATAGTCTCAAAGAATAGAATTTCCATGGATGAAGAAAAAAGTAAGGTGTTAATGAATTTGCAAACCCTAGGAATGTCAAGGAAGTATAGGCTTTCATGGGACATTGTGGATATTATAGTAGGTTTATCCACATGTATTGCTAGACCACTATATTCTTTGATTACAAAGTTTGAATGGATTGAAGAGTGTGATAAGGCTTTTGAAGAGTTGAAACACAAACTTGTCATAGCCCCAATATTGAAAGTGCCAGACTAGAAAATATTTTCCATGTACATGATGCATCCAACTATGCTAGAGGTCATATATTAAGGGAGCCTTCTACTAAAGGTAGAATTGATTTTTGCGTTGCCCATTCCAGTCGAGAGATCAACACTGTAGAGAAAAATTATACCACTACTGAGAGAGAAGGCTTAGGAATGATTTATGCAGTTAAGAAATGTAGACACTATTTGCTTACAAATAGTTTTATGTCTTTTTTTTATCATTAGGACCTTCTTTACCTTGTGAATAAACTTTCCAGTACTAGAAGATTGGTAAGATGGTTTCTTCTTCTTATGGAATTTGATTTTGAAGTCATTGTTAAAAAGGGTAATACACATGTGCATGAAAATCACCTTTCTAGGTTGGTAGATAGTGAACCAACAAGTGGGATATCATATGGATTGCCTAATGCCTATTTTTTTAACTTATAAGTAGTGTGAAAATGGGTGGAACCATATGTTCCTATACTCACGTAAGGACCTTTGCATTGTTAAGAGTTCCATGCCAAAGCTAGAATCATTCTCCATCAAGCCCATTTATCCCACATGCAAAGATATTTTCCCTCAACTTCATAAAAGGAGGGGTTCATTTCACTCCCCACAAGCTCATTCAGTCAAGCTCTTGGAAAGAGTGCCCTCACTCTCCTCATGGAGTCTCCATGCTCATAGAGCATTGTATGTAAGTCATTTCCATTTTAATTAATTCATCATGTTTTGTTATCTTTTGTTCCTTCCTCTTAGCTTGTTCGATGTGTGCATGTGAGTAGAGGATGCTTGGCTACCAAAATTTCTCAAACAAAGATAGGTTCAGAGAATGGGGTTTAGCAGATAGTTCTAGTGTGTTTCTATTCCTAACAGTAGATAAACTTAACAAAGAGTAAAAAATTGAAATAACAGATAGGTAGATTTAGAATTTATAGTAGTAATGTTTTGGATCCATCGCCCTCCCTCTCTCTTTGATATGGGATTCCAATAGTCATATGAATATACATTTATATTACATGGTATTGGGTACATCTATTGAATGCATTGGAATACAAATCGATTGATTTACAAAATATATGAGAACTTTACAAAATATCCATTTCAACGGCTAAGATTGGCATGCAGAGTGGACTTGAACCCTAAAATCAAGGATCATTTGTATCTGAAGAAGGATTGTTTATAGGATTTAAATTATAAAGAAATTCATCAAAGACTTTACATAGAGTGGAAACTTCATAATCAATTAGTTCTTGAAAAATTTTGGCATCAAAATTTGATTGTAATGCCAAAGTCCATGCAACACCTTGTACTGTAGCTTTCATAAAATCATCTTTAAAATAATCCAAAAATTTGAGTGTAATTGCCTTTCCTTCTTCATGAAATATCTACAATTTCTAAAATGTAGCAATTTGCTGCTGTAATTGTTCTTCCATATCAGCTATTTTTTTTTGCAACTCATCTTTATTCTGTAACAAAGCCAAAATTTCTACTAATTATTTATATGCAAGCACATGTACATTATCAACAATAGTCTGATTAGCTTCCTGCAACTGAATTTCAAACTCCTTGACTCCATCTAATTTAGCCATCATGACCTGAAGACTTTCAGTGAGTGAGACTACCTGATCATTATGAAAATTTCTTTCTTGTTAGTCATGTAGGAGCTTGATTTTGGATATCATTTTTATCCTTACAAATTTCCTAAAGCTCTTCTTTAATAACAACTAATTGCTTAGCAACTTCAACATGATCTTCTATTATCTCTTCAACCTATACTTCCAAAGTAGCAATCTTATCTTTGAAAGATTGTAGTTCCTCAATAGAACAAGTCACTCTACTTGCAAAAGCATCTTCTAATTCTCTATTCTATTTCTTTAACAACAAAACTTTGCCTTGTAATTGCTCTAATTGAGAGTGAACTAACAAACAATTATTTTCCTCTTTCTCCAATTGTAGTGAATACGTGGCTAATAATCTAGACACATCTGCCATTGTGCTTGTTTGAATTTGGTAATCTTTAAAGAACCATGGATAAATAACATTTGAACAATTGATAGCGGGTCATTGAACTTTACCTACTTTATTCTTCCAGAGATCCGGATTTTTCTAACTGAAGACCGAAAAGCATATGGATGTTGAAGGCCCTAACTGTGAGAACTAATCAATGTCTGTTCTATGCAATGTCAAAGGCTGAGAATCTTGTTCATGTTGCAAGTTGGAAGGAGGGTTACTAGATTGATAGCCTAGGTGGAACTACTATGATAAAGGGTCAGGTAACCCAGTCTAGCCTTGACCTTGAATGCACCTTTGTTGTTGTTGTTGTTTCATTTTTTGTTGATGCTAATGCACACTGGGTCCATGGCAGGGTATTTGATGTTGTTGTTGTTGCCCTTTTGAACCATTGCCTTCCATCTGTTGTTGGTGTTGCTATCGATGGGCAACCTCATCTGCAATGGTTTGCTGGCATTGTTGGGCTTCGACAATTGTCATAGCCTCCTCGTGTTGTTGTTGTCGAAGCTTTTCCTCGATTTGCTCCTACATTCTCCATTGGTGGGCTTCTTCCACCTGACACATAGCTTCCTGAATAATATGGACCCCCACTCACTTCTCTACATTCATGGGATCTTGCAGGTCAGGTACTAGTATTTTACTCTATAGCTTACCAGCCTGAAGGAAACTTGTTGCATCTACCACAATGAACTGATGCAATCTACCACTTGTGAACTTTGTATCGAGTTGATGGGGCTTATGAGATGGTCTACACAGCCTTCGCACCTCCTTCTTAATCCTCCTAAAAATAATCTCAACATAGTTGACATTACCTTATGTTGATGCAACATCCTTCATCAACGATTGCACCGTTTCAGAAACTCCATATGGCTTTGACTGCACAAATATGGCTAATCTAGCCAAATGCAGGCCAAACTTCCATGGGTTAGTATCCGGGAGCCTAGCATACTTGTACTTTCCTAAACATGGTTGACCAAACATGCAGTCCATCTCCTCGATTGAAGATAATTCCATTTTTGTTGTTATCCGTTGATTACTGACATGTAGTTGAGTTGCAATATGCTCTACGTCAATCACCAGGTGAGTAGATCGTCCAATATGAAACTCAATGGAAGAGATCTGATCCTTTAAATCTTCGAGCTGATCATTACATTGTTGGACAAAGGAGTTAATCATAGGATGATTAGGGATAGCAGGAAACTGAATCTTTGCATACAAGAGTAAGCCATGGCATTGGAACTAGTCAATGTGAGACCACCTTAAGTGATTAAGGATCACTAACTTGCTCATGTCTGAGCGTTTGAGTAGATTGGGTAAGATTGTGGTGGTCGTCTTTGATAAGCACGAGAGTGACTAGAACGCAAGCTATAAAAAGTTTGAGTAAAACTCTGTGATAATTGATGGCAGAGTTTAAATAGGATGGAGCAAGGTCGTTGAGCATAGAATTGTAAATAGCAGCATGTGCACAAAATTCAACGTGGAGGGTAGTTAATGTTGCATGCAAATTTATTACACTTGTTTCATGCTAAAGATTCATAAGAAGTTGCCACCATCCCAAGCTGCCCTTCACAAATCATGATGCCATTTATTTAGTACGTGACAATTGTCACTTTATCCCGAATATATACACTATGTATAGGTACTAGCCATCACATTAACTATGGTATGGTAGGGTCACAGTTTGGAACCATTGACTAGAGTCCATAAAATTTCACTTGTTAACATGGCAAGCTGAAATGTAGGAGGTCCTATTTCTTAATGCATACAGAAAGGACGTGTCCATCAAATTTTGAATATTTGGGCCTATCTTTCCATTTTGGAATTAAAGAAGAGGACTAAATCAGCAAGCCAAAAAATAGGAGTTCGTAAGTGTCTATCATGCCAATGACTTTGTCTATTTTGTACTGCTTGCATCAATAGAAAACTAGTATAACAATGTTCTTCAAGTTGGTGTAGTGTGTCAATCTGAAAATCTAATGAATCTTTTGGTAGAAGCCTTTGTTGAGCTGCAATCTACAAATTGGACACAGTAATTTCCATACGTATTATGGCTCCCAGCCCATAACTTTAAAAGGTGTGAAACTAGTAGGCACCTTATATGAAGGGCAATATGCCCATAGAGTAGAAGATGAATATTCTTCCCATTTGTTCAGACATTCCAGGAGAAACTTTTGCAACATAGCTAATAAAATTTTGTTTGTACTTTCTGCCAATCCATTTGCCTAAGGATAATACGAAGAACTAAATTTATGTTCAATATGAAAATAATATGTGATGGACTTAATAAGCCGATTGACAAAATGAGTACCCCACTTTACGTATTGTGAGCTTTGTACTAAAATGACCACCATTCATACTAGAATGATCTTGTGAAACAATAGCTAGTGGTGGCATGCAACGCAGCCCAATACCCATCACATCCTTATAATACAATTGATCGAGAATAATCATGAATTGACAACTGCAAAATGCTAACTTTTTTTGGGTTGTAGATCATAAATGAGATGGTGATACACCCATTGCTAGAAAAGAAAGCATCTCTTCATAACATATTGGGGTACCTAAGTCAAAATCGGACTGATTAGCAATATGAAATAAGTCCACATCCAAAAAAGAATCATCAAATCCATTTGGTGGCTCACCATTATCCAACCCAGACAAAAAGTTTGCAATGATATGTGAAGATCTCAGACGATGTACTACATCATACTCAAATTCTTGTAAAAAGAGCACCCATCTAGCTGATCTGCTCACTAGATTTTGTTGCTTAATTAAATAAAGCAAGGTAGAATTGTTGACATGGAAAGTGAATGTTCCACCCAATAAATAATGTTGAAAAGTTTTTATAGAATAAATTAGACCAAGGCATTCTCATTCAGTGACCAAATACTTCTTCTCCGTAGTGGTGAGTTTGTGACTTGCATAATAAATTGGGCGAAACCATGATCTTCTAGCTTTTTGCATCAATACAACTCCAATGGCAATGTCTGAAGCATCCACAAAGACATGGAATGGCTCGGGCCAATCTAGAGCTTGCAAAAAAAGCTCTTGCATAAATCTTTTCATCTTTGGAATGCCCTATCACTTTTGAGAGTCCACTGAAATTTTGAGGGTTTGACATTGCCAAAGAATTCAATGGAATTGCAATAGAGAATCTAAAAGATAACCTAAATGTAGACTTGAAAACCTATGGACATGCTCTAAAAGTGAAGCATTAGCTTCCTCTAGTGCTTCATGATCCTTAGTCAAGGAAATAGTTGGCCTAGTTTTCAAGAAGTTGCAAATGGAGCAAGCCAAGGAAAAATTGATGGGTCTTATTATAAATTATGACAACCTTTGAGATGATATTAAAAAAATAATGGTGATCATTCAACATACATGTGCAACATACTATCCGGATTTGGACTAGCGAATTACAATAGAGAGTGAAAATAGCAACAACAATATCAATAGCCACAATATTAACAAATGCAATAGTATCAAGTTGTTCCTATGTATCCACCTTGAGATCCATATGGAAACCCTCTTGGAGACCAACAATAGCACTATAGAGAGGCATAGTATGGCCAACCTAGGTACATTCAAGGGAATCAACCTAGAACAAATGATAATACTTCTGGAGCCAAGAATGGTGAATAGAAACCCTAGCAATTTAGTGGAATACCCAAAAGATGGAAATCACCATCCTGGAGATACTTACAGTGAGAAAAAGTGGTATCAAAAGGAAACATACTATATCTTGTTAACACTAACTAAAATTTAAATTGGATTGACAAGTCAAGTATAGACATGTAATATGTTGAAAAGGGAGCCCCAATACAAAGACAATGTGGTAAAAGTCCACTAGATCCTAAAGTTCCATGCTACCATTATGGTTTTGAACACTTCTTGAAGGATTATCCAGACCATCTAAAATTTTCACTTAGAAAATTGAAGGCTTATGTGCGGATTATAGGAAAGGTTACTGATCAAATATTGCCCATAGAATCCACTAATTAGTGCTTACGCACTACCTAATGTCAAGACAAAGGAGATAAGGAAGAGAGCTCTCACACACTCACAGATTAAGAGAGGATCACGCAATGATTGAGGCAAGGAAGAATGATCTTCTTCTTCTTCTTCTATTACATAAAGAGAATATACAAGAATGACCTAATACAAAAATACAAATAGTACAATATATAAAGAACAATACATAAGGAAATATGCATGAATGAGTGAGCTGGCAAGAAAAAAATGTGTCATCACTCTTAGTAGATAAATCTAGTAAAGATCACTAAAATATCCTTGAAATATATTGGCATGACCACTATACATGTTAGAGAAATGAAAAAGTGATGTGTCTCCTCCTCAACCATCACATGTTGAGGTTGATGTCTTAACACATAAAATAGTGGAAATCATTGGAAGTGGTAGCAAATCTAAAGGGAAACTCCATCTTTAGAAAATGGAATGCACACAAGCTACTTTTGTACTTGCATGTCCTCTTCTTGAAGACGTAGAAATAAAATTTAAAGCTTATCCGGCCCAAGTAGAAAGTGGACTGAGTATGGAGATGCACCATCAATGCTACCGTGATGTTCGACTAGATAAAGAAAGGCTAAGCATGTTCAAGTATCTCATATAAGTGTTTCACAAGATTCTTGAGGGAGCTACCTTCTTAGGGAGAGAACATTGAGAATTTTTAGTTCAAAACTCATCCTTACTTCTATTATATACCAAAAACTTCAATTAGCATAGCTAGAACTTAGCAAAGAGAGTGCACTTTTAGAGAACTCAACTGAGGGTTGAGTTCTGCTAGATTAAGTTTCATCTTCTTTAAAAGAACCTACCATTGAAGTGGTTGATGAAGGATTAGAGATAAGTTCTATCATTACAAAAGTAGAAGACAAGTCGCCTGAGTGATTGTGGAATCAAGTACAAGAAACAAGATGGAAAAACAAGTGGAAAGAAGATTGACAAACTTGCATACAAGATATTAAAGGCAATAAGGAATCTCACTTTTTAGATTATCATGCAAATGAGATTGCTTCATGGATATATATATTAGAAGATGATTACAAAGATATTTTGGAGATGAAACTAGAGATTACAAATGAGAGTCGATTGTTGAAAAAGAAACTTTATTTATATCTCCATTGGCCAAAAAACCCTAAAGTACACCCAAAATTGAGCTTTTGTAGAACACTTAGATAAAATGCCTCTTAAACATAAAAGAACTTATGTGCACAAAGCCACATCTATGGAAAAAAATGTCCAAACATGTTACTTAAGCTAAGCCTTCATAGACTAAACTAGTTTTAGATAGCTCGAGTGAAAAACAAGTGCCTATTGACAAGATAGGGGAATGTAGTGGAGATGAGGGCAACACTTCTCTACCTGTCTCCTTTAATGGGCACACTATGAAGGTCATTTTAAACAGTGGTAACCACCAAATCCCTTTGGGAAAAGTGCCAAAAACCTGAACTATGTCCAACTCATCTAAAATTACAATTGGTTGGACATATTGAGTGTCCCATCAGATTGTTAGAAAACACCAAATTGAGTACATGTTGAGTTCAATTCGATCACACTCTAACAATCATCTTGCAGATAGGATCCTTTTCTTCTCGCTTGAATCCCATCATACATAGTCCCCCTAAATGAGTATTTCACTTACGTTTAGCCGCTAGAGTCAAGGAATCTAAACTTGGTCATCTCGAAACTCAAGTCCTTGTTTTGAGATAGTAATATAGCTCTAATGAAAAATATACACATTTCCACCATAGCACATGGTTGCTACTAGTTCCCTTGATATCTGCTTGATTTCCAATCCATGCATACTCATGGAATCTTCTACATCCAAATGAGCCCCCTCTTAGCCTCAAATGTGCTTGGTAGAAGCTAACAGAGAAGTCCTCTATCTCTCTCTCTATCTCTCTCTCTATCTCTCTCTCTCTCTCTTTGTTTCTCTCTTCGATAGCTAGAGCACCAACCTTTGCCTCTAAACAACAATAACAAAGTGCACCATCAATGAAACATTTGTAACCTATGGAAGAGAAGCACAACATGAGATCTTCATTTTCATTCTAGGATTCACATGTGCATGTCTCTATTGAATACAATTACAATCAATTCTATGTGAGGGAGGATGTCCCTTATAGAGATGAACACATAGTACTAACCTCATGCACTTGATTTGTTCAATTTTTTATGCATCTTTCACTTGGAATCTCATCTAATTCTTGTGCCTAACTTTTTGAGAAGGCTATTGCAATGTTCTGTGGACTAGTGTATCTCCTTAACGTATGTTTTATGTTGTTGATATGCTTTCTCAAAGCAATCAAAACGTCTCTTGTTGTTGAAATAGAGGATGATACCATTTTTTTATACAACTATGTCATGGTCATTATAGGGAGTATATATTTGCCACAAAGGGAACATTAAGCTATTGGCGCCTCTGTGCACTAGGCTTTGCAATCTCTCATTGAATAGGCTTCACATCTCGATCATTTACTTGAATGCACAAAACAAAGAACGGATGCAATAGTCCCCTATTGACTTCCAAATTTTATTCATAATCCCCCTACAAAGTTATGATGATAACCAGAGCACTGTTACTCATAGCTAAGATGCAATACCTCCACTCACAAGCAGCTATTAACTTTTGTATTCTAAATTGAAACTTACACTTATAATTTTGCTAAGGGATTCCTGAACCTTTGCAAGGATCCTTTGTCTATGGTTTCTTGAGGCTTACACTTCTTCTTCTGTGCATGGAGTTCTAATGGCAAAAAATGCGGCTTTGCCTCCCATACTTTTTTTCGGCAATCCTTATTATTTCTACTCATAGGTCCCTTTCTAATCTAGTTGGAGCTTCTACTGACACACTTATCGTAGAGCATGCTACAACATCTTTGTATTATCTCCCTGGTTTTCAATGAATGATATTTTCGAATTTAGACTCTCACTTTTGGTCCTAATTTTTCCCTTGCTAACTATTGCGTTCTATTCTTAGGTTCTTTATGGGACAAATTGTATACTCCTACTCATAGAACCCTCTAAAATGACAATTTTTCCTTTCTCAATGCCGAGATACCTATTCGTTTATGAATCATGTATTCTTCCAAAAGTGACTAAGTTCTCTTTATCTTGTTCTTTCCTTGAGCCATCCAAGAGTCATAGGGCCTCATGCTTGGATGACTCTCTTATGAGAGTCATCTATCATTTTGCATAAAACTTAATGTTAACATCACAAGATTCATGCTTTTTTAGCTTTGAGATACTGAAGAGAAATTAGTATGAGTGTTGGAGTTTGAGGTCTGTGGAAGCATGCGAACAACACAAGGAAGACAAAGAAACTTGGAGCACAACACACAATACCAAATGTATTACCACTAGAACGTACAAAGATAAGTAGCCCATTAGGGTAATAGGCATATATACAAGGGGGGAACCTCCTAAAGAGGGAAAAAAGTGCTTGGCAGTCCTAGTGTGTTCACACACATCACTACCTAAATATATCAACAAATCCCCCTAGAAGTGATGTGGTGAAACAAGGAGCTGGCACTCATGTATAGGGAGTGCCAAGCTATGTGGAAGTGCCAAGATATGTGGAATCAATCCACAAAAGGAAGTAAGCCCAAAGGTTTGCTGAAAGCTCCAAACTTCTCCCTAGGGAGAGCCTTTATGAAAAGGTCTACAATGTTCTCTTGTGTGGCCACATATGCCAAACTGATCTCTCTAATAGAGAACCTCTTCCTAACATAATGATAGTGCACCTCAATGTGCTTAGTGCCAGCATGGAACACAAGGCTCCTTGCAACTTCTAATGCACTCTAACTCTTCGTGAAGATGGTGGTGGCAGAAGACTGAACAACACTCAAATCAGCCATTAGTCATCTAAGCCACATGTGCTCAACAATCGGTGTGAAAGTTGCCCTATACTCAGCCTCACAATTGGAAGTGGCCACATTAGGGTGCTTCTTGCTCAACCAAGATATGCATGAGCTACGAAGCATGAAGCAAAACTGGCTGGTGGACACACAAGTATCATAGCAACCATCCAAGTCATAGTAAAACAAACATTTAAATCTAAAGGTAGTGATCCCCCTTGGGATAAAACAATCCAAGTAGTCGGGTAGCACTCAAATAGAGAAAGGTGTGATTAACCACTGTTAAAATGCGCTAGTGTTAAACATGCGTTTACGTCACAAGCATTTTAAGTTCTTTATCGGGTTCTTGGGAGTGGTAGGGGTCTGATAAATCAGAGGCCCTGTAACTTAATTTTCCCAATTATCTTATCAATTAAGTAGTACATTAATATTTCGATATCGCCTTCTTTATATAGTTTCACTGTTCATACTCGTTTATACCTTTCACAGTGCGTAACATAGCAATTACTGATTACTGTCGCACAGATGTATATCAACAACAGAACCTTACTGTGTTAATCACAAGTTAATGTAATTAAGCAAAGGTAAGAACGACAATACTTAGACTTCACGAATACTACACTATGGTGACTCCACAGAATGCAATCGCCCAGACAGACAGTCTGGCGATACTGTTCGTCGTTGCCGGAGCGTCGCCGCAATGTCTTTTCATTGATTGATTAATAGATACATCACTTCGCAACGACCTTTCGGTTCGTGCGGTATAGGAAAAATGTGAAATTACAATATGCCAATCCGGCGGCTTACACTGGCATGCACGGTGGACTTGAACCTACAACAGAAACAAAATTTTAGGGCTCGTCTACTATGCCATGTATATACATGGTGCGAGCTAATTTAAAAGTTCTGGAAATCTTCTGCTTCAAAGAATCCAGCATTAGTTTTAAGGTTTCTAGTTCGACTAACTGAGCGTCAGTGCGAACACAGCTTGCGGCAATCACTTGACTAATTAAGATGTCAGCCTGTGTCTGCAAAAATGCCTCTTGCAGGTAGAAATCATTTGCAAGGGCTGCGTCGTGACTCAATTTCATATCTTCGATCTGTTTATCGACTCTAGAAAGTCTGTCAGCTTGCCCACCTAATTGCTTTTCTCTTCTCTCCAGTTCCTGAGCTTGATATTGAATGGTCTGATAGTAGGCATCTCTTTCCTTTAGAATCCCTGCTGCCTCCTTCTGAAGTTGACTGGTTAAGATCATCTGGGATTTGAGAGCAGAATTTGCCTCAAACAGATTGGCATTTGTGTTTTGGAGTTTCACATTAGTCTGCTTTGCTAAATTCGCCATCTCCTGGCCTCTCTGCACGACTTCATCAAGCTGTACTCGCGTTTCTTCCAATAAATTCCCAAGTGCCACGCGAGCATCTTCTTTATCCTGTATGAACTGTTTTAACTGTATAATCTCTGCATCACAAGCACTTAATAAATCATCTTTGGCATTTAACTCAGCCAACACAGCATCTCGTTGTGAAATCAAAGAGTCCTGTCCGGCAATTCTAGCTTGAAGCTGTTGTATCTGTAATTTCAAAGCATGCTTTTCATCTTTCACTACAACTACTTCCTCTTGCAATGGAGTAATATCTGCTTCTAATACATCGACTTTGTGTTGTAAGTCTTGACGGATACTATCGGTTGCCATCTTCAATTGTATTGGGAGTTGCTACGAAAATTGAATCAACATACGACCCATTGATTCTAACTCATTAAACATGGGGATCAGAAGAGGAAGAGGAGGAAGTGGCTGGGATGAAGAGGCTGAGACTAAATGAGGGGAAGACGGTGGAGAATAGGTGGGAGAAGAAGGTGAGGTATCGGGTTCTTCAGGAACAATCGGTTGAACAGGTACAATGGGCTTGACCGGAGGCATTGGTGGAGGAGTGGGTATAAGAGTGTTGGGCACCAACACTATTCCGGTAGTCTGCTTCGTAGTCGCTTCAGGTCTGGTAATGACAGAATCCACCAAAGCGATCACTTCATCAAGAATTTCTGCAACAATAACTTGCACATCTTCTTGGGACTGTTGCTGAGAATTTCCCTGAGAAGAGCTTTCTTCAGTATCAGTGGTGGAAACACTTTGGTCTTGTTGCTGGATTGGGGAAGACTGGGCGGACGAATCAAGGTGGATCGAAGTTGTGGTGTCGTGGAAGACTTCCTCCTCATGTCCGGCGGTGGAGCCTTGTACTTGACTCTCAGAGGGGCTTATTCGTCTGCGTTTCCAGTGGAGAAGTTGGAAGAGATCTTCATCATCATCGTCTGTGTCTTTGAGCACTTGGGCAGATTCTTCATGGAAAAAGATTGGAGCTTTTGGCGGGGGTTGCGCGGCTTGAATGGCTGGGAAAAGAAAGGTAAGGATATGTGGTAGACACAAACGCGGAAGATCTCCTTTGTTAACATGCTTAATAACCGTAACGCATTCACGGTGAATGCGTCGGAAATAGAACGAGGCGAAATTAACAGGCTCACGAGAAGCCATGTCAATCATCGAATAAAATGGGTGTGAAATCACGTAAGTACGTTTATGTAAATTAAGGATAGCAACTAGAAATTGTAAGGCGGTACGTTCAGGGTCAGGGCGACACAAAATGGCATACTCATTCGATGAGTGCCGTGGGAATAATTCGACCATGGTAGCCATAGAAAGGAGAGGACCATTCTCCTGTCCTTTCATAAGGAGGCAGAAAGCTGCAGCAAACGACGCCAGGGTGATAACGACACGGCTTGGTAAACAAAGAATAGGCCAACGTTGCTCCGTAGCAGGTGTGGTGGCAATGGCAGCAATAATCTGCACGTAATAAGGGTGACACTCCACTAAATGCCAAGGCAATTCAGCAAAGTTCAACAGGCCGCGGATATGCAAGAACTCACTCACGTCCTGAGGGAGTCCGTCACGGAAGGTAGCAAAATTGGCTAAAGCTTCCATGATGCGTACGCGAAATCACAAGAACACGAATACACAGCAAACACAGGAAACACAACGCACAGAACACACAGACACAATAGCGATTAACAGGGAAAAAAAGAGGATTAAGTAGACACTCGGCAACGGAAAACAATCGAAAACCCTAATCATCGTGCGGTATTGAAATAATAACCTCCATAATTACGGCATGCATGCATGTGCAGAATCAATAACACAGGGTGGCAATTAATCATGATGAGGTATCAAAACGAGGAGTTTTACGGTCTTTATTCAACCAATACGTGGAAATAAAAAGAAAGTAAGTGACACGTGGAAAAAATGAAGGACACGTCAACGATGATCAGGCGAGGCGTGATATGGGCGTAACTTTGAACCATTAATCACTTTAGGAAGGGGAACTCCGATCAAGGTAGTCAACCAAAAAGTAGCTGGTCCCACTTGCTCACTAATCCGGTAAGGACCGAACCACCGTAATTTAAATTTTCTAGCAGAACGATTTGATTTAGCATTATAAAACAGTACAAGTTGGCCCACCGTAAACACAGGAGTCTTGAGGAAACGATCATGCATCCGGGCTTGCCTCAACTAAACTTCTTGAAGAGTTAGGAAGCTTTCCCAACGATGTTCATCCAAG
Organism: Ceratopteris richardii; assembly: GCA_020310875.1. Taxonomy (NCBI): domain Eukaryota; kingdom Viridiplantae; phylum Streptophyta; class Polypodiopsida; order Polypodiales; family Pteridaceae; genus Ceratopteris; species Ceratopteris richardii. The sequence goes on along the minus strand of CM035424.1, from coordinate 168,263,734 downwards.
TCCCTGAGTGCGTCCAACCGAAATGGCAAAGAGTCTTCAGGTAACAATTTCTGAGTTATGGCCATGCGTAAGGTGGGCACTACAATTTCCATTGGCGCGATTGCTTTGAACCCATAAGCAAGCTTGAAAGGGATCATTCCGATTGCAACTTTCTATGTAGTCTGGTATGCCCATAAGACTATAGGTAGTAACTGATCCCATCTTTCTAGTGATTCCATGATCAATTTGCAAAGCATATGCAATAACGTCTTGTTGGTACTTTCAGCTAAGCCATTAGCACGAGGATAGTACGGTGAACTGAATTTATGTAGAATTTGAAAAGTGTGCGTTAGTACTCGTATTAAATTGTTAGCGAAATGTGTTCCTTGATCGGTCACAAGTTCCAGAGGTAAGCCATAACGCGGGAAGACGTCCTTCATCAAGCATTTTGCCACCGAAATAGCTGTAGCAAACCGTACGGCCCAAGCTTCCACCCACCTGGTTGCGTAATCTATACAGGTCAGTATATAGCGATTGTTGCTGAGGGTCGCTAGTGGTGTTATTGGCCCAATAAAATCAAGACCCCACTTCTGAAAAGGTTCCAAAGGTAATACAGGTTGCAAAGGAAAGAAGTGGTGTTGTAATGGCTGTCCAGATCACTGACAAGTGTCACACTGCTGCACAAAATAGCCACATCTTTGTACATAGTAGGCCACCAAAGCCCACTTTGCAGAATTTTTCGGTGAGTAAGATCTGCTGCAAAATGTCCATCGGAGGGAATGAAATGTGCCATAGCAATAACCGAGTTTACTTCATGTGGTGGAATACAGCAAAGAAAAACACCAGTATGATCCGTATAGTACAACTATCCGACAATCAACCGAAATCTGCGACTGTAAACGGCAATTTTCCGTCGCAGAGTAGGAGGAGTTTGAGGGGGAAGACATCCATCAGTGAGGAAAGTTAATAACGTATCATAGTAGGTAGGTGGCACAGGAGGTTCTGCAGATTCATCACGAGCCGTTGCAGTAACGTAAATTGCTGGTGTGGTATCATCAATGCCCACCAAAGCTTCATTGAAATCCAACCAAGAGAGAAAATCTGCTAATGCATGTTTGGTGTCGGGTCGATGAATCACTTCATAGTTGAACTGCTATAGTAATAAAACCCAATGGGCCAAGCGACCACCTAAATGTTGCTGCCGGACTAGATATACAAGTGCAGCATGATCCACGCGAAAGGTGAATTTTTGGCCTAGCAAATAATGCCGGAATTTCTTCACAGAGTACACCAATCTGAGACATTCTCTTTCGGTCACTGAATAGTTCCTTTCAGCAGGAGCTAGTCGACGACATGCATAATAGACAGGTTGGAACCATTTATCAGTTTGCTGCATTAAAATGCTTCCAATTGCTATATCTGAGGCATCGACGAAGACGTGGAACGGGTGTTCCCAATCCGGGGGTTGCAAAATTGGGGCCTGAGTCAATAATTCTTTTAAACGATCAAAGGCAGTTTGGCATTCCAGATTCCATTCGAACTGTCGTGGAGTACTAGTCATTAGCCAATTAAGTGGTGTTGCCAAATGAGCTAACCACCGCAAATGGCGACCATGCCATCCAACCTGTCCCAGGAATCGCATAACTTCTTTTGGTGTTGTGGGGACTGGTGCCTGCAACACGGCTGCAAATTTGTCTGGATCAACTTGTATGCCTTGCTCAAAGATAATGTGGCCAAGGAGTTTGCCACAAGAAACCGCAAACATAGATTTTGTCGGATTCAAGCATAACCGGTATTCACTGCATTTTTCGAAACAGCACTATAAATGATACAGATGCGCCACGATCTTGCCGAATAAAGAAAAGTCATCCAAATAGACTTGCATAAACATAGTTAGATAGGGTGAAAAAATTTCTTGCATACACCATTGGAATGTGCTTGGAGCATTCCTTAATCCAAACCACATGACTATACAAGCATAAACACCCCAATTTGTAATAAAAGCTATTTTGGGTATGTCCTGTTCTGCCATTCGTACCTGGTTATAACCACTGTAACCATCAAGAAATGAATACATCTCATGTCCGGCCACTGTGTCTAGCATTGTGTCAAGAAAGGGGAGAGGAAATGGATCAGGCACCGTAGCCGCATTCAATTTTCGGTAATCCACACAGATTCGGAGCTGTTTATTTTTCTTTGGAACAATCACGATCGGAGAGATCCATTCAGCGTGTTCGATTGGTACGATGAATCCTACCTTCAATAACCGATCGAGTTCTGCTTTGACCTGTGCTACATAGTTGGGGTTCATTCGGTAACTGGATTGTTTAATTGGCTTCGCTTCCAGCTTAAGCACAACTCAATGTTGATAGATCCGCGGATCAAGACCCTTCATATCGCGATAGTCCCAGGCAAAAACATCAGAAAACTCACGCAGGAGCTGGATCAAATCTTCTTGAAATGCCTCGGACAATCCTGCCTTAATCTTAACACGACGCGGGCTAGCCTCATCACCCAAATTATAGGTTACTAACTGGTCTTCCAGGACATAGAATTGTCGAGGTTTCACCGGATCATCGACCGACTGTAAAAGGTGCTCTAGAGTGGCTCCATCCATAACAAATTGACTGTACATACTGCCGGACTCCAATTGTCTGCTACAAATTGAAGATCAATAGTACCTAAGGAGATCAGATCTTTATTGTTCCTCAGAAACGCCTCTTCTTCATCGTCAGATAAACCATCCAACATGTGGACCGGCTCCGCTACATATGGTCTGGCATGAAGCTCGCAAGGCTGAATGGCATTCAATTTAACAACATATTTACGGTGATTATCTTTGAAAGTCAATTCCTGCGCGGACCAATCCTGTATAACTTTGGCTTGTTTCAACCATGGTCGACCGAAAAGGAGATTATAGTCGAGACTGGATTCTGGTAGTTCTAAGACTACAAAAGTCATTCTGAACGTGGTACCCTGCAAAGTAATCAGGATGTTCCGGACTAGCCCCACCGGGTGAACTCGGGATTGATCTTCCATTCTGACAAAGAATTGGATGGGCTCGATTTGAGTCCACCCTAACTTCTTGCAGAGAGCTGCAGTTGCTATATTCACATCGGAACCGCCATCAATTAGCACTTGCGTAATCTTGTGATTTTTATGCTAGACAGTGATTAAGGGGACGGAATGATCCACCGTAGAATCAGTTTCCGGTTGTATTGTTGCGGTCGCCGAAGTACTGGGAGATCCGGGACTAACCTGTTGCTGAAAGTGCTGCCTAACTCCGGGCACCAAGGTGAGTAGCTGCCCCAAAGGGAGTGTAATTGAAGCCTTAGCTAAGATCTCCCAAACCTGATCTGTTTGAATTGTACTTTTCACCGATTCGGATGATGATGCTACTGTTGCTGGGTCAATATTTTGTTCATTCGGTCGCACCTTCGGCAAAGGAACCTGTGTCACCGGAATTGGATCGGGGAACACAGTTGGCTCTTTAGCGGTCCATTGACTAGCCTTGGTATACAGACACTGCTGCTCACGGATACCAGGTTCGAACACCTCAGTTGCCAGTTGCAGCTGCTTACCTGATCTTGTTTGGACCACTGCTGCTTGTGACTCCAATGGTGAGATATAAACCATGTTGGTCATCGGGTTTTGATGTTCCTTCTTCCTTTTATCATATTCTGCTACATCCTTGCAAAATCTTCGGATGTGACCTATCTCACCGCAAAAGTGACATCGAGGTGTGGCAGAGAATTACCGTCCGCTGAGATACCCGCCTGCCATCGATTTGCATTGAAATTATTATTCCGCTGTCCCCGATAATTTCTGTATCATTGCGACTGGTTATTTCACATCTCGGATGGCACGTAGTGGGTTGCTGGCTGCCCTCGTTCTCGTATAATGGCATTTACAACTGCTCGCCCCTGCACTTTGGCATTATACGCACAATTTTTGGTTGAGTCTCCGGTGATATTGTAGATGGCACAATACATCTGATTAAGGGCACAGGTAGCACTGGTATGCCCTGGATTTTTGCATTTGGTGCAATACATCTGTTTAGCCAGATCATCTATAACATGCTTACTGGCTTTCAGCCATTCCAAGTCTTCAGTGAATCCTCCAACCTTATGCTCTAGTTGCAGGGCCATCGCAATAACAACATCCAGTGTCATAGCTCCCACACAACGGATGATCATAATTTGTCGTAGCTGTGGGGTCAAACCGTTAATGAACCACTAGGTTATAACATCATCCGGTAGGTTAGCATGTGCCGAAGGTAGTTGTCTTAGATGAGTTCTAAACAACGTTGCATATTCTTGAGCAGTCTGGTGTGGCTTCTGCCTATTGTTCTGTAAGTAATAGAAAATTTCGGCAAGGTTTTTTTTTAGCCGGAACCGCTGCAAAAACACATCCCTTACCGCCTCATAGGTAACGAAATGGTTGAAATCATACTCTATTATCCATCTTGCTGCTTCATTGACTAATGTTGACTGAAATACGATGGCCTTGTATGTCGGATTGGGCGGATGATTTAACATTGCATAGCTTATTTCAAAGGTGCATACATGTGCATCAGGGTCGTCACTTGGAAATCCACCAAACTTTGTGTAAGTAACCCCTATTGGAACCGATCGAAGTGGAGGTGGTTGTTGTTGTTGCTGTTGTTGCTGTTGTTGTTGTTGTTGGCCACTCGTGGTGTTAGTAGTGGTACCGTGGCTGTCTCCTGAATTTTGCAGAGGTGTTTTTGGTCCTTCGGAGTCTGTATGGTCAGACTGCTCACCTTCCAACTTGAAAATGGCGTTCAATCTCTTACGGATCTCCAAATCGAAGAGACTTTCCTCAACTTTGATATCCTAAGTAGGCAAGTTTGCCCCAAACAATGGTGTTTGCAGTGAAGATTCACTAGGGAAGATCACACTGTTACCGAAAAATTGTAAATTCTCCAAAATTGGTACCGAACTATCACCGAAATTTATCAAACTTTCCCCAAACCAGGGTATTCTTTCACCTGACGGTGTCGGCTCAATTGCACACTGCGTCCCTGTACACTCCGAAGTTATTGTACCCTCTTCAGACTGCACCGAAATTACATCGGAATCCACCGAAATTTCCTCGTATGGCACCGGAAGGGTACCAGAATCACTGCTAATTGGCTCCGATCCTTCGACAACTGGGCTTAACAGGCCTACTCTTCTGGCCCCTGGGGGTGTCCCTAGCAAATTTGCTACTGTCCAGGGATGCTCGTCTCTCCTGTACTTTGGATACGATTCGCCGGACCGAGTAACCGGCATATATCACCTCGACACCACTTGCCCTCTATACAGCTTCACCTTACTGATGTTCCACAACTGTTGCCACCTTCCCACAGACGGCACCAGTGTTAAAATGCGCTAGTGTTAAACATGCGTTTATATCACAGGCAATTTAAGTTCTTTATCGAGTTCTTGGGAGTGGTAGGGGTCTGATAAATCAGAGGCCCTGTAACTTAATTTTCCCAATTAACTTATCAATTAAGTACTACATTAATATTTCGATATCGCCTTCTTTATATAGTTTCACTGTTCATACTCGTTTATACCTTTCACAGTGCGTAACGTAGCAATTACTGATTACCATCGCATAGACATATATCAACAACAGAACCTTACTGTGTTAATCACAAGTTAATGTAATTAAGCAAAGGTAAGAATGACAATACTCAGACTTCACGAATACTGCACTACGGTGACTCCATAGAACGCAATCGCCCAGACAGACAGTCTGGCGATACTGTTCGTCATTGCCGAAGCGTCACCGCAATGTCTTTTCATTGATCGATAAACAGATACATCACTTCGCAACGACCTTTTGGTTCGTGCGGTATAGGAAAAATGTGAAATTACAATATGCCAATCCAGCGACTTACACCACCTACCAATGCTTGACACCTGGGGCAATGCATAGACCTGCTCATCTCTGAGATAGAAAACTCAATATCTGGCTGAGTAATGCATAAGTAAATCAAGCATCCAATAGCCTACTAATAGAGAATAGCATCAAATGCATCTCCAGCATCATGAAGCCTCAATTGTAAACCTATCTCCATATGAGTGGCAATAGATTTTTAGTCTTCAAGGTCAAAACATTGCAATAATGTGTCAATATATTTGGTTTGACACAAAGCTATTCTACCATCAACTTGCATAAACTGAATGCCCAAATAATGATGCAAATGCCCCAAATTTGACATCTCAAGTGAGGCATGAAAATCAGCCTTAAAATTAGCAATATGCTTCTCATGAGGACCATTGACCAACATGTCATCAACATGGACAACAATGATGAGAAGCACATCATTTGCATGATTAACATATAAGGTGCTCTCAGTTGGACTGATCTCAAAACCATGTGCAATTAGATAGGCATGTATCTTTTCATACCAAGCATGTGGTTCTTGTTTCAATCTATATAATGCCTTTTTCAACCTGCACACTTTGTTTTCATGCCATTTCTGCACAGCCATGGGGCTGAAAAACATACACTTCTTCATGTAAGTCACCATTCAAAAATGTAGTTCTAATGTCCAACTGATGTACATTCCAATCATGATGAGCTACAAGTGCACAAATGCTAGGAACAATAGTTATTTGGCAAGTAGGAGCAAAGGTCTCATCAAAATCAATACCTCTTTCGTGCACATAACCCTTTGCAACAAGCCTAGCCTTATACTTGTCAATTGTTCCATCAAGCTACGCTTCATCTTGTATACCCACTTAGTGCCAATGGCCTTTTTGTCAAGAGGCAAGTCACATAAATACCATGTACCATTCTTCATTATAGCATCATATTTAGATTGCATAGCACCCATCCAGTTTTTTAAATTTTGTGCTTCATCAAACAAAATAGGATCATTCCCATCAAAGAGATTAGAGGCAACCATAGCATAACAATCTAATGCAAAAGAAGCACTCTGAGAGCATGAACAAGTACCATATGATAGAGGTGCATCTAATTTGATATCTAACAAATTCTGCACCAATCATTTTGCCATAGTTTTTGCCTCCTCAATATCAGCTCTCTCATCAACAAGTGCATCATTTAAATCTACATCAAAAATGGAATGATCTGCATCATCACATAAAACCTATAAAGGTTGAGAAGCTCCTTCATTAGGACTAGCACTAGACTATCCACCTATAAAAAGAGGCAACAAAGTCTCATACATGTCTTTGAAGCTAATAGATGTCTCCTTAGTACATGAAAGTAATGGTTGAATAGCATCTTCCACAAAAATAACATCATGGCTAACCAGAATGCATTTAGTATATGGATGATATAGATGATAGACTTTGCTTTTAGAACTATACCCAACAAAAATACATTTCATTGCTTTATCATCCAATTTCCTACATTGTTGTTCATGCACTAATGCATATGCCATACAACCAAAAACACACAGGTGAGCAATAGATGGCTTACAACCATGCCAAGCCTCATGTGGAGTGATAGACTCCAATGCTTTAGTGAGACACCTATTAAGTATGTATGCTACATACATAACAACCTCAAGCTAGAAATTATGTGGTAAAGCTTGACTCTTGACCATACACCTCTCCATCTCCATGAGCAGCCTATTCTTCCGTTCAGCAACTCCATTCTGTTGAGGTGTATATGGCACTGTACACTGATGTTTTATCCCATGTTAAGCTAGAAATGCATTAAAATCAGAAGACATATATGTTGCCCCCCTGTATTAGAATAGAGGGTGCATATTTTACATGATAAGAATCTCAAGAATATAAGCATCTTCAACTTTTGTATGCATCACCTTAAACAACTCTATTTGTAGGTGTAATAGGATTTTTTTCAACACCCTACACAATATTCCATAGTCCTTTTACAACCAATACATGATGCATCATATAAGCCCATAATGGGTAATTGGTACTGTCCAACTTATCCTCAACATCCAACATATAGAATACATCACTACTTTAAGCCATGGCCGCTAGCTAAAATACCCTGGTGCACAAAAATAACTGTATCTCAAAAATTTGAACAAAATTACCAGTCGAGTTCTGCTAAACCTATAATAGACCTTGAGATGCTTATACTGACTAACCAAAACATGTATATGTCTTTGGCACAAAAAGACAAAATTTCCTACACAAGCACTACAGTAGAGTGTTCAGAGGCCAAAATGAGCTGAGATCATGATTCGACACCAGAAAGAGAAGATGTTTTGAACTCCTAATCATCCTAAGTATTCTCACTAAATTTTGTGTGATTCTAAGACTATGATCGGAGGGGTGTTGAGGATGCCCTAGATGAAGCGGACCTACTCTAATACCAATTGTTGGAGTTTGAGGTCTGCAAAAGCACGCAAACAACAAAGGGAAGAAGAAGAAGCTTGGAGCACAACATACCATATTGAATGTATTACCACTAGAATGTACAAAGATAAGTAGCCCCTTAGGGTAATAGGCATATATGCAAGCCAAGGAAAAAACCTCATAAAGAGAGAAAAAAGTGCCTCGATGGTCCTACTGTGTTCACACACATCACTATCTAATAAATCAAGAATGATAACAATTTAAAAATTTTACAAACATTACACACATTTGACTTTCGAAAAAAAATTCTCTATACTAACCCACTTGGCTTCCTTCTAGTTTTTTTTTTTGAAAATTTTGTATATGATAGAAATTAAATAAAATAGAATATTTTGATATATCTAAATTTTCTTCTTTACTTTGGTTAAAACTTCATGACTCTAGATTGCACTTTAGGTGATCACTGGATCTCGAGCCAATTTCAGCATAAGTTTTCCTAATTCCCATCATTTTTTCTTATTTTGGTCGAAACATCTCCCTTTTCTCCTATCTACACATGGTCTTTTTTCGACGCACATTTTCCACTTGGGCTATTTATCTCCAAATGCCCTCATGTTCCACATTTTTCACATGTGCAAATTGTATCACCCTATTCCATTGAATCTATGAACCTTATCCCCCTATTACCACCCCTATTTCCCCTCCTCCCCTTCAATATCCCTATCGCTCCCCTGGTTCCCTACCCCGCCCCCATCCTTCCCTTACCCCTATCCCCCTTGATTACCGATCCCTTCTCCCACAAACTCAATTTTCATCATCAATAGTGGCTATTTGGTGTGGATTTGCATCCCACTTTCTACAATTGTTTCCTCTTTGTTCGAGTCAATGACATTAATAGTTCATGAGCATCTATTGATCTTAACTTGGTGCAAGGTTGGCAAATCTTAACTTGGTGCAAGGTTGGCAAAGGGGTGCAGATGTGGTTGTTAGGTGTGCCAAATTTAGTGTGGATGCAAAGGTAGTGCACAAAGTATGTGGTCACATTTGTTCATTCATGAAGTTTTTTACAAGGTCTTTGGAAGTTCACAAGTGCAATGTGGATACAAATTGTGCAAAAGTACATATTTTTCCCCACTAAAATAAATCTATTTACTCGGTATTTGTCCTACGGTCACTAAATAGTGTATGTGAGAAGATACTTGAAGAACCCTTGAAGTTCGAAGGCAACATAAGGTGTAAACATGGTTGGGAAGTTTGTGTGTGTATGTCAAAGAAAGTGGAGAGTGGGGAAGTGGGTTGCGTGTCCAAAGCCAAAATCTTGGACACATGGAAAAAGTGGTATAGTGTGTGTATGCACAAGAGGGTCGACAAAAAAGTGAAGAGAGAATGCGCTCAAAGCGAATGCTAATTGTGTAAGCATAGAGAAGAAGCTATTGGCTAGTGTCTGAGAGTGTGTTGGAATTTCTCCAATAGAGTCTGTGTTTAAACTTAGAGAGTTTCATGTGAAGTGTAGAGAGCATAGTACCCTCTCTACTATACATAGTCTGTGTTTAAACTTAGAGAGTTTCATGTGAAATGTAGAGAGCATAGTACACTCTCTATTGTACATTATCTGCTACATATCCGACCTTAATCAAGACAAGACAAACTAGTGTGGCTGAAGTGCTACCTAAGGAGCACAATTGTAGGTTGTGAGAGCAAGTGTGAAAAGTTCTTCATCTTTAGAGGAGGCTTGAGTACAAAGGTGCAGAGAGGTAAGCCAATTAGATAAGGTGAAAAGGATGCACACAGAGATTTTATTTCTATAAGTACAATACTCAAAATAATTTTGTTGTACTTGGTTGTACTCTTTTGTCTTAAGGTGTATTATGTAGTAAATGAAGGTGTATCATGTGTTTTCGTTCCTTCCTATCCTTTTTCCCTCTTCAAACACTTAAGCTCCCTTTCCACAAAGAATCCCCCGAATATTTATCTTGGTTAAGCTATCTAGTCACATATGCAATGGAAAAATCCAAATTGGTACCATCTAGAGCCTATACCAATTGCACTATAAAGAAAATTTTGAAATTCCATTATAAAGAAAATTGCATTATACCAATTGCATTATCAATTGGAATATCTGTTCCACTTATGGAAGTCTTAAAATATGCTTTAAACTAAACAAGTTTTCATATTTTTTTTTAATCTTCCTCACACTCATCACTCCGATCAATTTTTGTAATTAGTGCATAGAAAGGTCTAGTAATTGTGGCATAGTTATGCAAAATTTTTGATAATTAAAATGCCTATTGGCGTTGGATGATCTAGGTAGATTTGCTATGAATTTGATCTTGTATTCATCAATAAGGTACCATTTCTCAATACTATATGTCATAATACTTTGCCTTCTGTCACATGAAAAATACACCCCTCAAGATTCATGCATGCCCTTTAGATATTGCATTCATAAAACATTCCTTCCAAATATGATAAATGCATTGTGTAACTTATCATTACGCACAAGAATTATCTACATAGATGACACATGAGTTTACAAAAGGTAGAAATTTCATTATTTAAACAAAAAGTGTAAATTTGAATGCATAAATTTTGGATTATATAGAAATTGCAGTGTTATGTTGGTCTTCAAGAGCAATAACTTCTTGGTTGTGACCCAAAAACCCATCTAAGAAGTTTTAAACGTCTTCCTAAGAACTCTTCTAGGCAACTGATATGGTATGGAAAGTGGGTGGATGTACCTCATTGTGGCTACATAACCTATTTGAGTTTGATACATACTCACAATTTTGGATACTTTTTTAGGCACTAACAGAATCGGCAACATCTACTTGTCTCATTTATTAATCCTACCAAAATTAGTTTATCTATTCCCTATTGTATTTTAGATGCATAAATATAATTGTAAATTTAATGAATTTGTTTCAAGAGTTTTGTGGATATTTTAGAATGGTACTTGGTCTTTATGTGATTTTCCTCCAAGCAAAAAGGCCATTGGCAATAAATGGGTATAAAAGCTGAAATGTAAGCTTGATGGAACAGTTGACATGTATAAAGCTAGGCTTGTTGCCACTTGTCGCTCATCATAATTGGAATGTAAATCAGTTGGACATTAAAACAACATTTCTGAATGGTGACTTACATGAAGAAGTGTATGTATTTAAGCCCCCTGGTTTGTTGTAGAAAGGGCATGAAAAAAACATGTGCATGCTGCAAAAAGAAATATACGGTTTGAATCAACCACCACATGCTTGGTATGAAAACATACATGCCTATTTTCTAGCACATGGTTTTGAGAAGAGTCCAACTGAGAGCACCTTGTATGTTATGCATGAAAATGATGTACTTATAATCGTTGTTGTATATGTTGATGACATGCTACTCACTATTCTTAATGAGAATCATATTGCTAGATATAAGGCTGATTTACATGCCTCTATTGAGATGTTAGATTTGGGGCATTTTCATCACTATTTGGGCCTTCAATTTATGCAACTTGATGGGGGAATGACCTTGTGTCAAACGAAATATGTTGACACATTATTGTAGTGTTTTGGCCTTGAGGATTGGAAGCCTATTGGCACTCCCACGGAAAGAGGTTTACGGTTAAGTCTCCACAATGCTCGAGACACATTTGATCTTGTACTCTATCAACAAGTTCTTGGATGTTCGGTTTACTTATGCATAACTTGGCTTGATATTGAATTTTTCTTCTCTAAGATGAGTAGGTTTATGCACTACCTAGGTGTCAAGCATTAGCAGGCAATTAAATGCATCTTTCCTTACATGAGTGGTACCTAGCTACTGAGATTGTTTTATCTCAAGGGGGATCATTACCATTAAATTTACATGTTTTTTGAATTAGAGTGGGATCATTTCTATAACACTCGTGTGTCCTCCAGTGGTCTTTGCTTCATGCTTGGTAGCTCATGCATATCTTGGTTGAGCAAAAAGCATCCTATTGTGGCCACGTCTAATGGGTTTTGTTTATGTACTCCTATTTACATATTCTATTGGTTGTATTGTTGTACTAGGTCATTCTTCTATATTCTCTTTATGTAATAGAGGAAGCTGAAGAATTTACAATTCCTTGCCCTAATCTATGTGTGCTCTTCTCTTTGTATGTAAGAGTCTGTGAGAGCTCTCTTCATTATCTTCTTTTTATTGACATGGTATCAAAGCTAGTGTGCATGTAGAGAGCTCGTGGAGAGGGCCAACAGTGAAGAGTATGTGAGAAAGGTGTGGAGATTGTTTGCTTCACAATCAAATTATTACAAAATTTGGTATGGAGCTAGAAGGCTTCAAAATATTTTCATGAACTATCCCTTTAGGGTCACCCATTGTGCTCAGATTTCATTTTCAAGGACATCTTGACCTCCATTTTGAGCCAGAAGGTGAGGCCCATAGGAAAAATAGGCCAGTTTGCAAAATTGTAACTTGCTATTTCTTTTAACATCTCCCAAAGATTTAAGATCCAAAATTTTAAGCGTTTTTGTAGTTGATACATGAAAACTCTGTTTTCTAGAGATCTAACTATCAAGTCATAGTCTGATAGTGTTCAAGCACATGTGCTGCTTCTAATTTTCTTGTAGTCTTGTAAACGACCACAAAAATGTCAAATGCTAATGGAATGACTCAAATTATAAGCAATAAATTGGACAAGAAAAACCTTTATGCTTGGAGATTGAGAATGACAAATTTCTTGATGGGAAAAGGCTACTACAAATACATCGGAGGAGCAACAGAAAACTCTTCACACATAGCAGAGAGGAATGTGACTATGGACTAGTTAAGACCATATAAAGATTGGAATCAAGTAGTATGGAAGGTAATGTATTTATTGTATGTTAGAATACAAGATAGAATGATTGGGAACATACAAGATCCCAAAAAACATGAAAGAGTCTTGGAAAAACTTGATCACATTGTATGAGACTAATATAAAGGCACACAAATTGCAACTCAAGAATGAACTGCATATATTGGAGAAAAAGAGCATATTGGTAAGTGACTACACCTTAAAAACAAAAGCATATGTGGTTTTCTTCCATCTGTTAGCATCAATGTAGATTATGATTATAAGGTTGAAGTGCTCCTTTGTGGTTTAGTAGCTACGTATAAGTAGTTCAGAACTTCTATCTAGTACAAGGGAGAATATTCCAATTTTTTCTAATCTTGGTGAAGACTCAAACTCATAAGGAAAATATTATTATGAGTAGGTATTCTACTATAGAGGAGTAAGAGGCCAAGGTAGCAGCTTTGCAAGTGGAAGGGAAAACAACAACCAAGACCAAGGTCAAGGATAAACTAATCTAGGAGGTAGAGCATAGTTTGGAGCATGGAGCAGCCAAAGAGGAAACACAAATTTCCAAAGAAATGATTGATATAATTATAGTAAGGCATGTTGGAGTTGTGGTAAACCTAGTCACTTTGAATGTGATTGCATGTTGAAGAATCAAAACAGCAAAAAACAACAAAACATTCATGCATCCACAAGTCTAGTTGGCTCTGAGAAGCTATTCATGGCCCAAAATCACATCATGAATACAACATTTGCTGGTGTTTCAAAATTGAATGGTAATCATCTGGTATGTTGACTAAGGTGCTTCAAATCACATGAGTGGGCATGTAGAATTGTTTAGTAGTTTGCAAAAACTACCACATCCTAGATTTGTTGAAACAAGTGATGATACATACATCCTATCCACCAGAGAAGAAACATAGCACTATGCATGGAGGATGGGAGGTAAAACATCTTGCTAATGTAGTGCATGTTCCCAATGTAATAAAGAACCTAGTTTCTATTGGATAAATGTTTGACCAAGGATTACAATTAAGATTTGATGTTGGTGGTTTATATGTAGAAGAATACAAACAAAATGGAAGGTTGATCACCAAAGGAAACAAAGTAGGTAGGATCTCCACCTTAAATGTGAAAAATGAATTGAATGTAGCAATGTTTGCAAAAGGTATAGGTGTTATTTTTTATATTGAGATTTGGCAAAAGCAAATTAGACATGTGAATTTACACATGCAGAGGTTGATGCAGTCATAGGAGCTTGTCATGGACTACAAAGTTTCAAGGTTCCAAAGATGTAGAAGGTATGTGAAGCATCTCAATTTGGTAAACAATTAAGGACATCATTTCTACATGACAAGCATATTAGTGACAATGTCCTAGAGATAGTACATAAACATGTTTGAGGTCATGCAAAGGCCACATCAATGGGAGTTTGCAAGCTTTATGTCACTTTCATTGATGACCATACACAAAAACTATGGGCATACTTCGTGTAGAAAAAGAGTGAGGTGTTTACTCACTTTTAGAATTTCAAGGCTATGGTGGAAAAGTGGACATTGAAGTATATTCAACCATTAAGATTTGATAGAGGATGTGAATATATATCAAATGAATTCAATATTTTTTAGTAAAAATTCATGGTATTTGAAGGAAATTTTCATGCAGTTACACAGCATAATAGAATTATGTTATTGGATGAAAAAAATAGACATATTCCAATTTCTATTGTACATCAAGTTACACGTGAAGAGAAATTTATAGGTAAAAAGCCAAACTTACCACATATGAAAGTATTTGGCTCTATTGCATATATAAATTTTCCAAATGAGTTGAGGATGAAACTTCATCCAAAAGCAGAAACATGTATCTTCATTAGGCACTCACTTGAGTAAAAGGTTTATAAATGCTACAATCTAACCATACATTAGATGAAAGTACGTAGAGATGTGGTGTTTCATGAAATGCCACATTTTCACTTCTCTGTCAGGTACCTGACTTTTTTACTCATCTTGTCAGAGCTGTTTCTCAGTGTATACTCACCCAAATTCAATGATTTAAAGCTTGTTACATTCAGCTTACTGTCTAGTATAAGCATACAAATTTTCATAATCATTGGATTCTTCAGTCTGGAGTTATGTTCATGTTTCTGCTCACTGGTCTCAAACTGTAGCAGCCCGTGAAAATTGGGATGGTGTCATCACTTGTTAAACATCACTCTCAGTGTGTGGTTCATTATTTTTTATGAGATTACTCTTGAAAGTTAGGTCTTTAAGTTAACTAGACTTCCCCAAGAGGAATTAAGCTAATTGCTGCTGTGCTCAGAGAATTATGCAAAGCACTGGACAAGTGTATGAAACCAAAAATAGCAAGTTCTTCCCCATTGAGCTAACTCCAACTTATCTGTTTTGATCTATCTTTTTGAGAGTGATATTCCAAGGCACATAGGGTGTCTAATACATCCATTGGCAAGCTAAAAGGGCCCACCACATACTCCTGGAGTTCATTTGGCTGGTGTAGATCAAGGATTTTGCAACACCTCTTCATCTTCAAGCACATACCTATCCATCTCTTCACAAATGCCCATTCTTCATTTTGCACAAGATTAACAGACTCTATTTTGGGTGTAGAGGCCTCTATAACAAACATTCAAGCATCTTTTCTCTTTTTCTCTTTTGCAACTAGTTTTGGAAAACTCTTTATGACATGATCATTTTCTTTAAAGTATTTCCAAAACAATTTCTACTTTTTTGCTTTCTTCTCGTCTTTGTCTTCTTTTTTAGGATGTGGAAAAATAGAAGATTTCTACTTACTCATCAGACATTGTACCAGAGGGATCATCCCATGTGTGTGTGGGACAAGGGCCAGCCATAGCCAATGTACCAAGCTCGGGGATGTCCTAAGCTATTCAGTAGTAATGGGGATAAGTGTTGCATGATGACCACATGGTGGCATTAGACCATTCTAGATCATTGCTAATTTTAGGATACAAGAGGATATTAATGGATTGGAGGAGAGTTGCACACACATCATTCACAAGTCTTTCTTACACCTAGTATCAAAGCCTTAGAGCTAAAATTAGAAAGTGTTATTGGGGATTGTTGGTTTCCACATGATTTTGTGGGCATGGCTTTTTGCAATATTTTATCATTTTCTTGGTAATCTTTTGCATGACACTGCCACCGTCATTGAGCTTTGTGCAGGAGAAGGAGCAAAATATAGTTTCCTCTTGACAAGATAACGTGTGCAATGCCTCTTAAGCTGCCCATGGTCGGAGTTCCTACCCACAACAGTTGTGGAGTTGCCCACACATTCAAAGGATGTGTAGAGGAGGGAGAGAGAGAGAGAGGGGGGGAGAGAGAGAGAGAGAGGAGGAGGCCCTCTATACACTCTCTCCCAAGAGCTGAAGACCAAAGAACTAGTGCTATATGTCTTCACCCTCAATGCTTCTTTGCAGGCTATGTGGGATAAAACAACAAACTTGCACGCATCCATGGCTGAAGAAGAGTTACATAGAGGCAAGTTTATGGTTGGATAGAGTATATAGGCAAAAAGTTTTCGAATGTGGTCTTGTTCTCCATAGTTAGGGCTTGCTTACCATAGCTTTCTCACTACCTACCTCTGCTCTTTTGGCCATATCTTGGCCATACAAGATCCAAATTCAGAGATTTTTGTTACTATGGATTTCTCTTTGAGAGCTCTTTCTAGAGAGTTTGATAAGAGATCTTTTGGATTGAGTTCCAATATTCTTCAGAGATTTGATTGTGGCTATTTATCTTTGTCAACCCTCATTTGAGCACCTTATTGATGCAATTATCTTTGGGAACTTCTTGGAAAGCCAAAAGGAAGGAGTGTGGACCATCTTCAGCACTTGCACCCACTTGCATATCAACTCTTCGGCCTTTAGATAAGCTTTTTGGTCAATTATTATGCATTATTGTTGTTTTTTATTCATGCCGCATATAGCAAATGCATTTTTTCATAGCATCTCTAGTATATGTGTAGTTATAATGTTGTCTAGCTTGTATAGTGCATGAATTGTTGTTTGTAGGTAGAGGTAAGTATTTTTCTTGCAGGTCTAATGAGGAAAGAATAAGAACTTATTGTTTTCTTATTAAAATACATCAGGGTGTATAATCCCCTTCAATTGATTTGTAGTTAGATTGTGCCTACCGGCACCATTTTCTATCACGGAAAGTGCATGATGTGTACTCAATATAATTTTTCAGATTTTCAATTTTATGCCAGTATGCTGCTCAAATCTTTTAGGATTCATTATGCATATGCATTAAATAATAGAAACCATACTAAAAGTTTCTTGTTTTATAATTTTCTTTTAAGCAAAGGCTTGTGACTTGTTTATTTTATATTGCCACTTATTTACTTTAGATATACATAGAGCATACCACTTAAAAAAAAAGTGATCAAAACCATCTCCTAGCATGAAACCAGGACCATTGTCATCTTCTAGGAGAGATACACTCATGGAAGAGCACCTCATAGATCCCATTCAAACCATGAGTACTAGGATTACCAAACTAGAGAGCGCACTTCATGATATCTTGGAACACGTATGTGGTCCCAAGAAAGAGGAAGTGACACCTGAGCGAGACTTGCCAAGGATGGAGGTAGATGCTCCAAATGAGCATAAAGCTCTAGAAGTCCCTAGAAATAGCATCCTAGTCAGAGAAGCCAGATAGTAGCTTAAGGATCTTATGTTGAAGTATGGGGAGTAACCAACCCAAACCACCTCACGTGGAAGTGAGAGGCTCTTCCCAGAGGAGTTGCAAGAAGTGCAAGCAACACACACACACCCATGTCCACGAACAATGGCACCATGGCCAACGTCAAAAGGAGCATGGGAGGGCAATGCTCACACGCAAGACAACCCCAAGTGCCAAACCCACACATGGATCAACGCCTAGCACACAAGGAGAAATGTGGAAGCCAAATGAACCTTCTTTCCATTAGCATGGAGGCCAAGGCCATGGCCAAGGGACCTCCCTTTTACAAAATGAGCCCCTCCTTATATAAGAGAGGAGGAGGGATCCGTTGAGTACAAGTGGCCAAAGGCTTCATTAACTAAGATATTCTAAAAATGATAGGTAGTTGGGAAAATCAAAAAGGGAATCTTCTCAGAGAGAAAGAGAGCTCTTACACATATCCAAAAGAGGGCTCTCATTTCTAAAATAAGGCAAGACTCAAAAAGAAGCCTTTTACAAAAAAAATAAGGATAAGGTTGAGTTTTTATGGGTTTTCTCAAAAAAGGAAATAAGAGAGAGTTCTTATGAAGAACTTGTATACAAAAGGAAAAAGTGGGAAATTTGAGAGACTGCCACACAAGGCTTTGAGCCTCCAAGTATCCTTAGCTTCAAGGGAGGCCTCCAAGTACTCCATAGCCTTCATAGCTTCATGGGTCCTTCATAACTTCACAGTTCCAACATCTTAAGCTACCTAGATACCATGGCTTGACTAGTGCTAGGACTGTTGATGCTATTGAGCAGTGGCTCAGCAAGTGGGAGCACGGCTTCTGTTTGTGTCATATCATGGACAATAGGCATAAAATTTAGTAGGCCACTTATAACCTCATGGACATCGCACATATTTGGTGGTGCAAGATGGAACAAGATAAGAAAGAGCCTGAGACTTGGGATGAATTCAAGGTCTTGTTCTATAACAATGTCGTACCACCTGATGAGAGGTCTAGAGTGCTAGACACATGGTTCTTCATGAGTCAAAAGAATCAAATGGTTCAAATAAGTACAGAGGGGTACTTCTCAAAGTACTTGATACTATCCCTGAGTTTCTTCAAGTCCACATGTTCATCTTGGGACTGAGAGAAACCATTAGACCTTTGGTGAGGAAGGAGAGATATTAGTCCTTGGCACAGGACATGGAGATGGCTTTAGTCTATGAGGATGGCCATAGGGGCATAGGCTTCAAGGGTTAGAGCTCCTCATAGCCTAAGGTAAGTCGATCCTTCCACACACCTACTCCTTGCTCGATCAGTGCACAACCTTCTAGAGAGGCTAAACAGGTGCACATGGTCAAGATAGTTACACGAGGTAAAAGGAAGGTGTCAGCTCTGGCTGAAAGGGATTATAATAAGTCTATTCTCACCCCTCAATAGAAAGAGAAGGCAATAAAAGAGGGATTATGCTATGGGTGCCTAAGACAACACCTGTTCAAGGACTATCCTAAGAAAACAAAGATAGCAGTCACCATAGTTATTAGTCCCACTCATGCAAGGAGTCATGGAGATGAGGACTTTGTAGATTCTCCATCCTTGATATCATCCCCCATAGTGGCCATGACAGTCACAAAGAAGGTCCCTACTGTGCCAGATCCTCTACTTTCATTTGTGGTATAGAAAGGATATCAGTTTCCTGATATAGAACTGATTGTCATTAGGGGAACTGTGGAAGGATAGCCTATCAAGGTACTCTTTGACACTCACTTGAAACATAATTTGATTAGTTCCCGGCTAGTCAAGAGGCTGCATCTAGAGATTGTGCAGTCAAAGTATGCCTACAAAGTAGAGTTAGCCGACGGGAAGGGAACTGAGACATGGGATCGACGAGTTGTTGACTTACCCATTCAGATCCAATCCTATGAGGATAGATTGGATTTGGAGATAGCGTGATTTTGATGTAGTCCTTAGTAAGAAGTGGCATGTGAGGAAGAGACCAATCACTGACTTTGCTTCGCATGTGTATCAATTTGAACATGAGGGGAGGTGACTACTAATCCATGGAGAGCCATATCTCCAAGAGACACGATTGTTACCTGCTACCAAGTTGCTCAAGATTGATTGTAAGTATTTATATTTTCTTTATTTTGCTATTCATCATGTATTATGATGGATTCATGCAGTCATGGAAACTCTAATTGGAATGCTCAAGCACTTTAAAAGAAAGTAAGAGCAAAATTCTAAGATTTATTCTTGAAAGAACTACCTTTAGGTTTACCTCCTTGCAGGAACATAGAGTATAGAATTGATTTGGTACCAGGAGTGAGTCCGACCACTCGGCCACCATTTCAAATGAGTTTGCAAGAGGAGAATGAAGTCTACAAGGTCATGGATGAGTACCTACAGAAAGTCCTAATTAGACCCAGCTATTGATCCTTTACAGCACCAATTCTTCTTGTGAAGAAGAAAGAAGGATCTTATAGGATATGCATCGACTATTGATCACTCAATAAGATTATTCTCAGACACAAATATCCCATGTCCATGATAGATGATCTTTTAGATGCTCTAGGTGGAGCCGTTGTATTTAGTAAAATAGATTTAAAGAGTGACTACCATCAGATTAGGGTAAGAGATCATGATGTACATAAGACATCTTTCAAGACCCGTTTTGGGCATTATGAGTATTTGGTCATGCCATTTGGTTTCACTAATGCATCAGCTACATTTATGATGTTAATGAATGACATTTTGAGACTATTCATTGGAAAGTGTGTTGTTGGTTCTTGGGATTTGAGAAGAAAAGTCATGCATGATAACCATGATGTGCCTTGCATAAGACATCGTGGTGTTGACAAGACGATACAACTTATTAGAAGAACATTTTGGTGGCCTGGACTAGCCAGAGGTGTCCACACTTATGTTCAACAATGCTTTATGTGCCAAGTCAACAAAGCAGAAAGGGTAAAGACACAAAGACTTTTGCATCCTTTATAGATTCCACATCATAACTGGGATAGTGTATCCATGGACTTCATAGGTGGGTTACCATGGACCCAAAGGAAGTAGCATACTATCCTAGTTGTGGTAGATAGATTGAGCAAGATGGCTCATTTCATACCCGCAGAGGAGATGATAGAAGCTCCACAGCTAGCAGAGTTGTTTATCCACCATATCTTTAGATTGCATGGGTTTGTATTTGAAAACTGAAAGTGTCATTAAAGATTAGTATTGGTGATCACGCACAAACCGATGGTCAAACCGAGAGGGTCAACTAGATTCTAGAGGACATGTTGGGAGCATATGTGTCTAAGAGACAGAGAGATCAGGATAGTTATCTGACACAAGTAGAGTTTGCTTATAATAATAGGCCTCACAAGGTGATAGGAATGTCTCCTTTTGAGATGAACTATGGCATGAATCCCAATGCTCCTAGTCCCATAGGAATGCCAAAGAAATGTCCTAGTGCTTTAGAGTTCTTAGCAAACCTCCGAGCAAATCCAGAAATAGCTAAAGCCAAGATACAACAAGCAGCTGATAGGGCAAAAGACTATGCTCGTAGGAAGAGATCTCCTAGATCCTTTGAGAAAGGAGATAGATTCTTTCTTGAGGTACCAGCTAGATGTACTTCACTATCTAGAGGGAATTGTAGTAAGCTTTCACCAAGGTTTTGTGGACCTTGGAAGATAGTAAAGAAGTTAAGTGATGTTGCATAATGATTAGAGCTTCCCCCAAATTGCAGAGCCCATCCAGTATTTCATGTTAGTAAAAGTAGAAACTATATTACTAGGGAGGATAATCTAATAGAGGGTATTGTTTCTTTGCAAGAAAGTGATAGCACATGTCATTCTCTAGACAACATCCTAGATCGAAGACAGAAACGGTTGAGGAACCGTGTCATCTAGGAGTATCTCGTAGCTTGGAGAGGATTAGTACTTACAGAATCTAGTTGGTAATTAGAAGCTTTAGTTGGCAAGTACTTTTCCAAAATAGAAGAAGTAGAAGAATATTGTTATTCCTTGAATCAATGTGTGTGCGCTCCTCTCTTTTGCGTGTGAGAGTGTTTGAGATCTCTCTTCTGTATCCCCTTTCTCTTGAGAAACCTCTCTTCTCAGAGTTTCAACTTTAAGATCCTATAAATTCATATTCTTGGAATGATGTGGAAACCCACTTCCAGTCTCTATCACAATAGCTTGGAGACTAAAAAGAAAATTTTGAATACAAAAAGATCAATAACTTGAAGCTAAACCACAATTTCAAAGGAAAAAATTAAGATAGAGTTGCACATTCACAAAATCCTCTTGGCAAGGTTGATGATTATAGTGAAGATGATGAAGGTAATACTCTTTTACCAATCATGTCTAATGGTGTGACTACTGAAGCTATTGTAGAGTCAGGCATGGAAGTAGCCATTGCTACTAGAAAGTTATGGGAAAAGTGGAATAAGTCATCCTTACATCCCAGTAATATGCATTTACAATTAGCAGATGGACACCTCGAGAGACCCTTAGGTCTCTTTGAAAATATTATCTTGATCACATTGGATGTTAACATCATTACCATTCTTGAATTTGGTAAGGCAAGCAACCACGAGCTGCTCTTAGGAAGAACATTCTTAAGAGATATGAAAGTGGTTCAAGGCTAGAGAGGTAATGCAATTTACATCCAACATTAGGTACCTTGTAGAACTGCTAGCACAAGGCCTAATTGGCATCTAGTGGTACTAGGTCAACTTCAAATTCTCAATCCGATCATATTTACCTCATGCATGTGTATGGAGACATGTTCCATAAAGCTTTGGATCTTGTGATTGTACTCTTGAAAAAGATCGACCCACAAATACATAGTTAATGGGAATAAGCACACTAGTAAATCATGAAAAGACACGTACGATAGGTAGCTATTGGGTTGGGACACCTCAAGAATACCATTAGAGCTACAAATGAAGAAGAAGGGGGAAGAAACAAGCTCAAGAAGCAAGATGCACAAATATTTCATTTGAATGATCAGAAAGTCCTTCACAAATTACTTTTTTTTCCTTTACTCTTGAGGACTTGACACGTCTCACATGAAAATTGGACCAAATTCACTAAAATATAGTCGTACTACTCATCACATCATCAAAAAATGCCCTAATTACAAGGGTTTTGGGAAATACTTATGAGGTTCAAGGAAGTCTTGGGCTGTAAGGAGTATAGATACTAGATATTACGTAATTCACTCAGTAAAATAGGCATATTTGACATTGTCAACCTTTGTTTCCCAACTTCTTTGTCGTTTGCTATTTCTGTTTATTCCTTGCCTTCTTCCAAGAGATTCAAGATGCATTTCATGGCCAAAAGTTGAAAATTTTGAGGAGCCTCTTTAGTTCTTCAATTCTTTGCTTCACATCTTTTCTTCTTTTTAGTTCTTTGAGTCTTTGCTTCACATGTTTTCTTCCAACAAGTCCCCCTCATAAACTCCGTCATCCTTGATAGGCATTGGTTGGAGCTAGTTAGGCTCCATGCAATAATATTTTCTAGCTAGAGACATCAGATGGTCATTCCATTTGAGGCTTCATGGACCCAAGAGCGACATGTATCATGGCTGAATGTGCAAGATCTAGTTGATTTGCATTTAAGGAGTGTGAATGAGCTTGTGGTACATTACAATACATTTTGGAATGTTTCTCAAAAAATCTTATATGAAATGCTTCCTCCAACATCTACATTTGGTGGTTATCTAGAAATTGACACCTACTATAATAAGCCATATGATAATTGAATGGCAGGGCCTGACTAAAATGAAAAAGAAGCACGAAAATGTTGTAACAAAATTATGGCAGAGCTATCATAGTGGCGGATTTAGAGTTGAAGGAAGTTAAGCATAACTCAAGGGTTTCCAAAATTTTGATTCTCATTTGAGAGATTTGCTTTCTTCTGCTACTAAAATGTGATCATGGTACACATGTACTATATGGTAATGGTGTTTTCCTTAGGTATAGACAATGTAGGATAATTGATCCAATATCAAGTGGTATAGCTCTCGACTCCTCAGATGCGGGCCATGATCAACATCTAGTGAAATGAGCGAAAATTGGATCATACTAGATATAAATGACTACTTGATTGTACACGTGCTATATTTAGACTTTCTTGCAATATTAATCTTCATTTCAAATTGGCCTACAAAATCAACTCGCATGTGAGTTTCTATGCATCATCTTTGGTAATCATGCAAGCATCATCCACATCTATATCAATTTTCTCTTTGCTATGTGCTAAAGACTTTGTCTTGATATGAACATAAGTGGGTAGATATGCAAAGACAAGATCGGATTTATATATTTTTCCCATGTTCTTGATTAGGTACACTCTATGCATGCGTTCTCAAATTCCTTCCAGATTTCTTTCATTAAAATTAATTTTTCTTCCCTCAACTTGCTATTGGCTAGTATTTCCATGTCTTCGTGTATTGTTTGATCATAATCTTGTGCTTGACAATTAGTTGTGGAGATGTACTCTTGCTCATCTTTTTGTGATGCCTCAATTGGAACTTATATATCATATTGCAGTTCTTCTAAGGGGATATCTTCTTTTTTTTGTTTGGGGCTCTTCTTCTATATGAGCTGCACTAGGTTTCTCCTCCTATAATACCCTTAATCTTGCTAGTTTTGACTATTGTTCTTGGATTTTTTACTTAAGTGCATTTTCATTTTTTTATTCTTTCAATTGGTTAGTACTACTTGAAGGCAAATAAATCATTGCTTTCTCTTCAAACAACATCTCTCTTAATTTTTTTCTCTTTTTCTGCTCATTTGACATTTGTCTGAGACTGAACGAACTCTTCTCTTGCAATGGAAAGGTGGTGCTCTTTAGAATTCAGTAGTTGTTTTAGTTTTTCTAAAGTGCCTTTAGTGATTTCATTATCTTTTCAAAGATCATCAAGCCATGCTTGTGTGGTATTTTTCTTGTGTTTTAGTGTAGGAATGTGTGACTCAAGAGTTTTGTTTTCTTGATGAACTTCTAATAGTTGAGCTTTTAAGTCTTTGAACACATTGTTCATGTTCATTATGCGCTATAGCTTAGCACTCTTCTTCTATGTCTTATCTCTTGTATTCTGTTTCATGTATGACTAAGACTTCCTCCTCCATACTTTTGTGTATGTGAGGACCTTCATGGATAATAGGGGTGGTGTCTTCGGTTGCTTCAATCACCGTGTTGGTGACTATATGCACATGTGTTTCTGCCATCAAAATGCCTTGCACATTAGTTTGTTCTTCTGATACCCTAACTTGAGATTCCATTATAGCAATGGATGCCTTTTCGACTAGACTTGGAGCTTCTTTTTTTTCCCAATGATGTGGTATGTTCTTCATGAATCCTTATATTCGATTGATCGATATGTGATAGAACTAGAACTCATGCAAGATGATGATGAAAAGAGAGATGGAAAAATTCGAATTCAATTGAGCAAAAGAAAAAAGATGATAATGCTAATGACAATCCAGATGATGGAAATAAATAAGATGGTGGAATAATTAGTGGTTTGACAAATGAAGATGAAGCCAAACTTTGACTTGTTAAAGGTGAAACGAGAAAAGAAGATAAAGCAAATGAAATTCAGTGGGTTGGGATGGTAGAGCGTGCATGATGGTGGTTCCAAGATGAGTTTTTGGGACTCAAGTTTGCGCAATAGGAATGGAAGCCACTTTAGATGCAATGGTAAAGTTAACACTAGATGAATTAATGGGAGTGGATATTGGTGTCATTGTGTTGTCTATGGTGGAAGTGGTATCATCAATGATACATGTGATGGCATTCAAGTCATTCTCGGATGGGGCATCATAGAAATGAAGGAACAATGTTGTCGTAGAGACTTACATGTCTAAATTACTTTGAGGTTAAACCCACTAAAGGGTGTACTATGGAAATATGATCATTAAGGGGGTTTGAGTCACTAGATGTGTCAGAGTAGAGAGAATGATGGCTCGATTGAACAGCACTTCCTACAGACAAAATGATGCTTCTTCAACTACCTAACACTCATCCAAATCTCAAGTTGATTCACCTCTTAAGTCCTATGTCTTCTTTATTCTCTCCTCGATGTTTTGTTATATCCTCTCACTTTTGACTTTCAGGGTGTTTGCTTGCCACAATACACGATACTTCTTAGGCTGATACAAATTTTAGGTGATACACAATACTGGTTTGAAATGATACGATAACACTAATCCACCCCGATACATGATACCTATATGGGATGATACCACCTCAGAGACATACATGATACCAGCTCCTAACGATACGATATTGCTCTAAACGATACGATACTCTCACAATACGATACCACTAAACCAACAATACATGATACTATGTCTGTGACGATATGATACCTACCTATGGATGATGCACGATACCATAGGACTAGTGATACATGATACCTAAGGCATGATACGATACCAAGTGCCTGATGATATGCGATACCTCTAGACCAATGATATGTGATACCACCTATTCTCCCAATACGATACCACTTATGGCTCATGATACAATACCACTCAAACCGTGATCCATGATACCTCAGCTTGGCGATACACGAAACCTTGATGGTATCACGATACCTCAAGCAGGCACTCGTGATACACGATATCCGGCTAGTATCACAATACTAGGGAATTTTGGTATCACGATACCAAAACTCGATCGATAGCGATACCACATCCAAATGTGGTCTAAACTCTAAGAAATTTTGTGCAAACTGTCTCTCCCCCACTCCTCTTCTCTCTTGACCCACTATAGATGAAAACCTCACTCCACCCCTCTGTTCTACCCCGTGATACCAATGCCGTGTGATGTCATGTTTATGAGTGGTTTTTTTATTTTTTAAGATTATAGGGTTAAATTTCTCACCTTGAAGAACGTGTCTTCCTAGTCTTGCCCTCAGCACTTCACTATTCTATGCACTTGCCTAGGCATGTGGACAAGCCACTTCATTTTCTTGTCCATCCCTTGAAGAGTTGACTGGTATACATAGCTTTAGAGAGATTTGAAAATTAATATAATCATTTGAGCATATTTTCCTTCGTTCATCATTCTCTCAAATGCTTCATATGAAGATGCACTTGATAAATGGATAGCACTTATACATCTGATTTTTATCATGCTTAAACCATCATTAAAAAGTTTCTTCAACTATGCATTTTGATATGTTTCATGCCTGAAATCATTTGAAAACATTTCACCATTTGCATTATGATTATGTAGGCTTCCATCTTCATTGGAATGAAGTTTTTGGTTAGATTCATGAGGATTATACTTTGAATAGAAAGTTTCATCATGCTGATATTGTATTATATGCTCATATTTATCATCTAGTCTGTCATGATTCATCCCTACTTAAGTGCTAGCAATTATAGAATTTGCTTCTTAATCATCAACATTACTAGATTCTTTCTTATGCAATTCAAACTCGTTACATTCTCCACATTCACTCACATCATTTTGACATATGCATGTAGTTTGATGTTAAATCAATTTCTCTAATCAAAATGTTATTATAGAATTCTTTATCTATCTCAGTTGTTTCTTTCTTTCTTTTTTAGAGAATGTACTTACACCACACTCGTCATACATTTCTTCGGTCATTGACTCTTGCTTAAATACTTCATGATGTCTAAATTTCTTGACACATATTTGAATCAGTTGAACCTTCATTCATCTTATAGTATTTATGGTCTTTGAATGCACATTTAACATGAAATCATTCAAAAAAATTTCATGGTTGTAATGTTCAATTAGAGTATCCTTATTTTTAGCATCATGATCATCACCATCAACATACATATCACTATTTGGAGGACTCATCATTGGTATGTTGTCCTTGTTATGACTAGGTTCATTTGCTTGCATCTTTGTATGCATGTACAACGTGGCATAATTCACATCCATTTGACTCTCTACATCATCATCTATTGACATGTCCTTTTCTTAGCATCATATTCACTTGTAGTCTCTTCATGCAAATCAATCACTAGGTCACAAATTGTATTTGAATCATGTGTTTGAAGATACATATCACTATGGATCAACATCAAATCATTCCCCAAACCTTGCTTGGTGTCATCACTTAAGGATGCATCTTGAGCTTTATCATCACATAGACTCGCTAGATCTCCTTTATATAATTCCTCTTTAATTTCTACTTGATCACCTTGAAACCTCGTGAATATCTTAAAATCTTGGTTAGTATAATGTCTTGTTTCTTGGTTTATTTGTTTATTCCCTATTGTATGTGAGGAGATTTTCAAACTAAAATAAGACTAATCTTGTTTCCTTGTTGGATTTTGTTGAAATTTGTTTTTTTTTTACATTTGATGTTTGTTTAGTTTGAATTTTATTGCCTTCCATCTATTCTATTGCTTCTCCCAACTTTGGGTTTTTAGCACATATAGCACTTAAGTATGTAAACATCGTATAGATATCTAATGGTCTTGGAAGCTTGGAATATAAGATGTGACATCAATTGCATTGGTAGGATTTTCTTGGCAAACATTATCATGAGTATGCACTATGCATAACCGCTTAATGTACAACTGGGGTTTCAAAAGCTTTATGAGCTTGGAAGATATCCACAGGGTTTGAAATACAAGGATTTTCCACGTCTTTATCATCTAAATGAAGATCCACTTTCCAATCATTGAGAAATTTTTTTATTGTTTGCTACTTCTTGATGTATCTTCTTACAAGTTCATGGACAAGTTTCAAATCCTCTATGACGAATCCATGTTTTGCAGGAGTGGAATTAATTCCCCTTGGGCTTGAACGTCTATCTCTCATAGAAACAAAGACACTATTTCATGTCTTCTACATCACTTATCATGCTCAGATAGAACATCAAATTGTTCCTCAAACTCTCCTTTGATCTCAAGAATTTTTTGGTTCTTGGGCATATGAAGCCACTTCATGAAGGATTTCCATGTCACTTTATCCACATCCTCTAACGTGAACCTCTTGAGGAGTGTCACTTTGTATTGGGCCCATGTCATTTGTTTTAATTGCATGAGCTAATCATGCACATCAAATTCAAACACATAGATAAATCTCTCTCATAGCTCATGTTCCATTATCGATCTCATAACAATAGCAATCTACTTCCCTCCAGTTCAATTTCTTTATAGAACTTGGATGCAATTTTTCCATTGAAAATCTGCATTGCTTGGTTAATCGCTCATGAAGAGAGTGAATAGCTCACTATTGTCTATCCTCTTGTTGGAATTTTAAAAATTGAACTAGAAGATCATCCATATTTCGTGATCGTCAACTTTATATTTTACTTATCCTCTCCTTTCACGTCGGGTTCACTAGATATGTTGCAAAGTTCATGGAAAGGAGGGAGAATGATAACTAGTTTGACTTGGAATGTTTTTATGTAAAGAGCGTTGCATATGCTTCCTAATGTTCTCATAGTTCTCTTCATTGCATGAGTAAAGGCAAACAAAAATTATTTCCTCACCCCAACCTTCTTATTCCAAGCGTGTTTCTTAACAATGAGAAATCAATACAAATCTAGTTACCTTTGGACTTCTCAGAGATCGAATTAAGTTTTACACTTGATTATGTGATTCAAACTTTGCTTTTGAATTATTTATGTTTGTCAATGCACTCATCATTAAAGTTTTGTAGCATATATCAAGAACATGTCAATGAATTTTGAAGGTCTCTTTTCATGAAAGACTTGCAATAGAAACTATCTCGATCGGGTCCGATCGTAGCACACGCAAGGTGTGTGATACTTGTTAATGAGTTTCAAAAGGTTGACATGATATTAATGTAAAAGTGAAGCTGAAGGTAAAGACAATTGACATATGTATGTAGAAATTGAGTAAGGAGAGGAAAAACGTGATGATTTAAATGTGGGAATCGCAATGTATGAATCCAAGATCAATACATGCACATGAATGATGATAACAATAAAAAACCTTATATATGAATCAATCTTAAAAGGAATAATGGTCCATAAGGACCTTCTTAGTTACTTTCAAGGTCAATGCATGCAAATGGATGATGATAACAATCAAATAACATATGTACACATGAATGAATCTTAAAAGGACAAATGGTCATACACATGAATCAATCTTAAAAGTAGAAATGGTCCATAATGAGCTTCTTAGAAACTTTCAAGATCAATTCATACACATGGATGATGATAACAATCAAAAACCTTATACAAGAATCAATCTTAAAAGTAAGCATGGTCCATAATGAGCTTCTTACATAGAGATCTATACATGCACATGGATGATGATAACAACTAAAAACCATACACATGAATCAATCTTAAAAGGAAGAATGATCCATAAGGAGCTTCTTAGACACTTTCAAGATCAATACATATGCATGGGTGCATGAAGATAGTATGTATGCATGTGGGTTATGAGTTATGAATGTAAAGATATTTTTCCTTACAACTCAATAGGAAATCCTTACTGGTTCAATGAAAAGTTGTAGAGCCTTCTCATACATAGAAAGATTCTTGATGACACATGTAAAAATAAATAAATTAGGAGACAAGAGATATGGAGACAAGGTGAATTGAATTAAAAAGAGATTATATTGCAATACATGTACATGATCATCATGGTACATTAAGCTAGGTAATCTAATGGTCAAAGGCAATGTGCGCGAACCTCTACCATGATAGTTCAGTTGAATGCCACAGTGAGATGATAACAACCATTTGGGTGATCCTGTATATGTCTAAGAACATAACATCTATCAAAATAATTCTAAGACCAATAAACCCAACACTAACTCACTCACATGATCCATTGAGGGTGAGCAAAAAGAGAGAAATCCTTGATTTTATAATTCTATCTTAGTTTAGAAGTCTGAGTAAATCTGAATCTAGGATCTATGGTCTTAGTCGCCCACCTTGGATCCACACAAGCTCAACTAAGGGTAATCATCACAAGGAAATCAATTGCTAGCAAGGCCCTACGTATTTCTAATAATGATTTTCCATAATTTTTTAGGGGATTTTAATAGTTTTCTAAATAAATTTGGGCCCTTGCATTATGGAGAAATTGTTGGTGCAAATGCCAAACCTACACATTGAAGTTCCATAGAAACCATTGATATGAGTCACTCTATCTTTTATCATTTGTAAAAGTCTATTTAACTTTGAGGAATATTTATAGCTACCACTAAACTCGTGGAGCTTGTTAGATGGAAAAGACACGACTTTGTTTGGAGAGAATACCTCCTAGATTAGAGGATCACTTTTAGTGAGAGCCAAAGTTAAATTCAAATTCAAAATTTTAATGAAACATCTATAAAACATGAATGTAAAACTCACGGTAGAGAGGACTCCAATTCCAAGGCATTAGCTGATCATATTGTAAGAGAGTGAGGCTTCCTACATAGCCTACACCTCTACCTCTCATTGGGAATTGATTATCCTGCCAATGATCATATATAACATTGTCTTATAATACAATAAATCATTATTTAATTATGTTCATCTCTCTGTCATTGTCACTCAAAATAGTCATTTTGTATTGCTCATATCTCAGTCATTTCTCCACCATTTTCAATGTTCTATAGCTTGTTGGAATCATCTCTAAGTCCTCTACATTTTGAAAATCTTTGAAGACAATACATCCAGTGAGTTAGGAGAAAATAGGGCCTAAAACACAACTCTGAAGTCAAAGAGGGCTGGTACAAAGCAAGAACTAGCAGTACTTACTCATTTCTTGGAGTGTCCATCCATCTTTCCCAAAAGTGTTGGAGATAGATGTCTGCGGAAGCATGTGAACAGCAAAAGGAAGAAGAAGAAGCTTGGAGCACAAACACACAATAGTGAGTGTATTACTAGAGAATGTACAAAGATAAGTAGCCCATTAGGGCAATAGGCGTATATACAAACCGAGGGAAAAAAACCTCGTAAAGAGGGAAAAAAGTGCCCCGGCGGTCCTAGTGTGTTCACACACATCACTACCTAAATATATCAACAAATCCCCCCTGGGAGTGATGCGGTGAACAAGGAGCTGGCACTCATGTATAAGGAAGTGCCAAGCTATGTGGAAATCACTCCACAAAAGGAAGTAAGCCCAAAGCTTTGCGAAAAGCTTCAAACTTCTCCCTAGGCAGAGCCTTCATGAAAAGGTCTGCAATGTTCTCCTGTGTGGGCACATATGCCAAGCTGATCTCCCCAGCAGAGAACCTCTCCCTGACATAGTGATAATGCACCTCAATGTGCTTAGTGCGAGCATGGAACACAGGGTTCCTCACAACTGCCAATGCGCTCTGACTGTCAGTGAAGATGTAGTGGCAGAAGACTGGCCAACACCCAAATCAGCCATAAGGCATCTAAGCCACACACACTCAACAGTTGCTGTGAAAGCTGCCCTATACTCAGCCTCACAACTGGAAGTGGCCACAGTAGGCTGCTTCTTGCTCAACCAAGATATACAAGAGCTACCAAGCATGAAGCAAAAACCACTGGTGGCCCCACGAGTGTCATAGCAACCAGCCCAATCTGAGTCAGAAAAAGCATGCAAATCTGGCGGTAGTGATCCCCCCTTGGGATAAAACAACCCAAGTAGCCGAGTACCACTCAAGTAGCGAAAGATGCGCTTAACCGCCTTCCAATGCGTGACTCCTGGGCAATGCATAAACCTGCTCATCTGTGAGACAGCAAACTGAATATCTGGCCGAGTAATGCAAAAGTAAATCAAGCATCCAACAACCTGCTGATAGAGAATAGCATCAAATGCATCTCCAGCATCATGAAGACTCAATCATAAACCTGTCTCCATAGGAGTGGCAATAGGCTTACAGTCCTCAAGGCCAAAACGCTGCAATAATGTGTCAATATATTTCGTTTGACACAAAGCCATTCCACCATCAACTTGCATAAATTGAATGCCCAAATAGTGATGCAAATGCCCCAAATCAGACATCTCAAATGAGGCATGCAAATCAGCCTTAAAATCAGCAATATGCTTTTCAATAGGACCAATGAGCAGCATGTCGTCAACATAGACAACAATGATCAGAAGCACATCATTAGCAAGCTTAACATATAAGGTGCTTTCAGTTGGACTGTTCTCAAAACCATGTGCAATCAGATAGGCATGTATCTTCTCATACCAAGCACGTGGTGATTGCTTTAAACCATATAACACCTTTTTAAACCTGCACACCTGGTTTTCATGCCCTTTCTACACAAAGCCACAGGGCTAAAAAACATACACTTCTTCATGCAAGTCACCATTCAGAAATGTTGTTTTAATGTCCAACTAATGTACATTCCAACCATGATGGGCTGCAAGTGCACAAATGCTCCGAACAGTAGTCATACGGCATGTAGGTGCAAAGGTCTCATCAAAATCAATGCCTCTTTCCTGCGCATAACCCTTTGCAACAAGCCTAGCCTTATACCTGTCAACTGTACCATCAGGTTTACGCTTCAGCTTTTATACCCACTTAGTGCCAATGGCCTTCTTGCGAGGAGGCAAGTCACATAAAGACCATGTACCATTCTTCATTATAGCATCATATTCAGATTGCATAGCACCCATCCAATTTTCTGAATTCTGTGCTTCATCAAAAGAAACAGGCTCATTCTCATCACAAAGGCTAGACGCAGCCATAGCATAGCAATCTGATGCAAAGGAGGCACTGTGAGAGCCTGAACAAGTACGGTATGACAAAGGTGCATCTAATTTGTTGTCACACAAAGTTTGCACCAGCCATTTTGGCATAGTTTGCCTGCTCAATATCAGCTCTCTCTATCAACAAGTGCATCATATAAATGTGCATCAGAAATGGAATGATCTGCATCATCATATGAAACCTGCAAAGGCTGAGAAGTTGCCTCATTAGGACCAGCACTAGACTGTCCACCTGTAAAAAGAGGCATCAAAGTATCATACATGTCTTTAGAGCTAACAGATGTCTCCTTAGTACATGAAAGCAATGGTTGAATAGCATTTTCCACAAAGACAACATCACGGCTAACCAGAATGCGTTTAGTCTATGGATGATACAGACGATAGCCTTTACTTTCAGAACTGTACCCAACAAAAATACATTTTACTGCCTTATCATCCAATTTTTTGCGATGTTGTTCAGGCACTAGTGCATATGCCAAACAACCAAAAACCCGCAGATGAGCAACAGATGGCTTGCGATCATGCCAAGCCTCATATGGAGTGATAGGCTGTAGCGCTTTAGTGGGACACCTGTTAAGTACATGTGCTGCACACATGACAACCTCAAGCCAGAAACTATGTGGTAAAGCTTGGCTCTTGACCATACACCTCGCCATCTCCATGAGTGACATGTTCTTCCGTTCAGCAACTCCATTTTGTTGAGGTGTATACGGCACTGTACACTGGTGTTTTATCCCACGTTCGGCCAGAAATGCATTAAAATCAAAAGACATATATTCCCCCCCTCGATCAGAACGGAGGGTGCCCATTTTACATGCTGATAGATTTTCAGCAAAAACCAAAAACTGTTTGAAGCACAAAAACACTTCGGACTTTGCCTTCAATGGATATACCCATGCATGCCTGGAAAAATCATCATTGAAAGTCACGAAGTAAAGATAGTTTCCAAAAGAAGGTGTCTGCATAGGACCACAGACATCACTATGTACAAGCTGCAATTTTTGCGTAGCCCGAACTGAACCATCTTTTGGAAAGGAGGAATGCTGCATTTTGCCCAAAATACAGCCTTCACATACAGTTTTTCCAAGTGCCTCAAGCTTGGGCAAAGAAGACACCATATCAGATTTCTACAGGCGTAGCAAACTAGCAAAATTCAGATGACCAAAGCATGCATGCCAAAGCTTTGCATCTGAGATAGCCTGAGAATCATGAACTGCACATGCCGAATCATTCACAGATCTTTCATAGTCTATGAGCTTATACAGCCCACGACATAAAATGCCAGAAGCAATAATAACATCGCCATTTGACAGATCATGAACTGTACATCTGTCATCAACAAATTTCACAACCAAGCCAATCTTGGCTAATGCAGAAACTGATAACAGATTCTTCTTGATCCCTGGCACAAATAAAGCATCTGACAAGGTGAAAGAACTACCATCAGCAGTAGTCAGAATGATCTTACCAACTCCCATAACAGGATAAGAGGAGTTGTTGGCGCATGTGACAGTATTCTCTGTAGGGGCAGGCTTCAGTGAAGAGAAGAAACTGCGCTGCGAGGTAATATGTTTGGTCGCCCCACTGTCAAAGTACCAAACATCTGAGTCCACTGCAGACATGCACTGCTCATTAGAAGATGGGTCAAAACTGCAAACAGTAGTAAATGCCCATTCTTCTTCCTGCACAAGATTTGCAGACTCTGTTTTTGGTGTGGAGGCCTCTGCAACAACCATTCCAGCCCCTTTCTTCTTTGTCTCTTTTGCAGCCAGTTTTGGACAGTTCTTTATGATATGATCATTCCCTTTACAGTACTTGCAAAACAATTTCTGCTTTTCTGATTTCTTCTCATCTTTATCCTGGTTTTTCGAATGTGCAGCATTTGCAGATTTCTGCTTACTAGTAGAAGAGCTCCATTTTCCTTTGCCCTTCTGTAACATAATCCTGGTAGGAGATGGTTGAACCACACCCTAAGAGAGAGGATTAGGAAGTAATCCTCAACCATGGCTTTTGGGGCAAGTGGTTAGCCCATCACATTCCTAACCAAGAGGTTGTGAGTTCAATTCCTTACACCTTCTGACTAGCCAGGAAAGCTTGATCTGCAACACGCATAATGGACCTGTTCTGCCTGGACTGATCTTCCTACAACAGAACAGAGACTAACTCCTCAAATGATAAGGCATTCGGATTGCCTTTCATCATCAACCGAAGAGTATAAGCAAAACTCTGATATGAATCAGGAAGACCATTCAGAACGGTCTGCACAAGTGAGCTATCTGGTATAATCTCATCAGCAGAAATCAATTGTTCCTTCAAATCTTTGATCTTTGTTAGGAAACTATCCATAGAATCACCTTCATTCATGTGCTCACTCTCCAACTGTTTTCAAAGGTAAGCAACACGAGCCTCATTCCTAACTTGGTACAATGTGGTTAGTGTATCCCAAGCATCCCTAGCTGTTCTGCAAGAGCGAATATGAGGAATAATGGCACTTTTGACAGACAAAGCTATCAATGCATGTGCCTGGGCATCTCTGCCATCCCAAAAAATTTTCTCTGTAGTAGGTGCAACAGAAACAGCAGCACGAACAGGAATCTGCGGAATATCATCTTCGACACCATCTTCATCAGCTCCAGCACCTGTATTTGCAGTACCTGTAGTTGCAGGTGTAACAGGACATCTTTCAACACCCTGCACAATGTTCCACAGTCCTTTTGCAACCAATACATGTTGCATCATATAAGCCCATAATGGGTAGTTGGTACCATCCAACTTATCCTCAACAGCCAACATACAGAATACATCACTGCTTTCAGCCATGGCCGGTGACTAAAATACCTTGATGCAGAAAATTGACTGTATCTCAAAAAGTTGAACAGAACTGCCCAGATGAGTTCTGCTAGACCTGTACCAGACTTGGAGACGCTTAAACTGGCGAACAAAAACTGGTATATACCTTTGGCACAAAAAGACAAAATAGCCTGCACAAGCGCTGCAATAGTGCGTTCGGAGGCCGAAACGAGCTCAGATCGCGATTTCGGCACCACAGAGTGAAGCATTTTTTATCTCGGAAACATGTTGAGTATGCTCACCAAAATTCGTGCGATTCTGAGACTGCAAACGGAGGAGTGTCGACGGCGCCCTAGATGAAGCGACGACCTGCTCTGATACCAATTGTTGGAGATAGATGTCTACGGAAGCACGCAAACAGCACAAGGAAGAAGAAGAAGCTTGGAGCACAAACACACAATAGTGAGTGTATTACTAGAGAATGTACAAAGATAAGTAGCCCATTAGGGCAATAGGCGTATATACAAGCCGGGGGAAAAAAACCTCCTCAAGAGGGAAAAAAGTGCCCCGGCGGTCCTAGTGTGTTCACACACATCACTACCTAAATATATCAACAAAAAGTGGTATCAAAGCAAAGCTAAGGTAAAATGGGAGATTGTTTTCCTTCTTTCATTGTTAAATTGGATAGGAACAACTATCAAGCATGGTCCTTGAGGATGAAGACATACTTGCAAGGAGGAAGTCTCTATGGATACATCTCAGGAGATGAGGAGATGCCCATTTTGAGAAGCAAAGGACAACGTACAAGAGAGGAGCATGAAAGACTCAATTCATGGTGTGCCAAGGATGCATTAGCAAGGTCATACTTACTTAACTCAATCTCTGATTTTCTTCTTCCACATATTAGGAACTGTAAGACATCCCAAGGGACTTGGGAAACATTGTTTTCATATGTTTCTTCCAACACAAGGGCTAGGAAGAGCCAATTGTGGATTGAGTTTACCACTCAAAGGAAGCAACTCAAGCAAGGCATCTCAGAGTACGTGACCAAAGTCAAGGATGTGGTTGATCAATTGGAAAGCATAGGAGAAGAGATTAGAGAGGAGCAAATTGTGCGACAAGTAATCAATGGCATTAAAGCAGATGACAAATGGAAGAACTTCACAACTGCCATGGACTTGTACATGGACATGTAGATTCCAAATCTTACCACACTCATGGGGCAATTATTTACCTATGAAGCCAAGCTTGAAAAAAATGGAGATTCATAAAGAGGTAATAGCTCTTCTTCCCTATACATAGATAAAAGCAAGTCTAAAGAGAAAGGGAAAAGCAAGAAGATTGAGGATGAAGGAGCTATCTCTCAAGTCAACTATGCGGGGAGAGGTAGAAACTCAAGAGGAAGGGGCAGAGGAGGTAAGCAAGATAGGGGGAGGCCTTACAACTCCTCACCATGTAATATTTGTTGTTTATCAAATCATAGTACAGATGAGTGTTGCAAGAATTTCAAGAATTAGAGAGGTAGAGGTTTCCAAAGAGGTGGATATACACAATCAAGAGGAAGATTCAACCATCATCAAGGCTACAATAACAACTACAATAACAACTATAACAACAACTACAATAACAACTACTAAGGAGGCTATAAATCAAGGAAAGATTACAACAACTATACAAAGGAGCAAGAGGATACTCTTTTGATTATGAATATGACTTCAAAGCCAGGTATAAATGATGACCATCTCTTCTTCATTGGCTCAGGTTGCTCAAACCATGTGGCAGGCAATGTAGCTCTTCTCTCTGACCTTGAGTAACCTAAGGGTAAACATCAGGTACAAACAGGTGATGATATCAAGCACTCAATGCTCAAGGTAGGAAATGTCAAAACTTTTGATGGAAATAGAAATCTATTGAACAAAGTTCTATATGTACCTACAATTACCAAGAATTTGATGAGTGTTGGACAGATTGTGGAAAAGGGTTTGCAGGTCAAGTTCAACAAATATGGAGCATTTGTGGAGGATCCCCAACATGGATTCAAGAGAATTGGCAAAGGAGAAAAGATAGGTAGATTATTTACTTTTTAACTTGAAGATACAAGGAATATTGCACTTTATAGCTACAAAGATTAAACATTGTCAGAGCTTGAAATTTGGCATAAGAGATTAGGACATATTGGTGAGAGAATTCTAAAGCAAATATGTAGAGATCAATGTGTGCTTGGGATACCTAATGTATCCAAGCAACATATGATCTACAAATATGGTGCTTGTCAGTTTGGAAAATCTCACAGGTTACCCTTCTCAAAGAAAGGCTACATGCATGAAGATTACCTAGAGCTTGTCCATGCAGATGTATGGGGACCAAGTAAGGATCCCTCAATTTCTGGATCAAGGTATTATGTATCTTTCATTGATGATTTCAGTAGGTGGACTATCTTATGTTTTATGAAGCACAAAGATGAAGTATTCAGCTGCTTTAAAAAGTATCTTGCACTTGTTGAGAACCAAACAGGAAGAAGTCTAAAGAGACTAAGGTCAAATCGAAGAGGTGAGTACTTCTCAAATGAGGTTGATGCATTCTTGCAGGATTTACAAATCAAAAGAGAAATAACAACAAGGTATGCCCCTGAGCAAAATGGGGTGGCAGAGAGGAGAAATAGACTAATTGTTGAAAGCTAGGTCAATGCTAAATGAAAAAAAAAAAACCTAATTATTTGTGGGCAAAAAGTGTATCTACTGCCACTTATCTTGTTAATAGGTTGCCATCAAAATCTCTTGATGGCATGACCCCATATGAAGCATGGCATGGTAGAAGACCTTCACTTGATCATTGTAGGATCTTTGGATGTGTTTTATATGTGCATATACCATCTCAAATCAGAGGTAAGCTAGACCCTAAGGTAGAGAAATGCATCTTCATAGAGTATGACTTGAATTAGAAAGGATACAGGTTCTACAATCCTTCCAACAAGGGATTTATGTTCAATAGAGATGTTGTCTTTGATGATAATGATTCTGAAGTATTTCGATGGCGATGCACCACACTGCACTCTCCTTCTCGAGAGCTCCACGACGATATGCTCGGAGTAGAAAACCGAGCTCCTGATGCCACACACAGTACTCCGCTCAGAGGTTGTAGAATACGCAGAAAACGCAGTACACATGGAGCACGAAGACAGACTTCTTAGGTCTTACAAATGCGGTTGAACTTACAGTCTGTGACTGACCAGGCCACTATATGTTTTATTAAAGAACATATACAAAGAAGTGTCCGGTGGCCATTTGGCCTTTCACATGGACACTAACAGTAACAATCTCCCACTAAAGGCCAATATGGCCAGAGTAACTATGGGAGAAAAAAGAAAGAATGATAAAGAATACCTGAGTGTAAGTATACAAACTATACCTCCCACCTGATGGGCATGTTACACAGTATACAAGTGACTGCGTAAGATCAAGAATCAAGTAACCCCCATCAAGTGACAACAGTGTCGAAAGCTATCCTGTGGTAGAGCTTTAGTCAAAGCATCTGCAGCATTATCTCAAGTGTGAACCTTCTCAAGAATAATGCTCTCAGTGGCTAAGCAATCTCTAATGAAGTGATACCTCACCTCAATGTGCTTGGTCTTTGCATGATAGACCGGATTCTTAGCCAAAACTATCACTGAGCAAGTGAGGTACATGCTGAGGCAAACCCATATCACAAGCAAGACGAGAAAGCCACAATGCTTCCTTACATGCCTCACTTGCTGCAACATACTCTGCTTCTGTGGTGGAAACAGCTGTACATTCTTGAAGACGAGATCTCCAAGAGATAGCACCTCCAGCAAAATGAAAAATGTACCCTGATGTAGACTTACGATTGTCTACACAACCAGCATAGTCAGAATCTGTGTAACCAATAATGGATGCTTTCCCTCTACCTAAGCATAGACACTTGTCCTTAGTGCCACTCAGCTATCTCAAAATCATTTTGACCGCTTCCCAATGTTTCTTGCCAGGATTAGACATATATCTGCTCACAACTCCCACTGCAAATGCAATGTCTGGTCTCGTAGCTACCATAGCATACATGAGACTACCAACAGCAGACTGATAAGGAATTTTGGTCATGAATTCCTTTTCCTCATCTGATTTGGGGCAGTCATCCTTGCTCAATTTCACATATGTGGGTAAAGGTGTACTCAATGCCTTTCCACCCTGCATATTGAATCGATGAAGTACTTTGGATATGTACTCACTTTGAGACAAGTATATGCATCTTTTACTCCTATCACGAGTAATGCGCATGCCAAGAATATGTTTGGCATCCCCCAAATCCTTCATATCGAATGTCTGACTCAACTTCTTTTTTAGAATTGACAAATCATAAGAGGACTTCCCAGCAATCAACATATCATTGACGTAAAGTATCAAGCATATGAAGCTGCCATCAGAACATCTCTTTGTGTAGAGAGAATGATCCTCATTGCTCCGAGAATAGCCTTGGGACTTCATAAAAGCATCAAACTTTTGGTACCATTGTCTAGGAGACTGTTTAAGTCCATACAAGCTCTTCTTGAGCTTACAAACTAGACTTTCCTTGCGAGGAACTACATAACCCTCTGGTTGTTCCATATAGATCTCATCTGTAAGATCTCCATGCAAGAAAGCTGTTTTCACATCCATTTGGACTAGCTCTAAGTCCTCCATTGCAACGAATCCAAGCAACATGCGCAAAGTAGTCATCTTGACCACTAGAGAGAAGATTTCCTCAAAATCAACACCATGTTGTTGCTTAAAACCCTTTGCAACAAGTCATGCTTTATATTTTGGAGAAGCACTATCTGATGTGAATTTCAGCTTATATACCCATTTACATGGTAAAGCTTTCCTGCCCTTTGGCAAAGGTACTAAGTCCCAAGTACCATTCTTGTGAATAGAATCCAACTCACTCTTCATGGCACGCTCCCACTTGACATGATCCTCTGTCTGCATAGCCTCTTTGTAGCAAGAGGGCTCACCGGCATCTGTTAGCATAACAAAATCTAAACCTAGAACATATCTATCAGGTGGATATGAGACACGTGCAGAACGTCTCAATGGTTGCTGAACAGGAACATGTGCAGACTGATCTGAATGGACATTCTCTTGAACATCCCTATGTGTAGCATTTTTATGCATGCTAACCGGAGGACTAGTATCCTCAAACACCACTCTTCTCACTTCAACCTCCTTAATCGGCTGTTTATGCATCTTAGACTCATTAAAAATGACATCACTACTTCTGATCACTGACCGTGTTTCAGGATCCCATAAGCGATATCCAAATTGTCCTTCTCGACCATATCCAAGAAAAATGCATTTCTTTGACTTATGGTCCAACTTCTGTCTAAGATTCTTGGGTATATGAACATATGCTTCACACCCAAAAACTCGAAGATGATCATAATATGGTGGTTTCCCTGTCCATAACTCTTGTGCCACTTTCAGACCTTTGGCAGTACTAGGTGAAAGGTTAATCACATGAACTGCAGTCAATACTGCTTCTGCCCAAAAACCTTGTGAGAGGTTCGCATGATGCAACATAGAGACTACTCTATCTTGAATAGTTCTATTCATCCTCTCAGCTACACCATTCTGTACTGGGGTATAAGGAGCTGTAAACTCTCTACGAATCCCTCTACACTGACAGAAAAGGCTGAATTCATGTGAGGTATACTCACCCCCATTATCTGAACGTAAAGCCTTAAGCTTAGTTCCTTTTTCAGTCTCAACTGAAGCAAGCCATTTTTTGAAAGTAGGGAATACATCATCCTTCGATTTGATAGGATATACCCAGACTTTTCTAGTAGCATCATCTATGAAAGTGACAAAGTAAAGAGAACCACCTAAGGACCTAGTGGGCATAGGACCACACACATCTGTATGAACAAGATCTAAAGGCTGAATTGAAGAGTCAATGTGCGTTTTATGCACATTTCTGGTTTGCTTTCCATATTGACAATGCTCACAAAATGAAAAATCAGATAAAGATAACACAGGTAAGTAGCCAGAACG
This sequence comes from Ceratopteris richardii, assembly GCA_020310875.1. Taxonomy (NCBI): domain Eukaryota; kingdom Viridiplantae; phylum Streptophyta; class Polypodiopsida; order Polypodiales; family Pteridaceae; genus Ceratopteris; species Ceratopteris richardii. The sequence goes on along the minus strand of CM035424.1, from coordinate 168,221,469 downwards.
AGAAAGATTTTCCATTCCACTACGAGATATATGGCCCAAACGACCATGCCAAATACAAGCCATAGGCTGTTCAGTAACAGCTAACAAGTGTTCTTTCTGTGATACAAATAAAGGGTAAAGTGAGCCAACTTTCCTTCCTTTTGCAATAATCATATTGCCCTTTGATATACGAAAGGACTGAGCATAGAAGACCACCTTGTAACCAAGGTCATCAAGTTGACCAACTGACATCAAACTACGTGATAACTGAGGTACATGGCGTACATTATGCATAGTAAATTTTGAACCGTCAATGAACTGCACAACCACATCTCCAATCCCCACAACATCACACTGGTAAGAGTCACCAAGTCTCACGGTACCAAGAGACTTTGCTGCATAATTAGAGAACCATTCTCTATGTGGTGTCACATGGAAAGAAGCACCAGAATCTAGCAGCCAGGTGTGGGAAAGAGAATCAGCCATAAGTGCCTCAGATGGCACAGTACTATCAAGTGTCAACACATCAGCATCATCAGAAATAGCATTAATTTCCTCAATCTTCACAGTCGAAGTAGATGGTGCAGGTAACTATTTAACATGCCCATCAACATTCTGTCCTTTACCTTTAGCATTCTTTAATGCATAACAGTCTTTCTTCATGTGTCCTTTCTTATGACAATAATGGCATTCAATATCCCTCTTCCTTGATTTACTTTTGCTCTTATTCCGTTGACCATTCTTTTCCTTGTTCTTGCTCCTGCCATGTTGTTGATTCTTTCCTTGGTAAGAATCACGAACATTATATGCATCTCCACTCTGAGTGCCAACCATAGATTTTCTACGAATCTCCTCACTCAAGAGTGCTCCACATATGTCATCATAGACGAGTTTACCACCTGGTGCACTATTGCTAATAGCTGTGCAAAATGTATCCCATGATGATCGCAGGGTGCATAACAGCAATACTGCTTTCATTTCATTGTCCATATCCATTTTCTGAGCTTGTAACTGGGAGAATATGGCATCAAACTCATTTAGATGAGCAGCAACACTATCTGTGTCCTTCATACGAAGGTCGTATAATTTTCTCATCAGATATACTTTATTTGATGCCGTATCTTTTTCATATGTATTGCATAACTTCTTCCAAAGCTCCTCTGCACTTTCACAGTCTAATACTGTAAAGTAAACATTATCTGCTAGGTGCAAGCGAATGGTAGACCTGGCCATTTCATCTAACTCATCCCAATCATCTTCATCCATGTCAGCAGGCTTCTTTGAAATCCCATTTACTGTCTTCCATTGCCTTCTTTGAATCAGCACATCTTTAATCTGATTCTTCCATAGAGCAAAGTTTGTGCCATCAAATTTTCGGATCTCAAAATGGTCTTTGCCCTGCAAGTTATAGCTCCTCCTCGGAACGCTAGCACTAGACCCTGATCCACCGGATGTGCCTGAGACCTCTGATGCCATGATCGTAGAGAACTGAATAGAATGATAATGGAGCTAGAAGAGTCCAAACACCAACAAATAAGTGTATCAAGGAGTAAATCGACCACTATATAGTTGACTAAACCAGAAATCTGGAAAAATTTTGCCAGAGTATCCTCTGCAAAATTAGCATATGACTAGTGTCAAAGTATCATAAAACTGCAAGTACTAACATGTCTACCTGCATAGTGAATCACTGACTCCACTGCATATAATCAGTTACCCAATAGAAGCCAACTAGGCTTATCGAGCACCTATGAACAACTATCATACATCTCCTATGGCGAGGCTGGGTAAGTCTTCCACCTGCATCACCGAAGAGACCCCGACATCTGGGTGTCTCCCAGTTAAGAAAACCTCACCACGACCCTCTTTATCAAACGTAAAAGGCTTTATGCAAAGAACGTAACCGCTATATCAATGCCCACATGGACGTACATAAGCGGTATCCACAGAAGCGTACATGGTGTGTATGTGCTCAATATATGCAGTAAAATGACACTGAAAGGCTGAATACACAGCCCAAAAAACTAGCCAATAACACCTGCAAGTGTTTGTCAACTCTGATGTTTTAGGCTTTAAAAACCTGCATAAATTTGCAGCGACTGCTCCCACCAAAACTGAAAACCCCTCGAGAAACCTGTAGTTTTACGAGTGTGGCTGAAAATACAGCCCCAAAGGTTGATATTTATTGTCTGAGAAGTACAAGGAACACTCTTCTTGATGTTCTTGGACCTGTGTGAAGAGAACTACGTGCGAAAGTACTCCGAAATGGCTCCAAAAAACACCCCAAAATTGCTTCAAAAATAGGCTTTAAAAGCAAAAATGAAGCTTTGAGGGACCAAAACTTGTTCAAGGTAATGTCAACCTTAGTCTTTCCCCTTCTTCAAACACCACAAGAGTGTAGCTTAGTGGCAAGAGATTGCCACGGTTAAGCGAGCTCTGGGGGGAACAATACTGGGATGGGTGACCTCCCGAGAAGTACCGGGAACCTCTATATTCCTTGATCGTTGAGGTCCTCCCTCGCGCGCAGCCAACGGTGACTTCGGTGACTTGGATGACAAGGTATGCCAAGGTCTAAGCCTTGGAGAAAGCCTGGGGAGAGGGGGGGTGCTCGCTTCGCTCGCACAAAAGGAACAAAGCTTTTTGCCTCGAACTGCTCTGATACCAGTGAAGTATTTCGATGGTGATGCACCACACTGCACTCTCCTTCTCGAGAGCTCCACGACGATATGCTCGGAGTAGAAAACCGAGCTCCTGACGCCACACACAGTACTCCGCACAGAGGTTGTAGAATACGCAGAAAACGCAGTACACAGGGAGCACGAAGACAGACTTCTTAGGTCTTACAAATGCGGTCGAACTTACAGTCCGTGACTGACCAGGCCACTATATGTTTTATTAAAGAACATATACAAAGAAGTGTCCGGTGGCCATTTGGCCTTTCACATGGACACTAACGGTAACAGATTCTTGGTTTGAAAGTGAATCCAGGAAAGTAAAGCTACCTTATGACTTGGAAGAGGAATTTCCAAGTATCACCAAGGATGAACTAAACCAGATTGAAGACACGAAATCAGATGATGAGGACATTATCAACCTAGAAGAATTCAAGGCATGGAAATCCAAAGGCAAAGTCAAGATGAAGAAGTTGGAGGATATACCTGAATCATCCAACCAAGCAATCAGAAGATCACAAAGGGAAAGCAAGAATCTAATCAGATATGGGTATGACACCTCTTTAGTTACTAAGAATTCTATTTATCTTGCAAAAGATTTTTCACTTGAAGAGCCATCATCATATGAAGAGGCAAAGACCAAGGTAGAATGGAAGGAAACTATGGATGAAGAAATTAAAGCACTCAAGGAGAATGATACTTGGAAGCTAGTACCAAAGAAGGAGTTTATGAAGGTAATTGGTTCTAGATGGATCTACAAGATCGAAAGAAATTCTGATGGGTCAATAATCAGCTACAAAGCTAGACTTGTGGCTAAGGTTTTTGCACAAACCCAAGGAGTTGATTATGAAGAAACCTTCTCACCTGTGGCCGAAATGCCAACCATCAGGGTATTGGTAAGTGTGGCTATATCTAAGAATTGGAACATGTACCAATTGGATGGAAAAAATGCATTTCTTACTGGCTGGATTTTAGAGGAGGTGTACATGTCTCAACCTCCTCGTTATGAGGACCCAAGCAAGATAACATATGTGTGTAAACTGAACAAAGCTCTTTATGGATTGAAGCAGGCACCTAGGGCATGTAACCATAGATTGACTACATACCTTCAGGATCAAGGATTCATCATGAGTAAAGAAGGTACTTCTCTATTTGTTGAGAGAAGTAATTAAGAGGTGATATATCTATGTGTGTATGTTGATGATATCATACTTACAGGTAATGATGCTAATGGAATCAAGCAGATTAAGAATCAAATGATGCAAGAGTTCAAAATCAGTGACCTTGGATCTCTAAAGTATTTTCTTGGACTTGAGTTAGTCTATACTAACTCTAGAATTTATATTACTCAGAGAAAGTATATAAAGGACATGTTAAAGAAGTTTCATTTGCAGGATGCAAAAGTAGCAAGAACTCCAATGAGGTAAACCAAAAATTAAGTGTGCATGAAGGTGATGTGCTTGATAATATTGCAAGATAACAAAGCATAGTGGGAAGCTTGAACTATGCTACATTGACAAGGATTGATATTGCTTATGGAGTAAGTGTCTTAAGCCAATTTATGCACAAACCTAGGGCACCTCATTTGGAAGCTGCCAGAGGATTTTGAAGTACCTTAAGGGGACTCAAAATCAAGGTTTATATTTTCCTTATACTTCAGATTTAGACATCAAGATATACTCAAATGCAGATTGGGCAGGTTGCAAAGATGATAGAAGGAGTACCTCAGGTTATCTATCCTTTAGAGGTGACAAGCCTATATCATGGTCTTCCAAGAAGCAACCTATTGTTGCTTTGTCTTCAACAGAGGTAGAATACAATGGATTGGCCAATGCTACTCAAGAGGCCATATGGATCAGATTGCTATATACAGATTTGGGTTTGAATACTAGGTCTCCAATGATTTTTGGAGATAATACAAGCTCACTACTTCTTGGAGCAAATCCTATTTATCATCCTAGGACAAAGCATATTGAGGTCCACTATCACTATGTGAGAGAGAAGCTATTGAGCAAGGAAATTCAGTTGGCATATGTATCAAGGAATATGCAATGTGCAGACTTATTAACCAGCGCACTTGATGATACTAAAATTTGCAGGTTTAAAGCTATGATTGGATTGCAAGACATACAAGAAGATTGATGAAGAAGATCAAGCCGAGATTTTTGGCTTGAGGGGGAGGTGTTGGTGCAAATGCCAAGCCTACACACTTGGCTAGGCATGCGAAGATCTTACGAGAAATAATTGAAGTTCCATGGAAACCATTGCTATGAGTCACTCTATCTTTGACCATTTGTAAAAGTCTATTTAACTTAGAGGAATATTTGTAGCTACCACTAAACTCTTGGAGCTTGTTAGATGGAAAAGACACAAATTTATTTAGAGAGAATATCTCCTAGATTAGAGGATCACTTTTAGTGAGAGCCAAAGTTGAATTCAAATTCAAATTTGAATGAAACATCTATAAAAGATGAATGTAAAACTCGTGGTAGAGAGGACTCCAATTCCAAGGCATTAGCTGATCCTATTTTATGAGAGTGAGGTTTACTACATAGCCTACACCTCTACCTATCAAAAGGCATTGATTATCATGCCAAGGATCATGTACAAAATTGTCTTATAATACAGTACATCATTACTTACTTCTATTCATCTCTTTGTCATTGTCACTCAAAATAGGCATTTTGTATTGCTGATATCTTAGTCATGTCGCCACTATTTTCAGTGTTCTATAGCTTGTTGGAATCATCTCTAAGTCCTCTACATGCTGACAAGTTTTGAAGACAATCCATTCAGGCAATTGGGAGAAAAGTGTGTCGAAGTACCCACTAGTCAAACTTTGCAAAGGTCCTAAAAAAACGAGGATGATTCTAAACTTGCTAAATTGATTGCTTTGTGTATAATCAATCATTTTAAGTGATTCCACTTGGAAGCATTAGCTCATTAAACTACTTTTGTATCTCCAAAAGGAATGTTTCTAATTCCTACTGTACTAGAAGCACTGAGCTTAACAAGCAAAAGGTGTGTGAACAAAAATAGAAGGTTTACATTGATCTTTGAATTTGGAAGTAGTTTGTTTTGTATCAAACATTACCTGCATCAGTTCCAAAGTACATATGCACTTATTTAGTGTCATTGAAAAGCTAAGGGGGTCTACAACACAACTCTGAAGTCAAAGACCACAATCTTTATCTATGGGCCATAAAAACTTATCATAGACTTCTCTTGAAATCATATTCATTTCAGAGCCAAAATTTACTAATGCATTTACAATGATAGCATTTTTATCATTGTCTATTTCAACATGCATCTCTCATGTACCCTTAGATCAAAATTTTCTTTAAAGTGACTTTCAATATTGTTATCATGATTTTCATGGTCAAGCTGAATAGGTCGGAGGTCCTAAGAAGTTTTTATTAACATTTACTTCATCATCATCAAGGTCCTTTTCATGAGATTCATCAAAGTTTAAGGCATCATTCATAGTTTGATCTTGATCTAGAGAATCTTTCATCTCAATATCTAGATTAAGGGAAAACCTCTTCCTTTTAATTAGATTGATAAATCTATCTTTCAAATCAGGCTTTGCAATAGAGGAAACTTTTTCTAAAGACATGGTGTAGCTCAGTGATGAGTAGCACCTCCTTTAATGTCAATCCGGGAAGACATGAGGATGGTATGAAGACCACGAGCAAGTGGAGGCACAAGTGCGTGAGTGAGAAGCACACAAGCATGCACCCACATACACACACACACGCGCACACACGGTAAGACAAAGAGTGAGAAGCAATGAAGTTCTTAGATTCCTTTCAAAAAACTTTTACAAGATCATTTCAATTACAAGCTAACCTCAAAAATGAGCTCTCTAGCTCTTTTTATAGTTTTTGACTAGGTTTTGGCCCTGTCCAGACCTAGTGCCCGGCCTAGTTAAAAATTAGGTTCCAGGGCCAATTTGAGGGCTTAAACGGAGTCTAAAAAATACGAAAATTGATATGTAGGTACTTCTAAGGCTCCTCAAGCTCAAGGACTCCTTGGCTTGCACAAAATGGAGCTACAAAAATATGAAATGGTATTTACAATGATTGTTAGTGATAAGAATCACTGTTATAAAGATGTTGGTTTGGAAAAAATTGAAGGGCCTATCTGCTAGATTTGCGTCGACTGCTTTGTCTACTTACTCCTTCACCTCGCTCTGACTCTCTCCGCTGGCTTCCTTGTCTAGTCAGTCCTTGGGTGCCCATACTGCTCTCAACACCTCCCCCTCTCTCGTGTCTGTCGTCCCTGACAGACCCTTGTTGCTGGGAGTGTTGGATGTAATATTCCACAACCTGAGTGGCAAGCTGATGTTCTTGTATGCGTAGTCCTCTGGCCAAGTCTGTCATCATACGATCCCAATCAATTGGTCCTGGAATGTCCGGGTGTGGTAGACGTAACTGATCTGCATGGATCGTTTGTTCTACTACGAATAGATGTAGCAAATGTGTGGGTCTGGGAATTAAAATTTCTGAATGATATTCCCAGAATCCCGTAGAAAACATTTCCTCAAATGTCTGCTTGAAGCATGCGGGTAAGTACTTTATTCGTGCATGCCAAGCAAAGATTATAGTGACTGAGGGGTTCTGGCTCATGTCGTAGACTAAATCCTTGTTACCTTGAGAGAATCCAGGGGCAGAGATGTATGGAGCTTGTATCTTCGGAAAGATTTTGAAAACAATGGTCATGAGCTCGAATATTTTCATACACATTTTTGCAGCTATGTCAGGTACATTATTTAGGCGAGTAGACCAGTGTCGAATTGTTGATATCATGTAAGCTACGGTTGGGGTCCCCCGAGGCGGAGCAAAATATGGATAGTTAACCCAAGCCGAGCGTTCTTTATTGTTGCGTACCTTGATTGCAAAATCTTGCCAGGATCTGCGACGTACCACTGGGCAATAACATGGATTATACTTGATATATAGTGGCATGGTTGCCCAGGTGCTCATCAACTCTGGGTAATCGGTTAGTAGACGTGCAAGCCAATTAGGTTGGAAGATCGAGCCAGCACATGCATCTGTCGGTAAATCCCCTAGCTCAAATTGAGTGGCGAATGTGGGCTCCTTCCCTGTATGTCTCTTGACTTCTGCATTATAATCATGTAGCAAGACAAAATACGGCATGTATTGCGACTCTGATGTTGTGATTAATCGTTGATGGGATAGATTTTGAAAGTAAGAAGACCGAAGGACAGTTTCTTCCAGATTTGTGAGAGATTGCATGTGCACGGCCACACGATCATCATGTGTCTTACCCACTTTCTCGACCCTTTTGACCCAATCTAGAACTTGAATTTCTAAAGTGTCTTGTCCTTCCTCTGTAGTTCGACCACCGGGTGTCGGCATCGGCTCATATGGCTCTTCATAGCTGTCATCGACGGGGATTTCCACCACTGTTTCAGGTTCTGGTTCTTCAGTTGGCGAGGGTGGCCTTTCATATGGTAAGAGACGCGCTTGGAGTTCGGTCACCTGTTTCCGGAGGGTCTCTAATTCTTCTGGAGAGTGTTGCAAGACTACCGGCTCCTGTTGAGCTGTGGGGGCACTGGCTATCTGTTTCTTTAGGTCTGCACATTCAGTCTCTAACTTTTCATACGACTCCAAGAAATTTGCATGCTCCTCCATTAAGATGCGAATGTCTTCCGATGGTACAACTCTATACTTGGTAGGGCTAATGGTTGCTCCTGCAGTTCCTTCCATAGCCGCTTCAAAGTTGTCTTGGTTTTGTTGTTGAAGCCTCTTGTTCTCTTCTAGTGCTGCTGCCATATGCTTCCTTAATAGCCCAAGGTTGCGTCTGAGTGTAGCATTAGATATCATTTGCGCTTGGAGCACTGTTTCTAATTCCTTGACTGCTTGGTCATCTACTGTTGATGTCTTTGATTCCAATTCGGAGTGAGCTTGCTGTAAGGTTGTATGCTCGGTTAGGAGCGTTTGGTAATCAGCTTCAAGAGTGGTGACTCTAGCTTGCAGATGTTGAGATTCTGCCTGGAGGGCAGCAGTGCGTTCTTCCAATTGATGGTATTCTTGTTGTAGTTGATGTGCACACTGGAGTAATGTGTTGAACGTGCTATTTACATTATGAGATGCAAGGGGGAAAGTTTGAAATGCAGGGGAGGTGGGATTGGGTAGGGGGGTAGTGAATGTTGTGTGTGCCAATGATGTGAGTGGTGAGGTGGGGGGTAAGGGAGGGGGAGATGGTGGAATCGTGGGGAGAGGTGCTGTGGTTGGTGAAATGTCCATTGGGTCAGACAAAGTGGTGTGTACAGGGGCTACCATGTAGGTGGGTATGGTAGGTGAAGTGAGTGTGGTGTTTGTGTAAATTGATGTTGTTGCTAACATCGGAGAAATGTGCCTCTGAAACATTGGAGAGCGGATGAACTGCTCCACAAAGGACGGGTATTGGGGTGGTGAGGTCAGGTTGAAAGAGGTGTAGGGGCCAGATGGGAAGTGAGGGTCATGGAATGGAGGTACCCGTAGTGGGGAATAGGCTGGAAAACACAGGGTGCCTTCAGTGGGTGCCGGGTTTCCAACCACACTTGGAATTATGGGATGGCCAGTTTTGGGTTCGAAGGATAGAAGGGGTGAAGTGTACAAGGGATTGGTGACGAAGGAGAAGAGGGTGTCTTGTGAGGTGGGTTCTCGAAATGAGACTGATGTAAATGAGGATGGGTTATAAGTGAAGGTAGAGGTGATGACTGTCGTTTCTTCCATGGTGGGAGGTGGTGGTGGGGGTGGAGAAGGTGGTGATGGAGGATGCTAGGGTGAGATGGGTGATGTCTGAACGAATGTTTCAGCAGAGAGGTCAGTGGTGGTTGTGGGAGTAGCTGTGGTTTCAATGGGTACTTCTTGTTCTGTGACTGGTATCCTGATAGTCTTACCTGCTCGTGGTAATGTGTCAACTCTGCATTTGTCATACCTCGCGGACTGGCGGACTGCAGTGTGGATAGCCTCCGGAACTCCTAAAGATTCTGACACTAATTTGAGGGTGTCAATGAAATGTTGGTCCACCCCCTCATCTGATAGCATTTCTTGCATCAAAGCTTGACCTGATACAAGAGAGAGTTGATGCCTTTCTTGTACTGCTTTGATTGTGTCGTATAACCTTTGTAGTTGAGCTGTATATGCTGGTGCACCTACAAGTTCTGGCACTTCTTGTTGCTCCTCTTGATGCTCTTGATCATAATCCTCCTCATCTTCCTCCTGTTCTTCATCTCCATCAACCTCTTCATCCACTTCAACTGTTGTGACAGGTGCTTGGGAGGTTGTGGCCTGCGTTTGCACGTTCTCCACTTGTTGTGCCTCTTCTGCCTCTAGCTCTACATCTTGTAATAATTGTTTGAAATCTTCATTAGTGAGTTCTTCCAAAGGTGCACCACTGGGAAATTCAAGATCGGTTGGGATAGGAGGGAATATCAAGGTGGAACCATCGGTGCTGCGTCTTGGAAGTCGGAGTGTGAATGGTCGGACTCTTCGGGGTGGAGGGGTGACGTCTGGTGTTAGGGTGGCTCCACGTGGTTGAGCACATGGGACTTGGACAGTGCCTCTCATTTTCTTAGAAGGGGGTCCTGTGGATGTCCTGCCTCTAAACTTCTCTACACGATTCCACATTAGGGCCCATTGAATAGGAATGTCATAAGCCAAACACCTATAAATGATTCTCGTCAGAGCACAGCATCCATATAAAACCTGTTTCCGCGGCCATCGTTTGTGAGCTAGGTGTATCTGATCAATTATCCAGTGGGGTAAGTTGATGGTGAGGCTCTGTGTCTCTGCCAGATACAAACTAAACCAAATCTTTTTGGGCGGCATGGTGAATCTATCTTGTGTAGGAAAAGCAAAGTGTTGCATGCACATGCGAAGGTGTATTGCAATATTAGGCGTCATGGACACCATGTCCTTGAGTTTGGTGAGTCTTCAATTCTTCATGTAATCCGGTACTAGGGTTTCCTTTTCTGTAGGAATATGCATTCCGCGCATATCTAGAGCCTCTCTCACCAAGTTGTTTGATAGCCTGAATCTCTTGAGCTCATTCCCCTTTGTCAGAGATGGAATCACAAATGAGCTTGCACCTTTTGGGTTCTGGTTTGGAGTCAAGGTGTTGATGAGATAGTAGCATCGCATGAAGTCAGGCTTTGGGAGCCGTGCACTGAAATATGCATCCAATCCTGCCTTTGCCCATATCGAACGTAGACCTTCTGCATTTTGTAACTTCTCGAATTCTCTTGTAAAGAAATGGTATCTGCCTTGCTTCCCATTGAAGTCCAACTCTGATTCCCATAGGTACGTTCCCTCACCCAAGGGTCCTGCCACTTCAGTAAACCAGTGGGAAGTCTTTCCTACGGGCATGGTGTGGCCACACGGAGGGTCCGCAATAGGTATGATTTTGATGGCCCGCAATTCTTCTGGCCTTTCATTTGTCTCAGGCAAAACGGGTAAACTGTCTAAGTCCACCACTTGCTGGCTTGTTTCTGTTTGAGAGCTAGTTCCTGCTGCCTCAGCCATGTTGAAAACTTCGCAGCTGGTTCTGTGAGAATATATGAATAAATGTTAACATTGCAATGGACACAAAAATGACACGGTGTCCCCTGTTACAACATTAATCTAGGGTTCGGGAGAGGTTAGGGGTTAATAAGTGCTCAGTGCTTGTGTGTGTAGTTAGGAATTGGGTAGACCTAAGAGCTAAGCGGAATGATGTGGTGTGAGAGTGAAGTAGTTAGTAAGTGGACATGGATTTACAATTGGGGTTTGGGGGTTTATTACAAGTTTTAGGTTGCCAAATGCCATGGATGGCTTTTGGACTTGGTTTTGTGGAGATTCGGGAGGGTTGCATGAGTAATTCTGCTGGGAGTTGTTGTGTCCTGGGGACCCATTTACGAGTGAGTCTGTGCGTGCTTCTAGGTGGCAGTGTGTTCGAGTGTATCAGACAAGAGTGGGTGGCGGCTGCTTGAGCGGGTGAACCCTGTCGTGTATGATGGGGATTGTGTTCATTTGAGCCCGCAGGCAAGCCTTAGGCACCCAGATTTGTCTTGATTGTGGGTCAGCCTTCATCGACTTCTTGGGTACCCAAATGGATTTCACTTTGTCAATAGAGGTTTTAGGAGTTCTCTTATTAGCATCAAGTCGTTGATTACTAATAGGAAGTTGAGACCCTTGTTGTGACTTAGTTACGGTCGGCAGCTCGTCTTTCCGCACCCACATTTGTTTCATCGGCTGAGTTGTTCTGCTTCGCGCGTTCTTTTGGTCTCTCGCCTGGAGAATCTTCAGTGATTGATCTGCCCTTAGTCGCTGCCTCCTTCTGGCCTGTGGAAAAGAAGGGAGTTCCATTGTGGTTCTGACTCCTTCTTTGAGATCTTCGTTCTTCTGTATCACATAGCCTTGGACAAGAACAGCATGGTCAACTTCATGTGTACCCCTGGAGGGACCAGGAGTCCGTGTCTTTTCTAGTTCCTTGAGTGCTCCATTATTTAACTCAATTGTGATTCTAGTCTAATTCACCCATACCTGAAGAAGTCCACTTCTTAGGTTTAAGTTGACTGCTTGGTCATAGATCCAGTCTTGACCCAAGACAAGGGGTTCAGTGAGGTCCTCATCTTGACACACTAGTACTTTAACTGTCATTGCCTCTTCATGAATATAGAGGGGAAGTTCCACCTCCCCCATGCAAGGGGTTTCCACGCCTCCCAATCCTATGAGATATGCTTCCACAGGATTGACAGTTAATTGCAACTCTTGACAGTAAGACAATTTAACAGCACTAGTGGCTGCACCTGAGTCAATCAAGGCTCTTACAGTCCTTGCACTCTTTCCTTGTCCTATATCTAAGGTTATGAAAGGGCGTCGATCAGTTATCCTATGTGAGCTAACACCTGAAACTTCACACATAGCCACGTCATATCCTTGATCTGCATATGCATCTTGCCTCGGGTGCTCTCTACCTTGTCTTCTTAATTTAATTCTCCGTATGCGCTCTAGGGCTTCTGCTTGAGCTTCTTCTCGAATTCGTTTTTCCTCCTCTTTACGTTGCTTAGTAGTATTGAGTCGACTTAGCATTTCCTCTGTGAGGGGTTCCTGATACAACTTGACTCTGCATCTGCTAATATAGTTTGGGAGAACATCACCCTCTAAAGTGGCTAGTTGTACTGCTCCACTCGTGGAGATCCTATTGATGATCATAGGTCCGTAGCCTCTCTTTTCGAGCTTCCTTGCATGTTGTTTCAATGTGTAGACTAAAACTAGATCTCCTGCTTTCAAGCCCTTATCCTTCACATGGGCATCAAAGTATGCCTTCTGTCTCTTCTTAGCTGCATATATCCCTGCAGCTGCTCTCAGTCTTGTTTCTCCTAATCGTTCAAGGTCAAAGATCCTAGAGGAGAGTTCATGACCTGTCCATTCATGCTCTTGTGCTACTTTCAATGTAGGTATTAAGAAGTCCAAAGGTAGCACGGCCTTTTGGCCAAACACCATCTGAAAGGGGGTGGCTTGGAGTACCGTCTTGTAGGCGACTTGGTATGCCCAAACAGCATGGTGTAGCTGTTTGTCCCAATCAGAGCGTTTAGTGTTCACTAATTTTGTTAGTACATTGCATAAGATCTTGTTGGTGCTTTCGGCTTGTCCATTAGCTTGAGGGTGATAGGGGGCAGACTTCTTACGAACTACCAAGAATTCCTGGAGTAGATTTTCAATCACTTCGTTCAAGAAGTGAGTGCCTCTATCACTTACTAGCTCTATAGGTAGCCCATATCTTGTGAATACATTTTCAAACAAGAATTTAGCAGTTGTCTGAGCGTCGTTCTTTGTCGTAGCTTTTACCTCCACCCACTTGGTGAGATAATCCGTGGCCACAATGATATATTCAGCATGTGAACCCTTAGCTGGGGGATTAATAGGACCTACGAAGTCTATTCCCCACTTAGAGAATGCACGTCCACCCATCATGGGTTTCAGTGGCATCTCATCTTTACGTATAGGATACTGAGTTCTCTGGCAAACATCACACCGTTTCACATAGGTATGTGCGTCCATGTGAAGGGTCGTCCACCAGAAGCCCACAAATAGTATTGCCTTGATCACCCGATCTGGTCCAAAGTGTCCTCCTGCTACACCTTGGTGAGCAGTTTCCAAGATCTTGAGATATTCACTTTCATGGACACATAGTCTCAAGTAACCATCTTTACCACGTTTGTATAGATTATCGCCAATGAGAGAGTAATCCTGGGCTTCTTGTTCTAAACTCCTTTTCCTAGCCAGAGTCATGTCTGGGGGGAATGTTTTTGTCCTCAGGAAGGATACTAGTGGTTCACTCCAATCTGGCACTATGGACACTTGATAAAGAGTGGCATGTTCCACCGGTGGTTTAGTGCGACAGATTGGGCATTCTTTGCACAACCTTTGGACATCCGCTTCCATAGTTGGCCAATGCACTCCGAGTCTCCTTAGTGTCTGTAGGGTTCGTTGTTTTGAGTAGTGTTGCTCTAATGCACCTACATGTGCTAATTGCAACCACTTCGCATACTCGTCCTCTTCTACACAACAAGCCAAGATTCCTTGATCTGTGTGCTTGTACATACTTCCAGCCATGATGTGGTACTTTTGGGCTTTTACTACCTCTCTATTCTGTGTGGCTATTACTGGGTGGTTAGGTCCATATGTTAACACTGGTACCAATGGTTAGCCCACTGCGGCACCACTTCCAAATTAAACAAGTAAGCATCAGGAAGGTCATCTGACACTCCTTGTGGGGCTTCTCCAGATGTGAGCCTAGAGAGATGATCCGCTCTCAAATGAGTCCTCCCTTTCCTTACCACAACCTCAAAATCATATTCCATTAGCAAGAGAAACCATCTTACTAATCTTCCTGTATTGCATGGCTTGTTCACGAGATATAACAATGCTTGGTGGTCAGTAAAAAATTTAAACTTATTTGCAAGCAGATAATGTCTAAACTTTTTAACCGCATACACCATGCCTAAGCCTTCTCTCTCAGTAGTGGTGTAATTTCGTTCAGCTGCATTCAATTGTCTACTAGCATAGGCAATTGGAAGATCCATATTACCTTCGCCCGTAGGTTGTGTGAGTACACATCCAATAGCATAATTGGATGCATCCACGTGAACATGGAATGGCTTGTTCCAATCTGGTGTGGTCAAGATTGGTGCTGAACATAATCTTCGTTTAAGCTCATTGAAGGAATTCTCACATTCCTCAGTCCACTCAAAGTTTGTCAGAAGTCCATACATGGGCTTTGCAATGACAGCATACATGTGAATGAACCGGCGGTAGTAACCACAATGTCCCATGAAAGCTTGTACTTCCTTGACATTCCTTGGCCTTGGAAGCTCGGTTATGGCTCTCACTTTCTCTTCATCAATGGATATGCCATTCTTTGACACTATGTGTCCTAGAATCTTGCCTTGCCTGACCATAAAAATGCACTTTTCTGGGTTCAGGCAGACTTGATATTCTCTACATTTGTCAAAGATTTGTTTGAGTTCAGGAATATGGGTTTGTCTAATGTTGAAATGAGCACAAAGATCATCAACATAGACTTCTAAATTCTTCCTCAGGAACTCCTTAAATACATGGCACATTAGTCTCTGGAAGGTAGCTGGTGCATTGGTAAGCCCAAATGGCATTACACGAAAGGCAAATATACCCCACTCTGTGGCAAAAGCAGTCTTATGCTGATCTTCTGGAGCTATGGCTACTTGATTGTAGCCCGAAAATCCATCGAGGAAGCTGTATACTTCCTTGCCTGCTACTCTTTCTAAGAGATGTTCTGTGATGGGAAGCGGATAGTTATCTCGAATCGTGGCTGCATTAACCTTCTTCAAGTTAATGCATACACGCAGCTTGCCATTCTTCTTGGGCACCACTACGATGGGGGATACCCACTCAGTGTGCTCAATTTCATAGATAAATCCAGCTTCGACCAGTCTATCTATCTCCTCTTTGATCTTAGCAGCGTAATTATCGTTATATGTATAGGGCTTTTGCTTAGAGGGTTTAGCATCTGAGGTCATGGGGATAGTGTCTGAGCATATGTCAGGGTCAACACCTTTCAAATCCTTGTAACTCCAAGCGAATACATCTCTGTATTCTCTTAGCAAGGCTATTAACGCATACTCTTCTTCCTCTGTTAGGTCATGGCCTATGTACGTGCATCTCTCCTCTCCTTCTTCTAGGGCCACTACTATTTTCTTGGTGGTTTCTTTGTTATCATAGGCCTCTCCTGATTGTGCCTCTCATTTAGGCATTCTTATCATGACCCTCCTGTCGTCTATCTCATACTTCTTAAAATTTTCTGGGACCTCAAACAAAGATTCTTCCTCTTCTGGTGAGACTTCTCTCTTCTTTCGTTTCTTTCCTTCTTCCTTCGGGGTCACATGTGTGGCTAATCTTACATCATTTGTAATCTCTCCATGCCTCTGGGGTTGAAATTCTACTTCATGGAAGTATTCTTCATCTGATGCAAAAGGTGGGTCCATAATGATTGACTCTAGATCGGAGTCACTTGCATCCTCAAATGCATCAGGGCTAGGTTCGCATTCTTCTAGAACTGCCTCTCCCATGATTGGCTCTATGGAGAAGACTGAAATGTCATAGCCATCCTCATCACAGTGAGGTGTCCATTGTTCTTCATTGATGGCTACATCCATTGTTGCTAGGATTTCTGCCCAGCCATGGGGTTCAAATTCCTCATCAGGAAAGACTACAGGTGCATAGGCTGGGTCTTGAATTGATCTATGGTTTTCTTTTGCACCTACCTCTCTGGCTTTCTCTCTCTTCTCTTCTTCTACTGCTACCTTACACATCCATAAGTGAGTGTCTTCATGCATCCATGAGGATCCTGACCCTATGGAATGCACCGATTCTGTATCATCTTTGGCTCTATGGATGGGATTCCATTGGATGGGAGGTACATCTCTATGAGAGTAATCTTTGAGATTTACTTTGGTTGTAACACCTAAGTGTTGCAAATACAAGGAGTTGGTTCCCCAGTCCTGTACCACTTGCAACTGTCGCATAAATGGTCTTCCCAAAATCATCTCATAGGCATGATTTTTGCTGAAGTCACATATAGCAAATGTATGCTCAAACTCGACACCACAGGTGGTGAGAGTTATTCCTTCTAGCAATCCTAAGGGTCTCTCAATATGACCATCGGCCATCTGCAATTTCATTCTCGTTGGCCTGAGTGCTGGCTTGCCCCAACGCTTCCATAGGGAAGTGGTGGCAATTGCAACTCCTGCACCTGAGTCCAAAATTGCCTTGGTGGTGTACTCCTGGTAGGTAATGGGAAGATAGGTGTTCCCTTCTTCACCTTCACACATATCTCCTATCTTATCCAAGGGTATCTCTGGCACCGTCCTATGTGATCCTACCTGGGAATGAGGTTTCACTATCGCTGGTACTTGTTTGGCGACATGTTTCCATAATTCAGGTCTAACCTTGAGCAGCTCTTCCAAAGTGAGATTGCACTGCACTTTAGTGTTTTTCACTACCTCTGTGTTCCTAGGTAAGACTGAGTCCTCATTTCGTACCATGACCGTAGGTGCTCTCATACAAGTAGACTTAGCTTCCCATGGGCCTTTGAAGTGTGGTAATTCTTGTAGAGAGTTAGATTCAAAGTCTAGTCTGTCCTGAGAGTGGGTGCTCTCCTGCTCCTCATAGATGGATGGGATGTCTTGTGGGAATTGGTCGTGTGCATCATCCACAAGTTCAATAGGAGGAGGGACTTCACTCTCTTTAGCCCATTTGTCTTCTTGAATCTCGCGTAGGAATTCTGGTGTGAACCGATTCATAGAAGATGATGTGTCTGGCTCCGTAGAGTTAGGCACATAGGCTTCAGGCACATAGGCTTCCTGAGCAGGAATGCTTAATCTTTCACTTGCCTTGTCCTTGTGTTGAGAGGCGGGTTCCTTTTCTGATTGTGCAATCAGCTTCTCTATTCTTTCTAACAGTCCATCAAAGTGCAACTGTGTCTTCACTGAACTAGAGATGTTAAATAGGCGACTGGCCTCAAACATGGTCTGAGCCAATTCCACCATCTTAGCACAAATTTTGGTTCGTTCTAACTCTAGTTCTGCTCTTGGGTAACACTTTTCATGATCAGTTACGTTTGGCCCTTCTTGGATTCTGGCCTGATATGCTTTAAGCATCATATTAAGGTCTTCGGGAGTGGGATCAGCTAATACTGATCCTGCTTGGGGTGGTGGATGGGTTACGTGGGGTGTATTAGCGGGTGGAGGGATGGAGGGTGATGGGGATGTGTCACTCTAGCACAATGGTGAGTACCAACGTGAGGAGATACACCTCATAAATGTCAATCCGTGGAGACGTGAGGACCGGTATGAAGACCGCGAGCAAGTGATGGCACAAGTGCGTGAGTGAAAGCACACAAGCATGCACACACATACACACACACGCGCACAAGGTAAGAGCAAAGAGTGGAACAATGGAAAGCTTCGATTACCACAAAGCTCTCTTACAAAACTGAAATCTACAACAAGCTAACCTCAAAAATGAGCTCTCCAGCCCTTTTTATAGTTTTTGAGTGGTTTTTGGCCCTGTCCAGACCTAGTGTCCGGCCTAGTTAAAAAATAGGTTCCAGGGCTTATTTGGGGGCTCAAACGGAGTCTAAAAATTATGAAAATTGGTAGGATGGTAGTTCTCATACTCCTCAAGCTTGAGGACTCCTCGACTTGAACAAAATGGAGTTATAAAAATGGGAAATGGTATTTACAATGGTTTTTAGTGATGAAAATCACTATTTTTGTAGGGATTTCTTCTGAAAATTTGACAGGTGCTTCTTGGAGCTCCCTACTTGCTCCTTCTTCTTGTGTGTCCACTTCCTTGATGCGCTTCCATGCTTTGTCCTTGACCTTGAGCTTCAACACTCCCCCCCCTCTTGAGTCTATCGTCCCTGACAGACCCTTGTTGTAGTGGTCGTTCCATGTAGTACGTTGAGAGGTAGCGTCCTTGCGTCCAACAGGGGCGATCCTTCTTTCCAATGTGTGCTGGTCGTTTGTCTGGTTCTTCCAAAGATGGCTTTTCATAGTTTTCATGCCAAGTACTTGTAACCCATAATGAATGGTGGGTAATTGCATTAGTGCATGGGTTGAACAAAATATGTGCCTTGTGCATGGCCTTGTAATGTGGCCCTACATATGCGTACTTGGAAAATGCATGGCAAGAAGTATGGTGCAAGAGATTGGGTCTTGAGCTAAGTGCTCAAGGGTATGCTGACGAAGAGGTTTCCTAATTTTTGAGACATATACGTCTTACCATGGTGAAGGGTCCGTTGATCTTCATCTCTTCGTGTTGTGGTTCCACTTGGTGTTTGACCGTCGGCTTGTCCTTTTTGTTGAGGGATGTCCTTGCTGGAAGTTCGCTGATGAGCATTTTCAAGCACCCTTTTTTTTTTTTTTTTTTTTTTTGGAACAATGGCATGAAACAAGAAGAAAGAGGTTAGTATCAATAACATATGTTGCATGTGAAAATTGTGTCTCATGTGCATGGGATTTCTCAATTGTGGCTATGCACGGCCATGTAAGGTGGCCCTATATTGATGCATACTTTGGAGATGCATGACCTGAATGGTGCAAAAGACAAGGTTATGCCAAAGGCACATGGTTGTTGCACGTCGAGGCTTTTGATGTTACTCGCATAGTTGATGCATTCTTTGTTTGGAGGTGTCGATTGGATCTTGAAATGATGTGATCCTCCTAATGAGAACCCATTTCCGAATAGTATTTGGCCCTGTAGAGATCACCTCAGGCCAATTCTTCTTTGGATGTTGTCCAAACTTTGGTATCCAGTGTGGTTGGCCTTTGGGTTCTGTGGTTGTTGTTGGTGCTTTTGGCTTCCAAACCCATATCCTTGATGATTGCCGGCTTACTTTTGCAGAAGGGTTGAATTTATCGTCGTTGGTTCTTTGTGTTTTGTTCTTACCCTTTGCCTTCCTTGGCTTCTGTGTTGAGACCTTTTGCATGGTGGGGATCATAGGCCGTTGTGTATGTAAGAGCTTCTTGGGTACCCACATCTGTAATCGCCCTTGTTGAGCTGTAGCTAATTTTTTAGGCACCCAAATTCGTACCTGATTGTGGTCGACCTTCCTTGATAGCTTCGGTACCCAAATTTGTTGGATTCTTCGTGCTTGAGCCTGTCGTAGGTGATTGGTCCTTCTGTTTTCATGGTCGATCTGGTTGGGTGGAAATCTTTGAGGCCACATCGATGGTTGCAATCCTTTCTTTACCCAGATCTGCTTCATGCCCATAACTTCTTTCTGCTTGAAGGCTCCTTGTCTATTTGATAGACTGGCTGTTTTGCACTGTTTTGCTTGCTTCTGAGGTTGAACTACTGTGGATGCTTTACTCTTTGAAAAACAAGAAGAAGGTTCATCTTGCCTTTGCGACTGCCCTTCCGTGATTGAGTCCGTCTGGATCATAGAGCTTTTGACATCTACAACATCTTGTTCGAGAAGATTAGCCTTAGAGAAACAAAGAGAGTGTGTGGTGTCAGTGTCAGTGGGCATGCGATTCTCCAATTCTAATGTAATGCATTGATTATATACCCAAACTTGAAGAAGTTGACTTCTTAGGTTCAAGTTGACAGCATGGTCATAA
Organism: Ceratopteris richardii; assembly: GCA_020310875.1. Lineage (NCBI taxonomy): Eukaryota > Viridiplantae > Streptophyta > Polypodiopsida > Polypodiales > Pteridaceae > Ceratopteris > Ceratopteris richardii. The sequence continues at coordinate 168,201,162 of CM035424.1, read as the reverse complement.
ATCCAATCTTGACCCAAGACAAGTGGTTCTGTGAGGTCCTCATCCTGACACACTAGCATTTTGACTTTTATTGGAACATCTTGAAGGTAGATGGGAAGTTCCACCTCTCCCAAACAAGGGGTTTCCACGCCTCCTAAACCTATGAGATAGGCTTCTATGGGCTCGATGTTCAATTGCAGGTCTTGGCAGTATGAAAGTCTAACTGCACTAGTTGCTGCTCCTGAGTCAACCAATGCTCTCACAGTCCTTACACTCTTTCCTTGTCCTACTCCGATGGTCACAAAGGGACGTCGATCAATTATTTGAGAAGTAGTTATGCCCGATTTTTGGCACATGTCCATGTGATATTTTGGAGCTTTCGTGTTGACGTCTAGGCCTAGCCGCCGTAGCTTATTTCTTCTGATGCGCTCTCTTGCCTCTGCTTGTGCTTCTTCTCTAACCCTTAACTCCTCTTCTTTTCGCTTCTTAGCAGTGTTGAGTCTCATGAGCATTTCCTCTGTAAGATGTTCTTGATATAACTTGACTCCGCATCCACTAATATAGTTTGGTAGGATATCACCTTCTAAAGTGGCCAATTGAACTGCACCGCTAGTGGAGAGTCTATTAATGATCATGGGTCCATATCCTCGTTTCTCCAATTTGCGGGCATGTTGCTTTAGCGTATAAACGAGCACTAGATCTCCTTCCTTCAATCCTTTATCCTTTACATGGGCATCAAAGTATGCCTTTTGCCTTTTCTTTGCAGCATAAATGCCTGCTGCTGCCCGTAGCCTCGTCTCACCTAAGCGTTCTAGATCAAGGATCCTGGAAGACAACTCATGTCCATTCCATTCATGCTCTTGTGCTACTTTCAAGGCAGGGATTAGGAAGTCTAATGGTAGCACAGCATTCTGTCCAAAGACCATTTGAAATGGGGTAGCATTGAGTACCGTTTTGTAGGCAACTCGGTATGCCCAAACAGCATGATGAAGCTGTTTGTCCCAATCAGAGCGTTTATTATTCACCAGTTTTGTCAAGACATTACATAGGATCTTATTCGTGCTCTCGACCTGTCCGTTAGCTTGTGGGTGATAGGGGGCAGACTTCTTATGTATCACCATGAATTCTTGAAGGAGATTTTCAATGACCTCATTCAAGAAGTGCGTACCTCTATCACTAACCAGCTCTATTGGTAACCCATATCTAGTGAACACATTTTCGAATAAGAACTTAGCCGTCGTTTGAGCATCATTCTTTGTCGTGGCTTTTACTTCCACCCACTTTGTAAGGTAATCTGTGGCTACAATAATGTATTCTGCATGGGAGTTTCTAGCTGGTGGGTTAATAGGACCAACAAAGTCTATGCCCCACTTCAAGAATGCGCGCCCTCCCATCATTGGCCTTAAAGGCATCTCGTCTTTTCTTATCGGATATTGGGCACGTTGGCATGTGTCACATTTCTTCACATACGTATGTGCATCCATATGAAGAGTGGGCCACCAAAGTCCAGAGAATAGAATGGTCTTAATTACTCTGTCAGGCCCAAAGTGTCCACCTGCAACACCGCTGTGTGCAGTTTCTAAGACTCTCAAATAGTCTGATTCATGAACGCACAATCTTAGGTAACCATCCTTGCCTCTTCGATATAGGTTGTCTCCTACTAAGGCATAGTCTTGAGCCTCTTGCTCCATGCTCCGTTTTCTTGTAAGACTAGCCTGATTGGGTAATGTTCCCGATCTCATGAACTCAACCAATGGAGCACTCCAATCTGGGATTAATGACACATGATAAAGAGTGGCATGCTCCACTGGGGGTCTCTTCTGGCACACTGGACAATTCTGGATCCACTCCTGTATTCCTTTGTCCATGCTAGGCCAATACACTCCTAAACGTTTTAGATTCTGCAATGTTCGTTGTTTAGAGTAGTGATTTCCTAGCAGTCCCTCATGGGCTTGTTGCATCCAACTAGTATGTTCGTCGTCCTCAACACAACAAGCTAATACGCCCTCGGTATCTTGCTTGTACATACTTCCGGCCAATATTTGATACTTTTGTGATTTTACAATTTCTTCTTTGCTTGTCTTCACATTTTTATTTGCAGGCCCGAAGGTTAGGACCGGTACCAACTTATTTGCCCATTTAGGAACAACTTCTAAATTGAACAGATAAGCATCGGGCAATTCATCAGACACTCCTTGCGGTGGCTCTCCTGAAGTGATACGCGAAAGATGGTCTGCCCTGAGATGGGTTCTACCTTTCCTGACAACAACTTCAAAGTCGTATTCCATTAGTAAGAGGAACCATCTCACCAAGCGGCCTGTATTGCAAGGTTTATTGACCAAATATAGTAAAGCTTGATGATCAGTGAAAAACTTGAACTTATTGGCCAATAAATAGTGTCTAAACTTTTTCACAGCGTATACCATGCCTAAGCCTTCTCTCTCCGTTGTGGTATAATTTCGTTCAGCTGCATTTAATTGCCTACTAGCATATGCTATCGGCAAATCTAGGTTTCCTTCACCTGTGGGTTGCGCTAGCACACATCCTATTGCATGATTGGAGGCATCTACATGGACATGAAAGGGTTTGCTCCAATCTGGAGTAGTCAATATTGGTGCTGTGCACAAACGTCTTTTCAGCTCGTTGAAGGAATTCTCGCATTCCTCGTTCCACTCAAAATTTGTTAACAACCCATAAAGAGGTTTAGCTATGATGGCATACATGTGTATAAACCTACGGTAATATCCACAATGGCCCATAAAGGCTTGTACCTCTTTAACATTCCTCGGTCTTGGCAACTCTGCTATCGCTCTTACCTTGTCTTCATCTGTTGAAATCCCATTCTTAGAAACAATGTGACCTAAGATCTTACCTTGTCGTACCATGAACACACACTTCTCTGGGTTCAGACACACGCGATAATCTCTACACTTGTTGAAGATTTGTCTGAGCTCAGGGATGTGGTAACTTCTTTGTTGGGAATGCGCACATAAATCATCCACATATACTTCTAAGCTCTTCCGCAAGAACTCTTTGAAGACATGACACATGAGCCTTTGGAATGTTGCAGGTGCATTGGTGAGCCCAAATGGCATCACACGAAATGCAAAGATTCCCCATTCTGTGGCAAATGCCGTTTTGTGTTGATCTTCGGGGGCAATGGCTACTTGGTTGTAACCTGAAAATCCATCAAGGAAGCTATAAACTTCCTTGCCTGCAACACGCTCCAATAGATGTTCGGTGATTGGAAGTGGATAACTATCTCTGATTGTAGCGGCATTAACTTTTTTAAGGTTAATAGACACTCGCAATTTCCCATTCTTCTTTGGCACCACCACAATGGGGGACACCCATTCAGTGTGCTCAATCTCATAGATGAATCCAGCCTCAATCAGCCTGTCAATTTCCTCCTTTATTTTGGCTGCATAATTGTCATTATATGTGTAGGGCTTTTGTTTGGTGGGCTTGGCATCAACGGTCATCGGAATCGTATGAGAGCAAATCTTTGGATCTACTCCTTTCAAGTCTCTATAGTGCCATGCGAACACATCCCTATATTCCCTTAATAGAGCTACCAGCTCTGCTTCTTCTTTTGCACTTAGGTCATCTCCTATGTACGTGCATCGTTCTTCGTTCCCTTCAATGGTCACTACAATTTTTTTGGTCTTTTCTTTATTGTCATATGCTTCTCCTATAATGGCCTCTCTCTTAGGCATCCGTACCAAAATTTTTCGGTCTTCCACTTCATATTTCTTGAAATTTTCTGGTACTTCAAACAATGATTCTTCCTCTTCTTGTTTCACCACTTTTCTTTTCTTTTTCTTTTGACCTCCTTCACTTCCTTCCTTTGAATTTATTGTTTTAACACTCGTGAGGGGTTCTTCTTCTTTTTGGGTTAACACTCCTATGTCTTCTAAATAGTGTTCCTCTGAGTCAAAGTAAGTATCCATCACAATGGATTCTAGATCATCGTCATTCTCCTCTTCTTCTATGAACTCACTAGGATCACACTCTTCCAACAGGGGCTGACACATGAACACTGAGATATCATAACCCTCCTCATCACAATGAGGTGTCCATTGTTCTTCATTGACTGCAATGTCCATGGTAGCTAAGATTTCTGCCCAACCATGAGGCTCAAATTCCTCATCTGGAAATATCATCGGTGTATAGGCTGGGTCTTTTATTGGTCTATCTCCTGGGGGAATTCCTTCTTCTCTCGCTTTTAGGCGCTTTTCCTCTTCCTCTGCGACCTTGCACATCCACAAGTGAGTATCTTCATGCAGCCATGATGGATCAGGTGAACTTCCAGAATGCACGGAGATAGAATCTTCTTTCGCTTTGTGGATAGGGTTCCACTGTAGGGGTGGTACATTTCTGAAGGTGTAATCCTTCAGATTGACCTTGGTGGTGACCCCTAAGTGCTGTAAGTACAAGGAGTTGGTCCCCCAATCCTGTACTATTTGCAATTGTCGTAGGAAGGGTCTTCCTAGGATCATCTCGTAGACGTTATTTTTCTCAAAGTCACATATAGCAAATGTATGTTCAAACTCTACACCACAAGTGGTTAGAGTTATCCCTTCAAGCAATCCTAGAGGTCTTTCAAAATGACCATCTGCCATTTGAAGCTTCATTCTTGTTGGTCTTAATGTGGGTTTGCCCCATCGTTTCCACAAGGAGGTGGTCGCAATAGCAACACCAGCACCCGAATCTACAATTGCTTTGGTTGTGTAACCTTGATAGGTGATCGGAAGATAAGTGTTACCTTCTTCACCTTCGCTCATGTCTCCTATCTTGTCGAGAGGTATCTCTGGAACTTTTTGCTTAGAGCCTACTTTTGGCCTATTGGATTCAAGTTCTGGAACCTGATCCTTCACATGATTCCAGAGCTCAGGTTTTGCTTTGAGCAGCTCTTCCACAGTGAGATGACATTGAACCTTAGTGTTCTTAACCACATCAGTGTTTCTTGGAATCACTGAGTCTTCATTTCTTACCAATATTGTGGGAGCTCTGATCTGGAGAGATTCAGATTCCCATGGGCCTGTGAAATGAGGCAACTCTTGTAAAGAATTAGATTCAAAATCTAACCTTTCATCTTCTTGTTGCTCTGCTTGGTCTCCATAGATAGACGGGATGTCTTGGGGAAATTGATTATGAAGATCATCAATCTCAGGAATAGGAGGTGAATTACCCTTCTCCTTGGCCCATTTCTCTTCTTGTATTTCCCGCAAGAACTCTTGAGAGTACTGTTGAATTGAAGGAGGTATTCCAGCATCCGTGGAATTAGGAACATAAGCTCCCATTGGTGGTGAGCTTCCTCTTCCAATAACTGGTTGAGCCTGTGGAGGTAAAGAAACTTGTGGTTTGTTTACCAACTGCTCTAATCTTTCTAGTAAGCCTTGGAAATGCAAATCCGATTTGACAGAGTTTGTCTGATTGAACTTCTGACTAGTCTCAAGTATAGCTTGAGCTTGTTCTACCATTTTCATGCACATTTTCATCCGTTCAATCTCTAAATCTGCTCTAGGGTAACTCTTGTCTAGGTTTGCAGCTGTTGGCCCTTCTTGAAGACGAGCTTGGTAGGCCTTGAACATCATGTCCAAGCCTTCTGGGGTTGGATCTGCAAGAACAGACCCTGATTGCGGTCTATTTACAATGGGTGGTGGGGTGGAATGAGGTGGAGTGGCTGGAGCTTCGGTATGTGAGGGGCTTTGAGATGTAATGTCTTCTATTTTTGTTTTGGCATCTTTTAGACTTTCTTCTATTTCAGATATTTTTTTGTTCCACTTGCGATTAGCCTTCTCTCTGGTATCCTTCCATGTTCTTGGTTTCCTCTTACTAGGCTCTCCTGACTCACATGACTCCGATTGATCAGATGGTTTTGCTTGTTGTGCAGCCTGTGCCCTTGTAACTGCCTGTACAGGAGCCACATTACTACTACTTGAACTTGAATCTGCCACAAAGCCTACCACATTGATGGGTGTAACCTTGGGTGCACTAGAGGGGTTTCTCGGACACTCTCTAGGAAGATGTTCCTTGCCACACTCAGGACAAAAGCCTTGTATTGTGATGTTTTGTCCTAGTCCTAGAGCTGGTTGGTGGGGGCATTCACGAATGAAATGGTCGCCCTGACATCTAAAGCATGGTCCTCTAGGGGCTTGTGGTCTTACTTGTCTCAATTGGGGCCTAGGATTTGGATTCGTATACATAACATTGGAGTATTCTGGCTCCCAATTTTGTTCCATAGGTGGTGTCTCATATTGACATTGAGAAGTCTCACTTTGCTCAGGTGACTCTATGTAATAAGCATGTGGACTATCTTCATGGAAGTAGTCTGAACCATGAGCGTGAGAGTCATTTCCTGAGACCAATGGGGTTAGTGGCACCAAAGCTCTATTAGGGTTCTCCTCTGCCATCGTATATTTAACTGGGATCACATTGGCAGGAGTTGGCGGTTGGTTTCCTATGACTGGTTGTGGCCTATATGGTGCCTGATATTGCTGTTGGTATTGAGGTTGATTTTGTTGTGGCCTATAATATGGCTGTTGGTACTGATTCTGATACCTACCCTGCTGGTAAGGTTGCTGATAATTTTGTCTAACAGCCTGCCTGTTATAGGGACAATCTTGAGCCGTATGATTTGTGTATTTTCTCTCAATGGTGCAATACAGAGTATTAGGGTTTCCTTGGGGTTGAGTCGTCAATGGGAAAACATTAGTCGTGTGATCTCCTCCACATGTATAACATCGCTTCACTGAAGTGATCCTTGGCATTTGTCTATTTTGAACTCCTAGCTTTTTGGCCACTTGCTCAGCTATCTCATCTATCTCAGTGGAGGTTTTAGAGGTATGACTTGTAGAACTATCAGAGTCCTTATAGAGTTTGGATAGTCCTAACTCCTCACCCAAGTTGTCTTCTATGTCAATGCATATCCGTATACACTCTTCTATGGATCTAGGCTCCTTCAAGTATACATATGACCTTAATTTTGTGCTCAATAGGCCATCTAAAAATAGTGCCACCTGTTTAGCTGATGTGGGTAATTCTGGTACAGGGCATCTTTCCAAGTACTGTCTAAACCTTCTTCCTGCAAGCCACACTGTTTCTTGGGGTGTCTGCTTGAAGCTGTGGATCAGGGATGATGTGTTATGCCTGATACCACTTTTGGAAAATTCCACAATGAATTCTTCTAGCAGCTGACCTATCTCTCTATAGTTGCGACTGTTCAGAGGTTGAAACCAAGCTAAGGCAGTACCCTTAAGAGTCAAACCAAATGCCTCGAACTGGGTGAATAAGTCTTCAACCTGTTCAGCTCTTAGCACTTGTTTGAATTCAGCCGCATGATCATAAGGATCTCCAAATCCATCAAAGTAGTTCTTCATTGTCTTAACCACTTGAGAGGGTCTAAGGTTTCTTGAGTGCTCTCGTGGTCTAGGCAATGGGAAATCATGATCATCTCTTTGATGCCTATAAACTCTATGTCTCTCCCTTTCAGTTCTTTCCGTTCCATATCCTGATCTGTCTCTGCCCATAGTGTCTGCAAAGCTTACCTCCGGTCTCTCTCTAGTTCTTTCCCTCTGGGTTTCATGAGCCTTGGATGATCCGGCTCCTTGGAGGCCCTGGGAAACAGTAGATCTTGGTGGAGGGAAAATTGATTCACCTTGCCAAGTGTAAGCATGTCTGTCATGATCCAATACTAAGAATAATTTCTGAGATGTGTGATCTAGATAGACAACTTTCCCTGGTGTCTCTGGGTCCTTGAATTCATAGATGGTGACTACTGGGCTGGGTTGATCTGGCCTAAATCTCCAAAAGGCTTCCTCAGTTTCTCTATTCACGAACAGTTCTATGCTTTTATTATCTTGAGGAATCCATTCTGGAGTGAGCACTCTGGTTAAGACTGACTTACCTCTAGGGGTCTTGGGTTCTCCTCCTAGGCCTCCTTGCTCTAGGTCTCCTATCTCATTCTCAGGAATGATATTTCCAAACTCATCTGTCCTATCTCGTAAGTTAGTAACCACATACATGGTTCCTTCCTTATCAATGTACGCCCCCTCTTCAAACTTGACCAGTGGGTGTTCAAGTCCAAAGGGTTGGTCAGGATTCTTGAGTTGAACCACTCATCGTCTTAGACCATCCTCATAGATGCGAGCACCTACTTGGTTGGTCCTGATATACTCCAATTGGGTCTTATAGGGACCTTCTGGTGTCTGTAAATAGGCAGTGCCTGAGCCACATGTGGGTCTCTCCATGCTAAAAGACATTTCCGAGTCACTGGTTTCTGAACTTCGTGTGTAAGGATAACCACTAAGCTGTTGAGCCCAAGACTTGGCTGTATGGTTGACACTAGCCTCAGATGATCTAATGCTTTGTCTATCCTTGCCTAAGTGTCTGCCAGATCTCAGGTTCATAAGCCTTGGCTTCTAGTCCCAAAGTTCTCTTCTATTGCTCAAAATCCTTTGGAACACCTTGGTTTTCTAATTTCCTTGAGGGTCAACTTCAAAATACCCTATTGAATAATCCTGGTATTATTTTTACCGTAACTCCCCACGGTACGATGTTTTGGTTGTACTCCCCACGAGCTTTCCAACAAGACCAAAATCACAGCAAATGGATTTCGTATGAAAAAGTTATGCCAGTTCAGGGTTTTAGGGTTTAAAACAGGGAAACAGGGCCTCTCTGGGGACTCAGAACAGGCGATACGATACCAGATTTTCCACGATACGATACCTTTGTCTTACACGATACCCTTTCAGACGATACCACCTAGACGATACAATACCACTAGGATAACTGCGATCGCGATACCAACCTCACGATACGATACTGCTCTCTCAGACGATACGATACTGAATGTGGTCACGATACGATATCTCTAATTTGTGCGATACGATACCAACCTCACGATACGATACCTCAAGGTGCACGATACGATACCAGAATCTCAGGCGATACGATACCACTTGGTCAACGATACGATACTGTGACCGTCGCGATACGATACCACTGAGGCAACTGCGATCGCAATACCAACACTTGACGATACGATACCAGAATGGTATCGCGATACGATACGTGGTCGCGATACGATACCTGTAATGACACGATACGATACTGAGTTCTTGAGCGATACGATACCAAAATTTAGACGATCGTGATACCAACTTGGCCGGTGATACGATACTGCACGATCGACGATACGATACCAGGTGGACCACGATACGATACCACCGGGGCGACCGCGATCGCGATACCAACACTTGACGATACGATACTAGAATGGTATCGAGATACCTCAAGTGGGCATGCACGATACGATACCTCAACAAGTATCGCGATACACGGGAGTTCTGGTATCGCGATACCACAACTCAACCGGACACGATACTTGGAGATTTTGACACCCAAATTCAAAAATTTTTGCAGATTTGTGTACCTTGTGTCCTCCTTGTCACTTCTATCAGCCTGTAGATGCAAAGGCACTCTCCAAAGTCACGATACAATGTTCGTGATACTAGGCGCTGTTCCTTTCACGTCGCGATACCACTGCTCAGATTCTGGTGTTTTTGAGAGTTTTCTAGTGTTTTTCTTCAGCGTTTTTGGTTCCCAGCTCCTCCTAAGCTTGTTCCTCATGGCCACGAGTGAAAAACGAGTGAATGTAGTGGCGAAAATGAAAAAAATCAGAGAATACGAAGAGGGAAGAAGATGGAGATGATGACGAAGATGAAGAAGGAGAAAAACTCAAAAAATGAACTGAAAAATGGTGATTTTTTTACCTTCCAACGTCGCTACTCTACATCTTACCGTCACACGCTCGTCCTCCAAGCTCTCTCCCCGGCAACGGCGCCAAATTTGGTGTCACTCTAGCACAATGGTGAGTACCAACGTGAGGAGATACACCTCATAAATGTCAATCCGTGGAGACGTGAGGACCGGTATGAAGACCGCGAGCAAGTGATGGCACAAGTGCGTGAGTGAAAGCACACAAGCATGCACACACATACACACACACGCGCACAAGGTAAGAGCAAAGAGTGGAACAATGGAAAGCTTCGATTACCACAGAGCTCTCTTACAAAACTGAAATCTACAACAAGCTAACCTCAAAAATGAGCTCTCCATCCCTTTTTATAGTTTTTGAGTGGTTTTTGGCCCTGTCCAGACCTAGTGTCCGGCCTAGTTAAAAAATAGGTTCCAGGGCTTATTTGGGGGCTCAAACGGAGTCTAAAAATTATGAAAATTGGTAGGATGGTAGTTCTCATACTCCTCAAGCTCGAGGACTCCTCGGCTTGAACAAAATGGAGTTATAAAAATGGGAAATGGTATTTACAATGGTTTTTAGTGATGAAAATCACTATTTTTCTAGGGATTTCTTCTGAAAATTTGACAGGTGCTTCTTGGAGCTCCCTACTTGCTCCTTCTTCTTGTGTGTCCACTTCCTTGATGCGCTTCCATGCTTTGTCCTTGACCTTGAGCTTCAACAGGATGGTAGCGGTGGGAATGTGTGAGAGTGCGGTTGAGATGTGATCTCTATGATTTTGGCCTTGGTTTCTCGTAGACTTTCCTCAAGTTCACTCATCTTCTTTGCCCATTGCCTTTTCATACGTTCACGGCTATCTCTCCAAGCTCTTGTCCTCTTCTTTGTCATGCTCTCTGTTTCACTAACACCTGGGCTCTTCTCCTGGTCTACACCTTGGTTTTGCTGCAATGCTTGAGCGCTAGTGATCACTTGCACGGGTGTAGTGGAAGTGACACTTCCTGTGGAATCTACCACTAACCCAATAACGTTAATAGGAGTAATTTTTGGCATATTATTAGGATTCTTAGGGCAGTCTCGTAAGAGATGATCCTTTCCACACTCTTGGCAAAAGCCCTGAATCGTCACTGACTGGGGTTGTGTAGGTGGAGGCAAGGGACAATCACGAATGATGTGATCCCCCTGACATCTGTAGCATGGTCCTCTAGGGAATGGAGGTCTTACCTGCCTAGGTTGAGGCCTAGGATTGGGGTTTGTATACATGAGGTTTGTGTGATCTGACTCCCAACTAGGTTCACTCGGTTCTTCACTATAGTAGGACTCACCATGTTCAGGAGATTGCATGTAGTAAGCATGGGGACTATCGACATGTGTAGAATCGAAGCTATGGTCACTGGGATCACTTTCTGAAAGCACTGGTGTTACAGGGACTATAGCTCTATTCAGGTTTTCTTCTGCAGCAGCATACTTTACCGGAATCACATTAGCTGGAGCTGGGGGTTGTTGTGCTAGCACAGGCTGAGGCCTTTGTTGGTTTTGGTAGGGTTGGTAGGTTTGCTGAGGCCTCGCATACTGCTGAGGTGGGTACTGGTTCTGGTATCTTCCTTGTTGAGGGTACGGTTGTGGGTATGTCTGCCTAACCGTTTGCTTATTGTAGGGGCAATCTTGCGCGGTGTGATTGGTGTACCTTCGTTCTATGGTGCAGTACTGGCTACTAGGATTAACTTGGGGTTAAGCCATAATGGGACATACATTCGCCATGTGGTCGCCACCACAAGTATAGCACCTTTTCACAGGGGCAAACCTTGGGATTTGTTTGTTAGTGACACCTAGTTTCTGAGCTACTTTCTCTGCAAGTTCCTCGATTGATGTGGATTGCGTGGAAGAGAGGTTAGAGGCACTATCCGAATCTTTGTATATCTTGGAAAGCTCTAACTCCTCCCCTAGGTTATCCTCAATATCAATGCACATGCGTACACAATCTTCTATGGTCCTAGGGTCCTTCAAGTACACATAAGATATCAATTTGGTACTTAGCAATCCATCCAAGAATAAAGCCACTTGCTTGGCTGGTGTGGGTAGCTCCGAAACAGGGCATCTTTCTAAGTATTGCCTAAATCTTCTTCCTGCAAGTCTCACGGTTTCTTGAGGGGTTTGCTTGAAGCTGTGAATCAGCGAGGAGGTATTATGCCTTATGCCACTCTTAGAGAATTCGATAATGAACGCCTCTAGGAGTTGGTCTATGCTCCTGAACTATCTTTCATTTAGTGGCTGAAACCATGTCAGGGCAGTGTTCCTAAGGGTCAGACCAAAGGCATTGTACTGCGTGAATAAATCCTCCACTTGTTCAGCTCTCAGGACTTGCCTAAACTCAGCCACATGATCGTATGGATCTCCAGTGCCATCGAAGTAGTTCTTCATGGACTTAACTAGCTGAGTCGGTCTCAAAGTCCTTGTGTGCTCTCTAGGTCGTGGTAGAGGGAACTCATCCGCATTTCTTTGATTCCTGTGAGCTCTAAGTATCTCAGGTTCTACTCTATTTGTTTCCGTCCTCGTTCTTTCTCTGCCCACTAGGTTGGCAAAGCTTACTTCTGGTCTATCTCTACTTCTGTCTCTTTGCATTCCATGAGCTTGGGATGTTCCAGCACCAGGGTGACCATAGGACACATTCGATCTTGGTTGGGGAAAAATAATTTCACCTTTCCAAGTGTAAGCATGCCTATCATTTTCTGTCACCACAAAGATCCTCTCCGAAGCGTGATCTAAGTAGGTCACTCTACCTGGGCTATCAGGATCCTTAAACTCATAGATCATGATTGTTCCTATATCAATTGGCCGATCAGGTTTGTACCTCCAAAAGGCTTCGTCAGTCTCTCGATTGAGGAGCAAATCTATGCTCTTATTATCCTGGGGAATCCACTCTGGTGTGATAATCCTAGTGAGAACCGATTTACCTCGAGGGGTTCTAGGTTCTGCCCCCATGTTTCCTTGCTCTAGGTCACCTAAGTCTGCTTCGGGGATCACATTTCCAAATTCGTCCGTCCTATCTGGGTGACTGGTGACTACGTATATGGTTCCTTCTTTGTCCAAGTATGCTCCATTTTCAAACTTGACAGCTGGGTGCTCTAATCCAATGGATTGATCAGGATTCTTAATCTGTACCACAGATCTTCCTAGGCCGTCCTCATAGATGCTGGCACCTAATCGGTTGGTCCTAAGGTATTCCAACTGCGTTTTGTAAGGGCCTTCTACCCTGTGCAAGTATGGCACTCCTGAACTTCCTGTAGGTCTCTCCATACCTTGAGACATCTCGGATTCACTAGTCTCAGAACTTGGGTAGTATGAGTGGTGGCTCAACTGCTGGGCCCACGACCTAGCAGTGTGGTTGACACTAGCCTCTGAAGACCTAAGGCTTTGTCTATCCCTTACTAGATGTCGCCCTGATCTAAGGTTCATAAGCCTAGTTGAATAGCCCAACTTTGCCCAAGCACAGCCTCGTTGCAGAGTCCTTTTGTATCAGTTACTTGATTCTTTTTAGTTGATTCCCGTGTTAAAATTCTTGTCTGATACCACGTCGTAAGGTATATTTGAGTGTAGTTCCGCACTTAAAGTTGACCGTTCCACGTTAAGTTCTTTTCCTTTAAAGTTCTCGACAGTACGAAGATTATGTTCTTAGCTTGAACTTGAAAGTTTAGGTATTCTTCAACTTGATAATTGCCTATCGTCGCCCTGACTTACTCCTACCTCTAGTCGTTCTTAGCCTAAGCTAGGAATTGACAGAGGGGGTTGAAAGTTTCCAACCTTTTGTTTCCTGCTTGGTTGCCCTTGAATGCCCAGGAAGTGTGTTCTCAAGCTTGCACTTACACTTGCTTAGAATGCCTTTCGATGCTCTCAATAGATCTGTAGAGTTCCAAAGTTAGCTTTAAGATTTAAATTCCAAAGACAGAACCAATGATTCTTATTCCTGTAGCACAAATACTAATTTGCATAGTGATTTTTAGGAAAACAATTCTTAAGACCCCTGACTTTGATCCCTCTAGGTATGGTCAACTTCAAAATACCCTAGCTAAAAATCAACGTATTATCTTTATAAAAAACAGTTGAGGGCGTGTAGTATATGCCACGAGCTTTCCAACAAGCCCTAGAGCTCAAAAAATGGATTTCGTATGAAAAAGTTATGACCGTTCAGGGTTCTAGGGTTAAGACAGGGTTCGAACAGGATCACTGTGCAACAGGTTTTCCCCAAGTTGTTTTCCTAAGGCCTCCTTATGTGCTCTAGAGTAAAATGTTTATGCCCAAAATTAGCCCAACTCTTTAATTTAAAAACCCTAAAAATTTGGCTAAAATTGGCTGTCAATCGCGATGGACAGGGCTGTCAATCGCGATGGACAGAGTATCAATTGCGATGGATAGAGTATCAATCGCGATGGACAGGCAGGTCAGTCAATCGCGATGGACAGGGTATCAATCGCGATGGACAGGGAGGCTGTCAGTCGCGATGGACAGGAGTCAATCGCGATGGACAGGAGGTCAGTCGGTCGCGATGGACAGGCAGGCTGTCAGTCGCGATGGACAGGAGTCAATCGCCATGGACAGGAGGTCAGTCGGTCGCGATGGACAGGAGTCAATCGCGATGGACAGGCAGGCTGTCAATCACAATGGACAGGCAGGCTGTCAGTCGCGATGGACAGGCTGTCAGTCGCGATGGACAGGCAGTCGGTCGCGATGGACACAGCTGTCAATTGCGATGGACTGAAATTTTGCAAGATTTTCAAAAATTTTGGTGGAAATGTGGTGCGTAGGGTCTCTAGTCCACTGTGGTGCACTCAGATTTACCAAAAGGTGAAAATTTCTGTCAATCGCGATCGACAGGAGTCGGCGACTGCGAGACAGTTCTGCACATTTCTGTACCTGCGCGACGTGCTGGAGGGGATGATGATGCTGAAACCTGCAAGAAACTCCAAAAGCATGCAGAAAATAGCACACAACAGTTTGCTCTCTCGCTCTCTCTCACAAATGAAATGAGGGAAATGAAAGGAGGAAGGAGATATAGTCAAAAAATTGAAATTTTTTGCGATGATGGAGATGGAGGTGGGAGATGGTGATGATGATGATGGTGATGATGGTGATGAGGTGAGGAAAAGAAAATAAGAAAAGGGAAGGAATTACCTACAACGCCAACGTCCCAAATCTACGTCTTACCATCACACGCTCGTCCTCAAAGCTCGATCCCCGGCAACGGCGCCAAAATTTGGTGTAGCTCAGTGATGAGTAGCACCTCCTTTAATGTCAATCCGGGAAGACATGAGGATGGTATGAAGACCACGAGCAAGTGGAGGCACAAGTGCGTGAGTGAGAAGCACACAAGCATGCACCCACATACACACACACACGCGCACACACGGTAAGACAAACAGTGAGAAGCAATGAAGTTCTTAGATTCCTTTCAAAAAACTTTTACAAGTTCATTTCAATTACAAGCTAACCTCAAACATGAGCTCTCTAGCTCTTTTTATAGTTTTTGACTAGGTTTTGGCCCTGTCCAGACCTAGTGTCCGGCCTAGTTAAAAATTAGGTTCCAGGGCCAATTTGAGGGCTTAAACGGAGTCTAAAAAATACGAAAATTGATATGTAGGTACTTCTAAGGCTCCTCAAGCTCAAGGACTCCTTGGCTTGCACAAAATGGAGCTACAAAAATATGAAATGGTATTTACAATGATTGTTAGTGATAAGAATCACTGTTATAAAGATGTTGGTTTGGAAAAATTTGAAGGGCCTATCTGCCAGATTTGCGTCGACTGCTTTGTCTACTTACTCCTTCACCTCGCTCTGACTCTCTCCGTTGGCTTCCTTGTCTAGTCAGTCCTTGGGTGCCCATACTGCTCTCAACACATGGTCACTTGACTCTTAAGTAAAATATCATCTAAAATCTCCATAGGATCTATTTTTCTCTCAATTTCTGAAATCAAGATGGCTTCAGGTTTTCTCTTTGGTTTCTTTTGTTTTTGCTCAGGATCTCGCTTTTGTTCACATCTCTGTGTTTGCTCTTGAGCTTGTTTTTATTTTTCTTGTTTCTCTAAAGGCTTTTGTTTCATTTATTTGGGCTTTGTCTTCTTAACGTTTTGTTTCTCCTATTCTTTTGTTCATTGGGTTCTAATTCTTATTTTTTATCTTTCGGTTGTAATGTTTCTTCTTGCTCTATGATGGTTTCTATTCCCTCTAAGGTCTAGTTTCAATTCACTCTTCTTTCACTAGGCTTTGTTTCATCTTTTTTTTGTCTTATACATTGACTATATGAGAAATAAGAGATTGATATTCTATTGATGCCTCCCAAGCTGCTATTCTCCTAATCTCATCTCTTGATCTTACTAAAGCCTCTACCAAAAGATCAAGTTCCTTTGTGGGTTTACTTGTCATCTTGTTCATCAAGAGATTCTAGTTTCACTCCTCTAGTTCCTTCTTCTTTCATGGTTATGTTTTCTTGTTGCTTTTTTATTCCTTCCTTACTATAATTTCCTTGCAAAAGTATCCTAGATCAATAGTCATAGATTCCTTATCTATGTCTATTACTAGTCATTCCTCCTTAGTGGCTTTCAATAGCTCATAATCATCTCAAAAAGTTCTCTAACCAATCACACCAAGGAAACCTGTGTGGACCACATACAAAGACATTTGGATTTTGAGGATTTTGATTAGCTTGTGGTGGGAAATTTTGAAATTGAGGATTTTTTTGGTAAGGTATTGCTTGAATAGGAAAAATTAGGATTTTGATAAGGTAATTGATGCATTTTAAGAGCTTGGGGAGAAACATATGGAATTTGAGGTGCAAGAGGAGCTTCCATAGCATATGGTTGATGACTTTGAAAAGTTTTATTTTGAGGATCATCAAGATTTTTCATTTGTGAGATTTGACAATTTTGAGAATTTTTAAAAGTTGTTTGAGAAGCTTGAGGATACATATTTTGATACATTTGAGGATTTTCCATATGAGGATTTTGCATATGAAGATGAGGATTTTGCATGTGAAGATGAGGATTTTGCATTGAAGGATTATGCATTGGAGGAATTTGATATGCTGGAGTGGGAGTTACCTGTGGATTTTGATTGGGAGCTACTTGTGGATTTTGATTGGGAGCTAAGACATGTTGATTAGGCTCCTAAAAAGATAATAGATTCATTTGAATTTAGGAAGTTTTGATGTAGCACTAAGACTTTCCATTAGCTTAGTGAGAATTTCCACTTGAGATTATTCAACTACAATTTTATGTGGCTCTACTTTAAAACCTTGAGTAGGCTCCCTCATTTGAGGAATAGGAGAAGAATCAGAAAGCATAGCTTAGATATTTTCTCTAACTTGCTCCTTAGCTTGTGGAAGACTAGCTTGAGGAAGAATAGTTTGTTCATAAAGAAAGGATTGTCTTCGATGTCCATGGACTACAATACTCTACCCAATTTTTTCCATTTTTCAATAAGACCATAGTGTTTATCCGGATCTTCTAGTCATTGTTCAACTTCCCTATGAGTTTCACAATCAAGAATTTCAAGAAAATAGATCACAAGATTAGGTTCCAAATCCAACTTATCCTCCCTAGGAAGTTGTTCATAGTGTATAATATACTAATTTTGTAAGTGAGTGGTAGAGTTAATAGGCTTTGGGGAAATATCCCACCATAAGAATCCATCTTGATTATATTGTTTATATCTCAGGATAGAATTCTTTGAGCATCTCCTCTAGGAAATCACTCTAAGAAAGATTATCGTATAGAGTGACATGGTTTATGATAGAGCTATTAGCAAGTCATTCGAAGAATTTTATCAAACGCTCTTCAAGAAGACCAAAGATAATAGCTTGCTCTTCAAACAAATCTAAGTAGCTTGTAATGTTGATACCATTGAAATTTTCCCTTATCTCTCAATATAGAAGAGACTATTCTTTGGCCTTGTTTCTTAGCAATGAATGATTTTAATCCTTCCTCCATCTTGACATAATATGCAAGTGATGTACGATGCTCTAAATCTCTTACGAATGTGTTTAATTTGTCACAAAACTATGCACAATGTTGTGAGAAATCTAGCGCAAAAGTTAAGAATGATGATGATGAAAAATATTCAACAAAACATATGGATCACAACCACCCAACAGGATCAAAAGAAAATGTCACAAAGTGTTTCATGTTGGGTTTAAATGTGGAGGTTTTCGCAATCCGGGTGGATCAATTCTGATCGTGACACACACAAAGTGTATGATAAATGCACTCTGAAATATTGATATGATATGAATGTGAAAATAAAGATGAAGCTAAAGAAAAGTGATGTATGTATGTAAAAGTTGAGTATGGAGAGGACAGATGTGATGATTTAAATGTGGGAATGGGAATGTATGAATGCAACATCCATATATACACATGAATGATAATAACAATAAAAACCTTACACATGAATCAATCTTAGATAATTTCAAGATTAATACATGCACATGGATGATGATAACAACGAAAAATCATAAACATGAATCAATATTAAAAGGAAGAATGGTCCATAAGATGCTTCCTAGACACTTTCAAGATCAATACATGCACATGGGTAATGATAACTATTAAAAAACCTTACACATGAATCAATATTAAAAGGAAGAATGTTCCATAAGAAGCCTCTTAGACACTTTTAAGATCAATACATGGATATGGATTATGATAATAATAAAAAACCATGCACATGAATCAATCTTAAAAGGAAGAATGGTCCATAAGGAGCTTCCTAGACACTTTAAATATCAATACATGTGCATAGGTGCATGTGGATGGTATGTATGCATGTGGATCATGAATTATGAATGTAAAGAGAATTTTCTTCACAACTAAATCACTAGTTTGAAACAAGGTTGTGGAGCCTTTTCACATGGAAAGATTCAACACTAGATATGTAAAATAAAACCTAGGAGACAAGACACATGGAGACAAGGTGAATCAAATTAAAAAGAGATTACAATGCAATATATTTACATGAGTGTCATGATATGTTAAGCTAGGTAATCTAATGGTCAAAGGTAGTGTGCACGATCCTCTACCATAACCATTCAACTAAATGTCATATATGAGACGATATGAACCACTTCAATGACCTATATATGTCTAAGAATGCAATGTCTATCTAAAGAAGTCTAAGACTGATAAACCAAACTCTAACTCACTCACATGTTTTACTCAGGGTGAGAAAATAGAGAAAACCCCTTGAGTTTATAAGTCTATCCTAGTTCGAAAGTCCAACTAAATTTGAATATAGGATCATCACATGCTCAATTGAGGGTGATCTTGACAAGGAAACCATATGCTAACAAGTTCCTATGGATTCCTAATAATGATTCTTCATGAGTTTGGAGGGGGGATTTTAGAGTTGTCTAAATGAACCTGGGTACTTGGATCATAGAGAAATCAACTCCCAACCCTAGGATTAACCTAGGAACTGAGCCAAAGCCATCAAGAATAGAAGCCTATGAAAATGAGAGTTCGATGCATCTCACTTTACAAGATTGGTTGAAAGTGAAACCCCCTCTTTGGGACAAGCTAGCCTAATGAATGAAGCCTTACAAAGAAGTCAACTTAGACACCACCTCTATTCAAGATAGCTCATGCATAAAAAAATCCAAGTGGATAAACACTTGTTTTCCTATCCTTTATAATGACTAAACAACCAAAGAAATTATAGAATTGGGTGTAGAAGTGGAGATAGATACTAAACATCTTTGGTAGAAATGGGGAAAGCTTGCCCTATGACCTACATGGATGAGATTGAAATTAGTAGATGGACATGTAGAGCATCCTCTTGGACTTTTGGAAGGAATAGTACGCTATATGTGTGGAGTTAAGTTTAAGCATACATTGGCAATTTGTTAGTTTGGAAAGGCAAGAAATTATGAAATGATCTTAGGAAGGCATTTTATGAGAAAGATCAAAATGGTTACAAACTGTGGATTTAATTCTTTATACTTGTAGCACTTAAGTGTAACCACTAAGATCAATCCAAAAGATTTCCCTTTTAGAAATATTGCTCCACTACAATGGAAAGCCTTCCATGAAGATGGAGAGATTACCTCTATAAAAAGTGTGCATTTCGAGGATCCCTCTTGAATGCAAGAAGACACAAACTTGTGGGCTTTTAAAGCATCCATAGAAGAAGCCAAACATAAGTACAAAGGGAAAGAAGGCATACATAAGGTGTTGAATAGACTAGTGTAAGGTCCGGCTTACATGTTTGTGATCTTTAATGATGAAGAGTTTGAACCATATAGCAAGATGCAAATCTAGGCTACACTAGATGTGTTGATCAATGAGCAACACATGGTAGATGTTATGATGTAGAAGGATATGACCTATTCATGGTAATTGCACTTTGAGAAGAGATATCTTTTGAAGAAGAAGAATAAGAAATGGAGTATGCATACCTCTTCTCGTTTCAAGAGTGATTTAAAAATAGGTTTCTATCCGAACATCCTTAGAGAAATATGTATGTGTTCAAATGGGGCTTGGGAAGAGTAAAATAGAAATCTAAACCATCTCATTGTATTTAGAAATCTCTACCAACACAATAGGAATCTCCATTTTTTGACAACTTTAGGAAGAATTGTGCCCAACTGAGGTATATCTTTCAATCAAGGGGGCATCTTGGCCCAATGCTTAGGAGATGTAGAGCTTCCTATTCATTTAGAAGCCACGTGTGTTTGAGTGAAGTTTCTAAATTTTGACAATGAAGACCTAACTCAACCAGTGACCTTAGGTCGAAAATGGATCCTTTAACACTTCATTGATACAAAAGTGTGTCACAATTTGTTGGTGGCAAGAATACAAAAACAAATGATCACTACATCCTTAGGTTTCCAACCATGAAAGACTACTCATGAACAACCAGAGATCCCAAGAAGCACAACCGAATCAATGATAGAATACTTTTGAAGAAAATATTAAATGGGCAAATAATTTGATTAGTTAGTCATCATGAATTCTCTTTTGAATAAGAAGAAATGGCCTAGAGATTGAATGCCTAGTTGAACTAATATTCAAATGTCAAGTTTAGCATTTTTCCCATTTACATCAAGTGTATTTCACCTGACAAACTAGGAACATAAGTCAATCAAGGCACATAAGACCAAACATAGGTTCAAGCATCTAGGGAAAATCAACAAAAGGAACTCTTGAAAAGCAATCCAACCATACAAGATCAATCTATGAACGAAATAGAATTTAAGTGCAAGCATCCAATGCTCATCCAAGAGGTATCTTCAAGAACTACTCATCCCACAAAAAGTGTGACATATTCCTTGAAGGATCAAACATCATCAGAAGCCACAATGCTCTAATAAAAAACAAGATATCAACAAAATCATAGGGTTGACCTAGAAGCATCACATACCAACATATGATCAAGGGAAAACAAACTCACTAGTGACCAAAATGAGAAGCAAAACAAGTATGGGTACTAAATGGGTCAATCCCTTCAATAATTCAAGAACCACACTCAAGTTGAACACAAGATTTTAAGCAACCATAGGAACACAAATACAAGCATTGCCATCACAATATGAGGAACAATAGAAAGAAGGTTCCATAAATAGTTTTTCAAAGTTTGGATACCAAAGAACCTTCTAGAATCTCAACCAAAGAGAACAAGGATTTGCATACCAAAGAAATCATATGGAGAACCTCTACAACTACAATAGAAAGAAAACTTTAATTCAAGAATAAAAATAGGATCAAACAACAAATACCATAGGAAAAGACAACGTAGTAACCATTAAACATGCTATAATAACTTGGAGACCAAAACCCATGCTTATCATAAACTCAAGGAGTTACTTTCTTTGCACTTAAGAAAGGTGAACACCAAATGAAAGGGTGCCTTGTGTTTTTTTGTTAGTCAACCAACAATAAATACATGGACATGCATGCAAGTTGTATTTTGTGTCAGTTGAATTCGGAGTGCATCAGAGAACACTTGAACTGATCAAGACTTGGAGCCTCCTTAGATGTGGAAAGGTCCTAAGATTTCCTATTATCAAACCAAATTTTAACAGAATTGTAGAAATGGTCACTACTTACAAGGTAGATCAAGGGAAACACAAGAAACCAAGTTTTGTAGTGCATAGTTTCCAAGGCACAAGAGTGGTGATATACTTGACTTTGGATTTAATTAAGGTACCACTTATTATTTCACTAAGTCAAATAGAGATCAATGATGTGGAGGTGTCTTCCACATAGAAGTCAAAGCACATGAAGACATTTGCAAATCTTCACAGTAAAGAATTGGAATTTGGGCTACTTTCTTTTTCCAAGCCAAGATAGGTACACCATTCCTCAAAAGAGAATCTAGCATGTGTTGATGCACACAATAAGATTTAGAACCATGATAGGTATAACAACTTGGATATATAAGCAAATTGAAACACAAATGCAAAATGGAACAAGAAGAAAGTATTTTTGGAGCACATGCACTAAAAAGGACTATTCATACAACACTATACGGATTGCAACTTTACGCCCTCCCTTAATACATAGGAATTTTTTTACAAATGATAACATATGGAAGGAAAAACTTGACTATAACTACCATAGAGCATGAATGAAGAAAGAAGATGAGATGAGAAGTTGGAAAAATAACCACAAGGATCTTCAAGAAGCCAAAGAGCATTTCAAACATTAAATGATAATAAGTAAGAGGGAGAGGATCAACAAGGGGAAGAATAAGTATTGAGACACACAAGGGCCATATACAAGACAATTGAAGAAGTCTCACAAGGCTTCCATTTTGCCACTTCCTCATTAGAAGGGACTCCACTTGACTCACCTACATGTTAGATAGCAAGAGAAGGGATGCGGCCAACTCAACCCACAAGATTGACTCATACCACTAGCTCAAGAGAAACCATTTCCAATGTTGCTACAAACATGGAATACCTCCATAGAACCCATGAAGAAATTATTCAAGAAGTAATAGTATGAGAGACTGAGCTACGACAATAGAGACTACCAATATTTACTCGGCCTATAACACATCAAGAAAATGAAGTAGTGTTGAAAAGGAGGATTCCATCATTGCTTTTCAAACAATTGCTGGGTCCAAACACTAAAGAACAATCAACAAGCATGATTGAAATCCAAGGAGTCACACAAACATAATCCATTGAGGAAGAAGAAAGACATGTTTCAATACTATGCTCGCCAATTAGGGAAGGCACATGTACCACAATTGCATGACCAGAAGTCACCATAGGTCCACAACCACATGTTTTTGATATTCTAGATTTAGACACCACGGACACATCTAGACATCCATCTCCCCACCCCATCAGTATACATATCTCCATGAAATCACAACAACCACCTATAGGGTCTCACAAAACACTAAGCACACCCATTGCCATGGACATATCGCCATCCACCACTGCAACCGTATCTATCCACGTCACATCTATCACAATCACATTGTCCATGTGCATCACTACCACATTCTCACTCTCACTCACAAAACACACAAACAAAATCATCGAAGGCCGCATTGTCACCAAATAATTAGTATACTTGCTATCCGAACTTATCACTATTTTTGGGAGTTCCTCTTGAAGTCAAACACATGGCCATGATAGTTTCAAAGCTGAATGCAAAACTAATGAAGTCAAAACCCACTAGAGAAGGAGATATGAAGAAAATATTATAGGATCTTTGAAGGTTCGCCATAAATTTTAGACAACAAGAGTATGAGAGATACCTCAAAATCATGGGAAAATATGATCTACAGAACCTATAGCTATTTTCAGGTATGACAACATGTAGGAAAAGGGGAGTGCTGCATATTGAAGATCTATTAGGAGACCAAAGTTGGCTGAAGGATGAAAGAAGAAGCTAAGGAATTAAAAAGTCTCTAAACTTTTTTGGGATCCTACATATCATTTTCTAAGTTTCCCTATGAGGCTAGATCTCTTATTTTTATAGATGTACTAATTTGTAATTCGCAAGAGAATGGAAAAGCTCACAAGTGTTTTTTGTCAGTCACTGTAGTCTAGCTAGCTCAATAACCTAGTCAAAGTATCTCTACAATTAGTGTAGGACTATTTTCAATATGGTGGCCATTTCACTATGGAAAAGGCTACTAGTTTTTGAATAAAGCTCATTGATAGATCATTTTTGTAGATTTTTTTTCCATTGTAAATACAGAGATCCTTGAGAAATCTCATAACTCTCCTTTCTTAACTTTTGTCTCTTGTTCTTGCTCTTGGAGGTGGATATGGTGAGGAATGAGTGTACCAAGGGGATATAGAATCCTTGAAGGGATTTTCCCATGTGTGTGTGGCTTTGTGCATGTGTAAGGATCTCCAAAACAAGGTAAGATCCATCTTGCCAATGTTTTGAAGTCTATTTTTGTTGTGAGAGGATCAATACCTCTATGTAGCTTTGGAAGGTTGTAGGCCCTCACACTGTTTTCCAGAGAGACCCTAAGCCACTATTTTGAATCTAACTCAAAATGTAAATGCGAAAAGCAATGAAACTTTCCAAAATAAGACTGGATATTTTCAACTGTCTACAACACTTTAAAACACTTGATTTGGATACTCTAGGATGGAGAACCATGTTGGGTGTGTGTCAAAGTGTAAGAGACACAAAGAAGCACACACAAGGAGCACAAGATCAACAAGATACAGGGAGAAGATGGACGGATGGAATGCTCTCTCTATTGATGATAAAAAAAACTGAAGTAAGAGTTGAAATATCCCTAAGTACAAAATACCACCACATATGAGTGTATCATGTATGTAGAAACATGGGAAAAAAACCTTTAGCTAGCACTAGAGTAAAAGGTACCCATGTATCAGGAAAAGGTTCACATCAAAGCTACTTGAGGAACACATAAGTGTAACAAATCCACCTAGATTGAATGATGTGAACACATACACAAAGTGACATATCAGCCCCCACTAGGTAATAAGCCTAAAGGTTTGTAAAAAGCTTCAAACTTTTCCTGTGCAAGAGATTTGGTGAATCTGGCTTCCACATTATCTTGTGTAGACACATATACCAAATCAATATTGCTTGCATGAAGGCACTCTCTCACATAGTGATAATGCACCACAATATGTTTGGTTTGTGTACGACACACTCAATTTTTTGTCATAGCCATTGCACTATGGCTATAAGTGAAATGAGAATATGCATAGCAACATCAATATCAATGCAAAGATCCATCAGAAGGCATCTCAACCATAAACACTCCATTGTAGTTGTGAGAACTGCCCTATACTCAGCCTCAAAACTCGATGACTCCACTATAGGTTGCTTCTTACTCAACCAAGATATGCATGATCCTCCAAGGAAAAAGCAATTACCATTAGTGGACATGCGAGTATCATAACAACCAACCCAATCACTATCTATAAAAGCATGCAAGCATGACTCACTATCTTTGCCACAAAAGAGACCTAAACTCAAAGTTCCTTTGAGATATCTAAACACACATTTCACTGCTTGCCAATGTTAGGTGCTAAGGCTATGCATGAATCAAGTCAACTAGGAAACTACATGCTCTATATCCAGACTTGTGTTGTGTGCATATATAAGACATCCCACAACTTTCTGATAAAGAGAAGTGTCAAATGTGTCACTAGAATTCTCAATTGAGAACCTAAATCCTATGTCCACTAGTGTGGAAACCATCTTGAAATCCTCAAAGTCAAAACACTAAAGTAGTTTTTCAGCATACTATTCTTGATTCGTAACAATTCCCCCTCAATGGATACAAATTGGATGCCAAGATAGTAGCTCAAAAGACTAAGATAAGTGATATCAAAAGTATGTTGCAAATCATCCATAAGAATGTCAAGTTTTGCATCACACAACTACTTTTGGAGGTTTCTTACCTTTGACTTGTATATATGCCTATAACCCTAATGGGTCGTACCCTGGCTTGTATATATGCCTATAACCCTAATGGGTCACTTATCTTTGTACATTCACTTGGTAATACATTCAATATTGTGTGTTGTGCTCCAAGCTTCTTCTTCCTCCTTGTGCTATTTGTGTGATTTCGTAGACCTCAAAATCCAAAAATTGGTATCAAAGTAGGTCACCACTTCATCTAGGGCATCATCGACACCCCTTCGATCACAGTCTCAGAATCATACAAAAATTGGTGAGCATACTCAGCACGATTAGGCATTCAAAACAACTTTGCTATGTGGTGCCAAAATTTTGATATGAGCTCATTTTGGTCTCCAAATGCACTATCGTAGTGCCTGTGCAGGCAATTTTGTCCCTTCATGCCAAACATATATACATGTTTTGGTTCACCAGTACAAGCACCTTAAAGTCTGCTACAGAATTAGTAGAGCTCAACAAGGCAGTTCTCTTCAACTTTTTGAGATACATTCATTTTTTTGCATCAAGGTATTTTACTTAGTGGCCATGATTGAAAGCAATGATTTATTCTATATGTTGACTATTGAGGACAAGTTGGGTGGCACTAATTACCTGTTATGGGGATATATGATGCATCATAATTTGGTGGTAAAAGGACTATGGAATATTGTGTAGGTTGTTGAAAAATGACCTACAACATGTGCAAATACAGTCATTGAAGGTGATGTAGATGGTGTTGAAGATGACGATCTTGAAATTCTTGTTCTTGCTATGGTTCCTGTTGCATCTAATATAGAGAAACTTTGATGGGATGGTAGATATGCTCAAGCACATGCATTGATAGATTTTTCTCTTAAACGTGCCATTATCCCTTATATTTTCTCTTGTAAGACAACAAAGGATGCTTTGGATACACTTACTAGTTTATACTAGGCAAGAAATGGAGCTCATGTTGCTTACCTTTGAAAAAAATTGGCGAGTGAGCATATGAATGAAGAAGATTCTATGCACATTTTTTTGACAAAGATCAAAGATTTGAAAGAGCAGCTGATTTTTGCAGATGAAGTCTTCCCAGATAGTTCACTTGTGTAGATTTTTCTTAATGGTCTTCTAGATTCATATTAGACTTTTGCTTCTACTCTTCGATTGATGATGAAAGGAAATCCAAATGCCTTAACATTTGAGGAGTTATTCTCCATTTTTTTAGGAAGATCAGCCCAGGTAGAGTATATTTATTATGCATGTTGCAGATCAAGCTTTCTTAGCTAGTTAGAAGGACAAAGGTAAATGGAGCTCATCTACTAGTAAGCAAAAATCTGCTTGTTTTTCATGGTAAAAAAGGGAAGACAAAGATGATAAGAAAAAAGAAGAGAAAAACAATTTTGCAAATACTATAAAGGAAATGATCATGTCATAAAAATTTGTTCAAAACTAGCTACAAAAGAGGAAAAGAAGAAAGAGGTTGTAATGGTTGTTTTAGAGGCCTCTACACCTAAAATAAAGTCTGCTAATTTTGTGCAAAATGAAAAATGGGCATTTACTAATGTTTGCAACTATGAACCATCTTCTTATGAACAGTGTATGTCTATAGTAGACTCAGATGTTTGGTACTTTGAAAGTGGGGCAACCAAACATATTACCTCAATAGCACAATTTCTTTAGTTGATTTGAGCATGTCCCTGAAGGGAATACTATCACATGCACATACAGCTCCTCTTATCCTGTAATGCGAGTTGGAAAGATCAATATGGCTACTCTTGATGATAGTTCTTTCACATTGTTAGATCCTTTGTTTTTGCTAGGGATTACGAAAAATTTGTTTTCAGTTTTAGCATTAGCCAAGATCGGCTTGGTTGTCAAATTTGTTGATGATAGATGTATCGTTCATGATATGTTAAATGGTGATGTTATTGTTGCTTCTAATAGTTTATGTGATGGGCTATATAAGCTCATATAGTATGCAACATATATGAATGATTCAGCATGTGCAATCCCAGATTCTAAGGCTATCTCAGATACAATGCTTTGGCATGCACGCTTTGGTCATCTGAATTTTTCTAGTTTGCTAAGTCAGCAAAAATCTGAAAATGGTGTCCTCTCTACCCAAACTTGAGGCACGTAGTAAACATGTTTGTGAAGGTTGTATTTTGGGAAAAATGCAACATTCCTTCTTCCCAGAACATGGTTCAATACGAGCTACTCAAAAATTGTAGCTTGTTCACAATGATGTCTGTGGTCCTATGCAGACACCTTCTTTTGGAAACTACCTTTACTTCATGAATTTTATTGATCATTTCTCTAGGCATGAATGGGTGTACCCATTGAAAGAAAAGCTCGAAGTGTTTATGTGCTTCAAATAGCTTCTGGTCTTGGCTGAAAGTCTATCAACATGTAAAATGGGCACCCTCCATTCTGACCGAGGAGGGGAATACATATCTTCTTATTTTAATGCATGTATGGTTGAATGTGGGATAAAACATCAGTGTACAATTTTGTACACACCTCATTAGAATGGAGTTGCTGAAAGAAAGGACATGTCTCTCATGGATATGGCAAGGTGTATGGTCAAAAGTTAGGCATTTGAAGAATTTCAACAATAGACAAGATAGATTCCATCTTCTTTTCATTGCACTTACCAAGCCTCTACACTCATCAATAGTATGACCAGCATTCTAGGAATATTTGCATCTCTTCTTCTTTTGCAAATTAGCATCATTAGAGGAATGAATGGGAGAGGAAGGTTGAGGCTTTTGTTTTGACCAAACTTGAACCATACTTTCTTTTTCCTTTTTGTGAGATAGCAAGTGCTTGTGTCCCCTCAATCAAACCATTCTTATTCACTCTAGATTTCACATCTTGCAAAAAGAAGAGACACAACCTCATCAAATGTATAAATATTTGGATCCCCTTTTGCAACCAAATGGAGTGTAGTGGCAATGCTTTGAAAAGATTATGGTAATCATTTCAACAATAGAGAGATGACTGATGCATCCAGGATAATCTCATTGATGTTTTCCAATTGCTCTTTCAAGTCCTTGATGCATGTCACATACACATCCACATACTCATTTTCAGCCATACATACATCCTCAAGTTTCTTCCTCAAGTATGCAACACATGCCACATTATGCATGGCATACAAAAAACTAAGAATTCTTAGCATTTCTTGATGTAGAACATGACCAAATGTGTGGAACTACATGATGCTTCATAGAAAGCGCAATAAGTGCTCAAACTTTAGCATCTTTTCCATCCCATCTAAATTTCTCTTGCATAGGTGGAGAAGGAGTAACCACTCTACTTGAAAGAAGCTCAATCTGTGATAGTAGACTATCAAGTAGAAGAACTGTGGGTCTTTGATCTACATCTTCCACTATGTTGCAAAGTTCTTTTGCAACAAGAACATGTTTCATCATGTAAGACCACATTGGATAGTTAGTCCCATCAAGGTTAACTTCATCTTGAAGCATGCCAAACAAGTCATTGCTATCCACCATTTTACTAAAGAACAAGAATGTGACAAGATCCTTACTTCAATGAAGGCTGAATTTCAGCTCATAACCTATCATTCTCATGACAATTTTGTCTACATGAATGGCTTTGAAATGGAGATGAAACTCTAGTGCAATTGGTGGAAATTTTTTTGGCTTCTAAAAATCAATGTTCCATGCTCCAAAGTCAATTTTCACTATTTAGAGTGTGCTCGTGCCATGTCACGAAAAACCCAAAACTTGAGACATTGCTAAACCTGCTCTAAAAGGACTGTTGGGTGTGTGTAGAAGTGCAAGAGACACACATGAGCATAAATGCAACAAGATACATGGAGATGACAGATGGCTGGAGTAGCTCTCTCTATTAATGATGAACATAACTGAAGTCAAAGCTGAATAATATCATTAAGTGCAAAGTACCACCACAAATGAGTGTATCATGTATGTGGCAATATGGGGAAAAAACCTCTAGCCAACACTAGAGTTAAAACTGCCCATGTATAGGGAAAATGTTCACATCAAAGCTACTCAGGGAAAACACGTGTAACAAACCAACCTCTACAAGTTCAATTAGATGTCCTTGCTACTCTCTGCTAATGTGCAGGGAGGCACCTTCACCGTTTGAAACCTCACTCAAAGCTCACTTAGAGGATAAGTATTAAATTTTTACCACACTATATGAGAAATCAATCACAAGAAGAATCACTTCAATGGGATACCAGAAGGAGTTACAAAATCAAGCAATGCACTCACTCAAAAATCGAGGAAAAACACAAAGACCAATTTTGCAAGAAGAGATCTCACTCCACATTCAACGAAAAGGTATCTTTACAAATGAGCTCTTGGCCTTTTCATAGGCTTCTTCCAAGAACATTCATTTATTTTGAAAAGTTTCTAAAGCTTCTAAAAAAGGCCTTTTTATAGGCTTCTCTCAAGACCATTCCTTTTTTTTTTTAAGCTTCTAAAGCTTCTTAAAGTTCTTTTTACAAATGACTTATTGACCTTTCTATAGTCTTCTCGCAAGACCACTGCTTTTTTAATTTGAAAAGATTCTAAGAATTATTGAAGTAAAAAAGAAACAACTCCTAAAACTCTTCTTCCTTTTAGGATTTTGTGAGGGAAGTCTCTTCATAC
Source organism: Ceratopteris richardii (assembly GCA_020310875.1). Taxonomy (NCBI): domain Eukaryota; kingdom Viridiplantae; phylum Streptophyta; class Polypodiopsida; order Polypodiales; family Pteridaceae; genus Ceratopteris; species Ceratopteris richardii. The sequence goes on along the minus strand of CM035424.1, from coordinate 168,170,902 downwards.
AATGAAATGCTAATAGAGACTCAACTATATAACAACTTTTTTGTACTAAAAAATTTGCTGGGATTTTTATAATGGAAGATTAAGAATACAAGGGATTTCTAACCAAAAAAATGGGATACTCAAAAGAACTTTGAAAATCTTTTTAGGGTCTTGCCATAGCTATGTAAAACTATGTAACACTCCTACCTCCTAGATCTTTTTATCCTTGACAAGATTGCTACTAACTATGGGTGGATGGTCCTATCAAGTCAAGTAGTCCATGCACTCTTCTTCATCTTCGGAGTGTGGAGTGTCACAAAAAATCTAGAATCTGCTTCAAAATGGATGATGCTTTGTGTTCTTTGTTTGCTACAAAATGAATTACGCATCCTCAATATTGGATAATTTAAAGTAGTGCATGTGCATGGGTAATATAAAGTTGTTTCCTTGTGCATGACCATGTAATCAAGCCATATGCATGCATACTCTAGGATGCAAAGTAAAGTAATGGTGCAAAAGATGGGTTTGATCTGAGTGCACAAGGCATTTGACAAAGACAATACCAGAACTAGTAGATAAGAGTATAAGCATACATATTGGATGTGAAGTTGTGGTCCTACAATGTGGTCATCTCTAGGAAGAAAGTGTATAGGTAAATGATTTAACCATCTCCATGGTGATCTACTACTCAATGATTACAATGGAAAATCGTCTCAAACTTTTGATTGGATATCACGTGTTTCTATTTGTTTTTTTTTTCAATTTTTATTTTTTTTTTTATTTTTTTCTTTCTTTTTTTTAGTTTTTCTTTTTCTCTCTCTTTTTTAAAATAAATAAAAAATACATGAGCTATTAATACATGAGTACTCTAAGGCTGATAATGATGCTACAAAAATCATAACTCTCAAGGGAAGTGCTAACTCACAAGTAATATGCATATAACCACTTGTGTGTTCTGTGCTTCCCCTCCTAGCATACATCACGCATGAAATTTCATCAGAGTCCTGAATGGGGTGTCTTTGAAGCATTCTTAATCTTCCTTTGTAGCTGATTGAGGATGCTCCATTGTTCGATCTCATTGTTGTCATAGGAACTCGTAAAATGTTCTATACCAAGGTATCAAACCATCAGGAGGATGCTTCTACAAGAAGGGTGTTAACAACATAAAATGTTCAAGATAATTGGGATTATTGGAAAAAAATGCCTTCTTCCAAGAGGCCCCATATAATTATTGCATTTCTAGTTGTAATAAAATTTTCCAAGATAATACACAAGATTTCTTTCTCAAAGTCTACAAATTTTTCATCCATACCAAGAGTATAGAGTTCCTTACTCCATGTATGAACTTCTCAAAAGGTTGCATCTCTCTAAATTACAACTCTACAAGAAACATGGGATCAACAACGTTTACTGCTTCCTGAAGATCTAATAGGGTAGGTATAGTGCACTCATGCTGGGGGAGATGGAGATGATGTTGGTGATCTTGGAGCTTCCTTGATAGGAACCATAGAAGGTTGAGGATCTTGAACTCTTTGTAGATAATCCATCTGAATTTGTAATTCATGTTGAGATATCAAACTCAACATGTGATGATCGAGGATGAAATGTATCACTTTTTCATCTCTGAGACATGTATAGTGGTCTCGCTAGTATATGTCAGGGATACTTTAGTGAGATTTACTAGATTCATCTATCGAGAGTAAGAGCACATTTGTTTCTTGTCGGCTCACTCATTCGTGAACATTGGTTTTTTCCTTATGTACTATTTTTTGTATATTGTTCTAGTTGTACTTTTGTATTAGGTCATTCTTATATATTCCGCATTATGCAGTGGTAGAAGAAGAAGGTCATTCTTTCTTGTCTCAATCTATGTGTGATCCTCTTTGAGTGTGTTTTTTCTTCCTTATCTCCTTCCTCGTGACATGGTATCAGAGCTAGTGTGGCTATAGAGAGATCATGGAGAACACCAACAGTGAAGAGTATCCGAGAAGGCATGGAGAAAGTGTGATTCACAAATGACCTTTATTTTGAGCCCGCAAGGTGGGGACCATGACAAAATCAGTGTCTTTGTAGTGTTTTGAATTGATATAGAGATAACGAGTGTGGATGGAATGAGTGAGCTTAGCTCATGAGCAATAAGCTGGAAAAGAACAACTTCCATGCTTGGAGATTCATAATGATCAATTTCCTGATGGGAAAAGGCTACTAGAAGTTCATCAAAGGAGAGAACAAAAATCTTGCGTAGCTACTAGAGAGGAATCAGACTGCAGACTAGTTAAAAGCATATGAAGAACGGAATCAAGGAGCACAAAAGCTAACATATTGGCTATCTGTTAGCATACAGGATGGCATGATTGGGCACATACAAGATACCGAGACTTCAAAAGAGGCTTGGAATAGTTTGGTCATATTGTGTGAGACCAATACAAGGGCATGGAAATTGTAACTCAAGAATGAGCTACATACTTGGAGAAAATGGGCATGTCAATAAGTGACTACACCTTGAAGATCAAAGGCATATGTGAGTCATTTTCTGTTGGAAAACAATATCTCAATGTCCCATGTGTGCTAAAATGGTCTATATTGTCCAAGGTCAAAATTACTCAGAATATATAGCATGAGTAGTTTTCATTGGTAGGTTCTCTTCAAGCAAAAGTGCCCAGCGCAGTGGATAGTACATTGGCCTCCCATCAAACCCACACGGGTTCGACTCCCACAAGCGGTAGGCAATGAAAATTCACGAAAGAGTTTTTTGGCATGCTTTTTGAAATAAAGCTATGGCGGCGAGCAGCAGCGATCATGTTGATGAACGCATGTGTCATGTTCATTAAAGCTATGATTGGAGTGTTTTTTCGCTATGAGGCTTTTGGATTTTGCTTTATTATCATGGAGTCTATGCTATATAAACACATGCTTAGGGTTACTTTGTTTATCCTACACCTAGTTCAACGCCAGGTTTGGTACCTCAATAGAGGTGGTGCTCTTAGCACATGGGGAAGCCATGGTGCTATCTTGGAGCATGTTGAGGAGCAGCTATGGAGTTCTTCTTGGAGAAGAGTGTGCTCACACTCTCGCTTATGGAGAGGACTTACCCATCAGCAGCTTGGTGCTATGGATCAGCCATCTACATAATGTATTTGAATATTTTCTTCCACATGAAGATTTTGGTTTACTTTAAAGACATTGGATGGTGGTTAACATAAGATTTTCATCTTACGTTAAGAATTCAGGTACATATTCTCTTTATGCACACAGGTACTACTTGGAGTTTATGGAGGCAGTGGCATCCATATCAAGAGTCATCCTATTCAGCATATCTAAAGGAGAATCAGTACATGTATGCTTCATGCGTATTTGGATGAGGTGTTAGAGAAGGTATGGTTATATGAGTTTGAGGATTTCTGGCAACAAACTTGTCAGCATTCTTTGCTACTTTTGTAAGTATGTGATCTTTTCACACACATATCTGATTTAGGGTCTTCCATAGCCTAAGTTCACATGAGGGTTTGCTGATTATCAGGTTTAGACTGATCCTTCCTCTTTCTATCACTCATATTCACTCTTCTACTACCTGATAGGACACATATATTCAGATTTATGTCCATACATCTGAATATGTTTGTTACATTTGTATATACACTCTTCCATCTATTTTTGTTCACATAGAGTGGTTGAGAGTTTTGCTCCCACATTGTAAATTGACATTTGTATATATGATAGTGTGAGTAAGCCGTGGCTTGTGTAACACTTTACACATGTTTTCTAATCTTTCTCTATCTTTGTCTCATCATTTGTATGATTAAATGTGGTATGTTCATGTTTTGTCAATATTGGAAGATTGTTGGAATCTTTGTTGTAGATCCTGGACCTATAGAACTATGGACCTGTGATATTAGTTATGGGCCTACTAAATTTCCAACATTTGGTATCAGAGCACCAGGTTCACGGTTCCCAGACTTCGAGGTTTACAACATATGATTTAAGAGCATCTTCTAACATTTGACATACACACTTAATCTAGATGAGTAGAGATTTGAGAATTAGACAATTCAGTTACATGTTTATTCATCAGTGTGCAGTATGAAGTTGATGATCTGTTAGCAGCCGAATATTTCTGGAAGAGTTTGGAAGTAATTTACAGAAGTATTGTTTGAAGACCAAGACTTGATGAAGAGAAGGCTACTTCAAATTCAAGGAAGAACAATTGTTTGGAGAAGATGAAGGAATCAGATCAACATCAAATCACAGGTATCAGTTTCTACTATCAGATTATCATTTGTAGGTCCTATCTTAGAAGAGCACTTATGAAGAGATTTGAAGGATTCAAGGAGTGCTTTTATACACTTTTATTATTTGAAAGTTAAAGGCTACATCAAAATAGGTATCTAGAGGTTTTTCTAGAGAGTTTTGAGAGATCTCTTTCATGGCAAGAAAGAAGAAGACAAATTTGGAGATCATATCAGTTTTGTTTTCAACCAATCTTGTGTTGTAAGTTGGTTGGAAGTTTTTGCTCACATTTTGTATCTAGAGAGGTAACTCTAGAAAGGTAATTCATCTTTCAGACAAAAAGTTGGTGAATTTAGTCATATGAGTCATTTGAAGTAGAATTTCGATTCAAGGATATGAGGAGATGATAAAACATGATTCTATGTTCACTTCCATTTGTATACCATGTTTGTTTTGTCTCTTATCCCTAGCACTAGAGGAAGAGAAAAATTCATTTGAAGAAGTTAAGAATGCTTGCTACTTCAAGATGAAGAGAACAAAAGGTATGGAAGAGAAGTTTGAAGATGTTGACATCATCATTAGATGGAAGAAAGATGCAGAAGAAGAAAGTCCAACATTTCCAAAAGAAAAGTAAGACTTCCTTTTCTCTCATATTTTCCAAATACTTTTCCTACTTTATCCTCTACATCCAAAGACAAGTCTACGAGAACATCTTGTGTGACGATAGTATAAAGAAGAAGCAATTTTCTTGTTCTGCATGATACTCGGTCATGTTTTAGTAGGTTTTGACAAAGAATGGCATTGAGAGAAAGAAATGCAGCTTATATGTTTTGACTCATATGTGTATGAGTTATGTATAAGTTAAAGATTTCGAGTAGGCAACTATATGTTCCCTCAAAGAATTCTTGGAGTATCAATTCATAGCTACTTGGTATATGACAAGTTGCAGAGAAGTATATTTCTTCTTTATCTAACTATTGAGGTAAAAACGCTTTTTGTAGTAGATGTTGAAGACTTTGTTCGAGGTTTTATGTTTGGAAAAGTTACCTCATATTCAGTATTTTCAGAAAACTTCAAAAAATTCAGATTTTTTATGTACTAATCAGTTGAAGAATCTACTTTCTATGATGGTCTTGTTTTTTGGATACATGCTTGTATTCAAAAAGGTGTCCATCAAATCCTATCACTTGATTGAAAAGTGGAGTTAGCCAAAAGAAAGTCAAGGAGATACTATCACATTTCACCTGGGTAGAATATGAAGATATGAGTATCAACTTGCAGCTTTTGGAGTTCTCAAGGTAAGAGTTTTTCCACTCATATTTCAAATAGGAATTGCAGATTCTTGTAAAGGATCTAGTTGAAGAAAAGTTTTACAACTTTATGTGAGAAGCATGGACACTTAGAGACATTCAGGTAACAAATCAAACATTCAGTCATGAAGGTTTGATGAGAGAAGATTCTACACAGGTATTTTGTTGGAAAGATATAAGAATTCCACAGAGTCATACCTATAAGAATTCCAGGTATTCCTATATCAGGTATTCCTATATTTCCTTTGTCAGTTTCAGCTTTGAAAGAAGAAGGAAGAAGGAAAATGTCTAGAGAAAGTTCCTATTAGGTGTTCCTATTCAGGATAAGGTTCCAAAGTTCTATTGAAGAGAAATTTGATATTTCAGAAAGGTATGTTTTCAGAAGTATGCACATATATGTTTATACCACGTTCTAAAGGAAAGAGGTATGAAGGACTAACAAGTATGAAAAAAGATGAAGACATGATGACATCATAGATATGATATTTTGATGAGACTCATGGGATGAGTTGAGTTAAGTTGAGTTGCGTACAGCTAGAGGTGAACCAGCTAGTGTTCATAATACACTAAGTTGTGAGTTGTTAGTCACAAGTCCCAAGATTTAGTTCTTGATTTTGTTTAGTGTATCTACATGACACAGCAAAAGTACATTGAGAAACCTTTTTGTAAGGTAAATACAAATATGTGGATCCTAGTGTATGTTTATAGGTTTGAGAAGACAGGAGATAGCAGGTCCAGAGTCAGTACATGCTACATTTCTTGTCAAGCAATGATTGCTTGATGTGTACACTATTGGATATCTAGTTTGCATATTTTCTCAAGTATTATGGTTCATATTCAGCAAGTTCATGTGTTTGAAGTTTGAAGGAAAGTCAAATTCAGTTTTGAAGAAGACTTTTGAAGAAGAGGTTTGAAGTTCAATTTGGGGAGTACAAGTTTGAAACTTGTGACATTTTGTAGATATTTGAAGTTACATATCCAATCCATTTTGTACCATTGTGCCATTGAAGGTGAGATTGTTGGAAAACAATATCTCAATGTCCCATATGTGTTAAAATGGTCTATATTGTCCAAGGTCAAAGTTATTCAAAATATATAGCATGACTAGCTTTCATTAGTAGGTTCTCTTCAAGCAAAAGCACCCAGCGTCGTGGATAGTACATTGGCCTCCCATCAAACCCACGCACATTCAATTCCCACAAGCAGCAAGTGACAAAAATTCACAAAAGAGTTTTTTGGCATGCTTTTTGAAATAAAGCTATGGCGGCGGGCAGCAGCGATCGTGTTGATGAATGCATGTGTCGTGTTCATTAAAGCTATGATTGGAGTGCTTTTTCGCTACAAGGTTTTTGGATATTGCTTTATTATCATGGAGGTTATGCTATATAAACACATGCTTAGGGTTACTTTGTTTATCCTACACCTAGTTCAATGCCAGGTTTGGTACCTCAATAGAGGTGGTGCTCTTAGCACATGGGGAAGCCATGGTGCTATCTTGGAGCATGTTGAGGAGCAGCTATGGAGTTCTTCTTGGAGAAGAGTGTGCTCACACTCTCGCTTATGGAGAGGACTTACCCATCAGCGGCTTGGTGCTGTGGATCAGCCGTCTACATAATGTATTTGAATATTTTCTTCCACATGAAGATTTTGGTTTACTTCAAAGACATTGGATGGTGGTTAACATAAGATTTTCATCTTATGTTAAGAATTCAGGTACATATTCTCTTTATGCACACAAGTACTACTTGGAGTTTATGGAGGCAGTGGCATCCATATCATGAGCCATCCTATTCGGCATATCTAAAGGAGAATCAGTACATGTATGCTTCATGCATATTTGGATGAGGTGTTAGAGAAGGTATGGTCATATGAGTTTGAGGATTTCTGGCAGCAAACTTGTAAGCATTCTTTGCTACTTTTGTAAGTATGTGATCTTTTCACACACATATCTAATTTAGGGTCTTCCATAGCGTAAGTTCATATGCGGGTTTGTTGATTATCAGTTTTAGACTGATCCTTCCTCTTTCTGTCACTCATATTCACTCTTCTACTACCCAACAGGACACACATCTCATATATATTCAGATTTCTGTCCATACATCTGAATATGTTTGTTACATTTGTATATACACTCTTCCATCTATTTCTATTCACATAGAGTGGTTGATAGTTTTGCTCCCACATTGTGAATTGACATTTGTATATATGATAGTGTGAGTAAGCAGTGGCTTACGTAATAGTTTACAGATGTTGTCTAATATTTCTCTATCTTTGTCTCATCATTTGTATGATTAAATGTGGTATTTTCATGTTTTGTCAATATTGGAAGATTGCTGGAATGTGTGTTATATATCATGGACCTATGGAACTATGGATCTGTGATATTAGTTATGGGCCTACTAAATTTCCAACACTTTCATCTATTGGTGTGAATGTAGATGATGATAATAAGGTGGAAGTGTGCCTTCGTGGTTTAGGAGCTACACATAAGCAATTCAAAACTTGTATTCAGACTAGGGACAATATTCCAAATTTTGCTAATCTCATATCCATGTTGACTATTGAAGAAAAGAATGTTGGTGAGGACTCAAAGTCCCAAGGAAGACCTAGTTCTGAGCACATATTCTACTATGGCAGAGCTAGAGGTTTCAAAAGTGGAAGAGGAAACAATAACCAAGACCAAGGTCAAGATCAGAATCACTTAGGAGGTAGAGGACAGTTTCAAGGCAGAGGGAGCAAAAGAGGCCACAAAAATTTCCAAAGAAATGATTCAGGTAATGATAGTAAAGGATGCTAGAATTGTGGTAAACCTAGACATTTTGAAGGTGATTGTAGGTTGAAGAATCAAAATAACAGAAGGCATCAAACAACTATGCATCCACAAGTTTAGGTGATTCTGAGAAATTATTCATGGTCCAACATCACATGATGAATATGGCATCTACTAATGTTTCAAAATCAAATGGTAATGTCTGGTATGTTTTTTCAAGTGCTTCAAATCACATGAACAGAAATGGAGAATGGTTTAACAGTTTGCTGAAATCACCAATTCTTGGATATGTTGAAACAGGTGATGACATGTCACATCCTATTGACCATACAGGAAACATAGCATTGTCTATGGAGGATGGGAAGGTAAAACATTTTTCTGATGTGTTTCATGTTACAAATATAACAAAGAATCTAGTTTCTCTTGGGTTGACTAGGGATTACAAGTCAGGCTCAATGCTGATGGATTATATGTAGAAGAGTATAAGGATGGAAGATTGATTTCCAAAGGAAATAAAGTGGGTAGGATGTTCACCTTAAATGTGAAAATTATTGAAATGAATGCAACCATGTTTGCAAAAGGTGTAGGAGTTATTGTTGATATAGAGAACTCGCACAAACAAATTCGACATGCAAATTTCTCACAGTTGAAACTAATGTCATCAAAGGAGATTGTCAATTGACTACCAAATTTCAAGGTTGCAAATATGCAAACGATATGTGAAACATGTCAATTTGGTAAACAGTCAAGAGCATCATTTCCTCATGACAAGCATGTTGATGAGAATGTGCTACAAGTAGTACATACAGATGTTTGGGGTCTTGCAAAGACCACATCTATGGATAGTTGCAAGTTTTATGTTACTTTCATTGATGACCATACACGGAAAGTTTGGGTATATTTCATGAAAGAGAAGAGTGAGTTGTTCACTCACTTCTAGAGTTTTTAGGTTAGGGTGGAAAAGTAAATTGGGAAGTATATTCAAACATTAAGATCTGATGTAGGAGGTGAATACATGTCAAATGAGTTCAATATCTTTCTATAAATTCATGGAATCCAATGCAATGAAGGTAAATGCCACAATAGAATGGCATTTTTGAATGGAAAAATAGACATATTTCAAAAATAGCAAGATCCTTGATGGTTGACAAGAATATGCCTCATTGTTATGCTATATACATCATGAACTGAACTCTGATTATTGTTGTACATCAAGTTACACCCAAAGAGAAGTTTACAAGGAAAAAGCTAAACTTATCACATATGAAACTATTTGGCTATATTGGATATGTACATGTTATAGATGAGTTGAGGATGAAGCTTGACGTAAAAGTAGAAAAATGTATCTTCATTGGTACTCCCTTGAGCAAAAGGCATATAAATGTTATAACCTACTCACATGATAGATGAAGGTAAGTAGAAATATGGTGCTTGATGATATGTCAAGCTTCTCCGTAGATGCCAAAGAAGGACTTAATCTTGACTCAAATGACAAAGGAAATGCTAAAAAAGCAAGAGAAGAATCTCAACTTTTGAGTGGACTTGATGCATCACCAAGCAATATTCCCAACTCAAATCCATGGAGTGGAATATTGCATGGAAGTTTCAGTCCAACAAATTCAACAAATACATCAAACAAAGGTAAAGAAAAGCTTTTTGCTGGTAGTAAAACATCTACAGGTTTTGAAGATATTGATGGAGATTCAAGTGGTTCAGAAAAGAGACTTGATGAGGAGCTTGGATTTACCTTTGTGAAGACTCTGTTGAAGATAAATGTACAAGCTCATTTTCATATGAGCCATGCTTGGATAAATTTACCAAAGATAAAGATAAAGGAAAATTAGAGGAAAAAAGGAAAAACTAATAAAAGAAAAAATTCTAGTCAAAACTTCATGATGAGTAAGAGATACAATATCTTGCCTTGTAGTTAGTAGCATGTAGTGGAGAAAGTGGTGAGTTAACAAGAAGGCACAAACTTCTTCACATGCTCATTGGTTATAAAAGTGAAGTGGGAGCACATTCAAAACAAGGAGAGAAAGAGGCAAGAGCTCCCAGTAGTCGGATCTGGTCATTTTGTCATTTTGGCTTTCCTTAGACTCCTTCCAGCCGCACGTCAGTCTGTACACAGCTCTGTTGCAGAGCTCATACCTCAATGCATATGTAACCATTTTGAGCGTTTAAACATTAATTTGAAAGCTTATCTCGTTTACTTTCTGCATATCAAATATCTCTTTGAAAGCTTATGTACTTTGTGAGATATCAGTGAAAGAGTGAAGTCAAGTTTTTTAGTATACCTGCGTAGATAGGTAGTCTATTTTGGTCGGTTATGTTTCCCAACCAAAACATATCCAAATTGCATGCTTTTTATCTTGTTGGAAAGCTCTTTGCATCTACTTTTATTGTCTTAAATATCTCATTAAGATCATTTATATTATGTGAGATATCTATCAGATAGTAAAGTCTAGTTTTATAGCATACTTATATGTGCAGGTGGTCTATCTTGGTGAGTTGCGTTTCCTGATCAAAACTCATTCAAATTACTTGTTTTTTATCTTGTTGGAAAGCTATTTGTGTCTACTTTCTTTCTACCAAATATATTTCTAAAAGAATATATATTCAGAGAGTTATCAGTCCGAGAGTGAAGCTCAGTTCTTTAGCATATCTGTGTGGACAGGTAGTTCATCTTTGATAGTTGTGTTTCCTAATCAAAACTTGTCCAAATTAAGTCATTTATAGCTTGTTAGAAAGCCCTCTTTGTCTACTTTGATTGCTTAAAGTCTCAAGTCCATTTGCGTTTTGTATTGAGAGCAGCAAGCTATCCAAGGTGCAGATGTTTGTCCAAGTGCTGGACATACAAGGGTTCACTACACACTTCCATTGCACATAGGAGAACTCATTCTCCACAGTTGGTATCAGAGCAAACTTGGTGTTGAAGCTTCATCAACAGAGCTGGAGATAAAGAAAAGCAAAAGAGGAGCTATAAAACAAGGAGGAGCTTCACAAACGCAAGAGCAAAAGGACGATAACTATTCGAGGTAACTCTCAAAGTCTTTCATACTCTTCAATGGCTGACTTGGGTCAACAAGTAGAGAAGTTGGATAAGGATACCTATCTAGTGTGGAGGTTTAGAATGAACAACTACCTAATGGGCAAAGGCTTATGGGGTATTGTGAACGGCGATGATGCTCAACCTCAAATCAATCAAGCTATGGCCACCAAAGTCCAAAGGAGGCAAGCAAAAGAATGGGAGGAGAGGAATAAGAGAGTCATGTTCCTCATTTCGCAAGTCATTACTAATGCCATGGTAGGTCATATTCAACATCTAGTGAAAGCTAAGGATGCTGGGGAAGCTCTTCAAAGAATGTATTCAACAAATACCAAAGCTAGGAAACTTCAACTCAAGAATGAGTTGAACACAATCAAGAAAAGTTCGAGTCAATCCATAGCAGAATATACTTTGAAGATTAAGGAGCTAAGCGATGCTTTGGCTTCTATTGGCACAACGGTTGAAGATGAAGATCTTGTGTGTTATACTCTCAATGGGTTGAGAGAAGATGAAAGACGGAAGCCTTTTATAACTTCCATTAACTTGAAAGATGTATATCCAGGTTTTGAACAACTAATCCCTCATCTTGTCACAGAAGAGCTTAGCTTCGATGGTCCCAAAGGAAAGGACAGCCACAACCAAATGTTATATGCAGGTCAAGGCAAAGGAAGAAACTCAAGAGAAGGCTCAAGAGGAAAAGGAAGAGGTCACAACCACTCCAACTACAATCAAAACAATTCGGAAGACAACAAGGATGCATCATATGCCAACACACAAGGAAGAGGTCGAGGTAGAAGTAGAGGAAGAGGCCGAAGCTCCTACAATTCTCATAAAGGTATAACATGCTATCATTGTGGTAAAGTAGGACACTATGGTAGTGATTGTTGGCTGAAGAATGGAAGACCAAATGGAGGCAATCAAAGGAACCAAAGCAACTATGCAAGCATCTCAAGTGAAGGAAGCAAGGACACACTACTTGCAATGAGACATGAGTATAGAAGCTCTTGTGAAGATGATAAAAAATGGTACATTGATTCAGGTTGTAGTAACCATATGTCATGCCAAGGAAGTTTGTTCACTAATCTACAGGTACCAAGTGGAAAAGGATGTGTATAAACAGGTGATTATACTCAACACATGATTGAACATATTGGAGATATAAGGCTTGGAGATACAAGTAGAGCAAAGGTACTATCTAATGTTCTTCATGTTCCTACAATTTCAAAGAACTTGATTTCAGTAGGACAAATGGTAGAGAAGGGTTATCATGTCATATTCAATGAGAATGGGTGCTTCATAAAGAATCCAAAGGAAGGCTTCAAGGTCATTGCTGGAGGTAGAAGAGAAGGAAGGATGTTCACTTTGGATGTCCAACATCCACATGGAAAGGTCATGTACATTCAATGTGGGAACAAGAAGATTTCAGAGCTGGACTTATGGCACAAAAGAATAGGACACATCAACATTCCAAAGCTGAAGGACATGAGCAAACATGAAGTGGTAAGAGGTCTTCCAAAATTTAATAGCATTGGACTACATGAGTTCTGTGAAGCTTGTCAACTAGGAAAGCAAACGAGGCAGCCATTCAAGAGGAGCAATTATGTGGCTCCAAATGTCTTGGACTTGATACATACGGATGTATGGGGACCAACCCAAGAGGCATCAATGGCTGGTAATAGATTTTTTGTCACCTTCATTGATGATCACTCAAGAAAGGTATGGCTGTTTTGTATGAAGCAAAAATCAGAGGTGTTTTCTATATTCAAAAGATTCAAAGTTGAAGTTGAAAAGGAAACAGGAAGGTCTATCAAAACCTTAAGGTCCGATGGTGGAGGAGAATACTTCTCCAAAGAATTTTCAGATTTTCTACAAGAGAATGGAATCAAAAGGCAAATCACTTGTAGGTACACACCACAACAAAATGGAGTAGCTGAGAGGAAAAATAGGCAAATTGCTAAAATTGCAAGATGCATGCTCAACGAGATGAAGGTACCATTGTACTATTGGGCTGAAGCTACCACAACCGCAATTTACTTGATGAATAGGTGCGCAACATTGGGAATACATCACTTGACTCCAGAAGAGGTATATTCCGATAAGAAACCTGACCTTACACACCTCAAAGTGTTTGGATGTGTTTGCTTTGTTCACATTCCACAAGAAGTTAGAACAAAGATGGAACCAAGATAAAAAAAATGCATCTTCATCGGCTACTCGATGGAGCAAAAAGGATACAAGTGTTACAACCCTAGAACAAAGGAATTAAGAGTCTCGCGAGATGTGGTCTTTGATGGACTAAGACCATGGTATGGAAAGGAAAAGATTCTTGAAGAAGATTGTGATGATTATGCAGGAACAAATCAAAGAGAAGTTCGACAATCAAGCACAAAGGCTTCAGGTCCAGAGGCATCTACATCAAATGAAGAATGTTCAACATGAAGGGGGAGCCATTCTTTGTCTCCAAATTCAGCTCATAGTAGAGCCAAAAATGCAAGTGCTACTCCAAACAGTGAGGTAGATGCAAGTGAAGAAGAATATGAAGAGGTAATCACTCCGATGGTAAAGCTAAATAGGTTAAAGAAGCAACTCTCTAAAGGCAATGAAAGAGGATCTTCAAGGACAAGGTATCCAACTCAAAGGTTGAGTTATGATAGTTTTATGGCGACACATTTTGCATACATGATGCAGGTTATCAAAGACAAAGAGCCTGAGACATATGAAGAAGCTTGCACACAAAAGGAATGGAAGCAAGCTATGAAAGAGGAGATCAAAGCTCTTAAAGATAATCACACATGGGAGCTAGTGCCAAAGAAAGAAGGTATGAAGATTGTTCCCAACAAATGGGTGTTTAAAGTAAAGAGGAATGCTGATGGTTCACTAGGTAGATATAAAGCTAGATTAGTTGCCAAAGGATTTAAACAAACACAAGGCATAGATTATGATGAAGTTTTCAGCTCCGTTGCAAAGATGGGAACTATCGGAACCTTAATAGCAATTGGTGCTTCAAGGAGCTGGCCATTATATCAACTCGACATCAAAAATGCCTTTCTCCATGGAGAACTACAAGAAGAGGTATACATGAGTCAACCGGTTGGATTTGAAGATGAAAACCATCCAGATTTTGTTTGCAGGTTGAAGAAGGCACTTTATGGCTTGAAGCAAGCACCAAGAGCATGGAATCAGAGATTGGTAGAGTATCTAACTAAGTGTGGATACAACCCAAGTAGTGCATATCCTTCGTTGTACATGAAGAAGGAAGAAAATAGTGAGGTATATATTTGCATATATGTCCATGACCTCATCATAATAGGAAACGATGTTACAGGGATTAAAGATATCAAAAGGAAGCTTGGTAAGGAGTTTAAAATTTTAGATCTTGGGGAGCTGAAATATTTTTTAGGAATTGAAGTTGTTTATGGAAAGAGTGCATCTACTTGATGCAAAGGAAGTACTTGTTGGATGTTCTTTTCAGATTTGGAATGAGTGAATGCAAACCACTCACTCAACCCATGGACACAAATACAAAGATTTGTTCAAATGATGGAGAACCATTGGAAGATGTAACGACATACAGAAGAATTGTAGGATCATTGATCTATGCATACATTACAAGACCTGATTTGTCTTATGTTGTTGGTGTACTTTCTCAGTTTATGCAAGCCCCGACCAGTGAACACTTAAATTCAGCCAAGCGAGTGTTGAGATACATAAAGCATACAGTTAATCATGCTTTGTTTTACAAGTTTGATGAAGAATTGCAGGTCAAAGGCTTTAGTGATGCTGATTGGGCAGGCTCAAAGGAAGATAGAAGATCAACCTCAGGTTATGTGTTCATGATAGGAAGCAAACCTATCACGTGGAGCTCAAAGAAACAACCTACTATTGCACTTTCATCTATGGAGGCTGAATACAGAGGACTAGAATTTGCCACATGTGAAGCAATGTGGATTGAAAAGATTTTGGTTGATCTTGGAGTGCAAGTTGGAACCATCCCTATATATGGTGATAACATGTCAAGTATCTACTTGGCAAGCAATCCTATGTTTCATGCAAGGAGCAAGCACATAGAGGTCCACTACCATTATGTAAGGGAGAAGGTGTTGAGCAAAGATGTGGAGATAAAGTTCATTAGAACCAAAGAGCAGGTTGTAGATATTTTTACAAACTTCTTGGATGCTTCTAAACTCAAAGGCTTCAAGGATGTGATAAATTTGCAGGACATGGATGAACATAACTCCCAAATGAGCTTGAGGGGGAGTGTTAAAGATAAATGTACAAGCTCATTTTCATATGAGCCATGCTTGGATAAATTTACCAAATATAAAGATAAAGGAAAATTAGAGGAAAAAAGGAAAAAATAATAAAAGAAAAAATTCTAGTCAAAACTTCATGATGAGTAAGAGATACAATATCTTGCATTGTAGTTAGTAGCATGTAGTGGAGAAAGTGGTGAGTTAAGAAGAAGGCACAAACTTCTTCACATGCTCATTGGTTATAAAAGTGAAGTGGGAGCACATTCAAAACAAGGAGAGAAAGAGGCAAGACCTCCCACTAGTCGGATCTGGTCATTTTGTCATTTTGTCTTTCCTTAGACTCCTTCCAATCGCACGTCAGTTTGTACACAGCTCTGTTGCAGAGCTCATACCTCAGTGCATATGTAACCATTTTGTGCGTTTAAACATTAATTGGAAAGCTTATCTCGTTTACTTTTTTCATATCAAATATCTCTTTGAAAGCTTATGTACTTTGTGAGATATCAGTGAAAGAGTGAAGTCCAGTTTTTCAGTATACCTATGTAGATAGGTAGTCTATTTTGGTCGGTTATGTTTCCCAACCAAAACATATCCAAATTGCATGCTTTTTATCTTGTTGGAAAGCTCTTGGCATCTATTTTCATTTTCCTAAATATCTCATTGATATCATTTATATTATGTGAGATATCTGTCAGATAGTAAAGTCTAGTTTTATAGTGTACTTATATGTGCAGGTGCTCTATCTTGGTGAGTTGCGTTTCCTGATCAAAAATCATTCAAATTACTTGTTTTTTTTCTTGTTGGAAAGCTATTTGTGTCTTCTTTCTTTGTACCAAATATCTTTCTCAAAGAATATATATTCAGAGAGTTATCAGTCCGAGAGTGAAGCTCAGTTCTTTAGCATATCTGTGTGGACATGTAGTTCATCTTTGACAGTTGTGTTTCCTAATCAAAACTTGTCCAAATTAAGTCATTTATAGCTTGTTAGAAAGCCCTCTTTGTCTACTTTGATTGCTTAAAGTCTCAAGTCCATTTGAGTTTTGTATTGAGAGTAGCAAGCTATCTAAGGTGCAGATGTTTGTCCAAGTGTTGGACATACAAGGATTCACTACACACTTCCATTGCACATCGGAGAACTCATTCTCCACAGTTGGTATCAGAGCAAACAAGGTGCTGAAGCTTCATCAACAGAGTTGGAGATAAAGAAAAGCAAAAGAGGAGCTATAAAACAAGGAGGAGCTTCACAAACGCAAGAGCAAAAGGACAATAACTATTCGAGGTAACTCTCAAAGTCTTTCATACTCTTCAATGGCTGACTTGGGTCAACAAGTAGAGAAGTTGGATAAGGATAACTATCCAGTGTGGAGGTTTAGAATGACCAACTACCTAATGGGCAAAGGCTTATGGGGTATTGTGAACGGCGATGATGCTCAACCTCAAATCAATCAAGCTATGGCCACCGAAGTCCAAAGGAGGCAAGCAAAAGAATGGGAGGAGAGGAATAGGAGAGTCATGTTCCTCATTTCACAAGTCATTACTAATGCCATGGTAGGTCATATTCAACATCTAGAGAAAGCTAAGGATGCTTGGCAAGCTCTTGAAAGAATGTATTCAACAAATACCAAAGCTAGGAAACTTCAACTCAAGAATGAGTTGAACACAATCAAGAAAAGTTCGAGTCAATCCATAGCTGAATATACTTTGAAGATTAAGGAGCTAAGCGATGCTTTGGCTTCTATTGGCACAATGGTTGAAGATGAAGATCTTGTGTGTTATACTCTCAATGGGTTGAGAGAAGATGAAAGATGGAAGCCTTTTATAACTTCCATTAACTTGAAAGATGTATATCCAGGTTTTGAACAACTAATCCCTCATCTTGTCACAGAAGAGCTTAGCTTCCGTGGTCCCAAAGGAAAGGACAGCCACAAGCAAATGTTATATGCAGGTCGAGGCAAAGGAAGAAACTCAAGAGGAGGCTCAAGAGGAAAAGGAAGAGGTCACAACCACTCCAACTACAATCAAAACAATTCGGAAGACAACAAGGATGCATCAAATGCCAACACACAAGGAAGAGGTCGAGGTAGAGGTAGAGGAAGAGGCCGAAGCTCCTACAATTCTAATAAAGGTATAACATGCTATCATTGTGGTAAAGTAGGACACTATGGTAGTGATTGTTGGCTGAAGAATGGAAGACCAAATGGAGGCAATCAAAGGAACCAAAGCAACTATGCAAGCACCTCAAGTGAAGGAAGCAAGGACACACTACTTGCAATGAGACATGAGTATAGAAGCTCTTGTGAAGATGATAAAAAATGGTACATTGATTCAGGTTGTAGTAACCATATGTCATGCCAAGGAAGTTTGTTCACTAATCTACAGGTACCAAGTGGAAAAGGATGTGTTGAAACAGGTGATGATACTCAACACATGATTCAACATATTGGAGATATAAGGCTTGGAGATAGAAGTAGAGCAAAGGTACTATCTAATGTTTTTCATGTTCCTACAATTTCAAAGAACTTGATTTCAGTAGGACAAATGGTAGAGAAGGGTTATCATGTCATATTCAATGAGAATGGGTGCTTCATAAAGAATCCAAAGGAAGGCTTCAAGGTCATTGCTGGAGGTAGAAGAGAAGGAAGGATGTTCACTTTGGATGTCCAACATCCACATGGAAAGGTCATGTACATTCAATGTGGGAACAAGAAGATTTCAGAGCTGGACTTATGGCACAAAAGAATAGGACACATCAACATTCCAAAGCTGAAGGACATGAGCAAACATGAAGTGGTAAGAGGTCTTCCAAAATTTAATAGCATTGGACTACATGAGTTCTGTGAAGCTTGTGAACTAGGAAAGCAAACGAGGAAGCCATTCAAGAGGAGCAATTATGTGGCTCCAAATGTCTTGGACTTGATACATACGGATGTATGGGGACCAACCCAAGAGGCATCAATGGCTTGTAATAGATTTCTTATCACCTTCATTGATGATCACTCAAGAAAGGTATGGCTGTTTTGTATGAAGCAAAAATCAGAGGTGTTTTCTATATTCAAAAGATTCAAAGTTGAAGTTGAAAAGGAAACAAGAAGGTCTATCAAAACCTTAAGGTCCGATGGTGGAGGAGAATACTTCTCCAAAGAATTTTTAGATTTTAAGAGAATGGAATCAAAAGGCAGTTCACTTGTAGGTACACACCACAACAAAATGGAGTAGCTGAGAGGAAAAATAGGCAAATTGCTGAAATTGCAAGATGCATGCTCAACGAGATGAAGGTACCATTGTACTATTGGGTTAAAGCTACCACAACCGCCATTTACTTGATGAATAGGTGCACAACATCGGGAATACATCACTTGACTCCAGAAGAGGTATATTCCGGTAAGAAACCTGACCTTACACACCTCAAAGTGTTTGGATGTGTTTGCTTTGTTCACATTCCACAAGAAGTTAGAACAAAGATGGAACCAAGATCAGAAAAATGCATTTTCATCGGCTACTCGATGAAGCAAAAAGGATACAAGTGTTACAACCCTAGAACAAAGGAATTAAGAGTCTCGCGAGATGTGGTCTTTGATGGACTAAGACCATGGTATGGAAAGGAAAAGATTCTTGAAGAAGATTGTGATGATTATGCAGGAACAAATCAAAGAGAAGTTCAACAATCAAGCACAAAGGCTTCAGGTCCAGAGGCATCTACATCAAATGAAGAATGTTCAACATGGAGGGGGAGCCATTCTTTGTCTCCAAATTCAGCTCATAGTAGAGCCAAAGATGCAAGTGCTACTCCAAACAGTGAGGTAGATGCAAGTGAAGAAGAATATGAAGAGGTAATCACTCCGATGGTAAAGCTAAATAGGTTAAAGAAGCAACTCTCTAAAGGCAATGAAAGAAGATCTTCAAGGACAAGGTATCCAACTCAAAGGTTGAGTTATGATAGTTTTATGGCGACACATTTTGCATACATGATGCAGGTTATCAAAGACAAAGAGCCTGAGACATATGAAGAAGCTTGAACACAAAAGGAATTGAAGCAAGCTATGAAAGAGGAGATCAAAGCTCTTAAAGATAATCACACATGGGAGCTAGTGCCAAAGAAAGAAGGTATGAAGATTGTTCCAAACAAATGGGTGTTTAAAGTAAAGAGGAATGCTGATGGTTCACTAGGTAGATATAAAGCTAGATTAGTTGCCAAAGGATTTAAACAAACACAAGGCATAGATTATGATGAAGTTTTCAGCTCCGTTGCAAAGATGGGAACTATTCGAACCTTAATAGCAATTGGTGCTTCAAGGAGCTGGCCATTATATCAACTTGACATCAAAAATGCCTTTCTCAATGGAGAACTACAAGAAGAGGTATACATGAGTCAACCGGTTGGATTTGAAGATGAAAACCATCCAGATTTTGTTTGCAGGTTGAAGAAGGCACTTTATGGCTTGAAGCAAGCACCAAGAGCATGGAATCAGAGATTGGTAGAGTATCTAACTAAGTGTGGATACAACCCAAGTAGTGCAGATCCTTCGTTGTACATGAAGAAGGAAGAAAATAGAGAGGTATATATTTGCGGATATGTCCATGACCTCATCATAATAGGAAACGATGTTACAGGGATTAAAGATATCAAAAGGAAGCTTGGTAAGGAGTTTAAAATTTCAGATCTTGGGGAGCTGAAATATCTTTTAGGAATTGAAGTTGTTTATGGAAAGAGTGGCATCTACTTGATGCAAAGGAAGTACTTGTTGGATGTTCTTTTCAGATTTGGAATGAGTGAATGCAAACCACTCACTCAACCCATGGACACAAATACAAAGATTTGTTCAAATGATGGAGAACCATTGGAAGATGTAACGACATATAGAAGCATTGTAGGATCATTGATCTATGCATACATTACAAGACCTGATTTGTCTTATGTTGTTGGTGTACTTTCTCAGTTTATGCAAGCCGCAACAAGTGAACACTTAAATTCAGCCAACAAGTGTTGAGATACATAAAGCATACAGTTAATCATGCTTTGTTTTACAAGTTTGATGAAGAATTGCAGGTCAAAGGCTTTAGTGATGTTGATTGGGCAGGCTCAAAGGAAGATAAGATCAACCTCAGGTTATGTGTTCATGATAGGAAGCAAACCTATCATGTGGAGCTCAAAGAAACAACCTACTATTGCACTTTCATCTATGGAGGCTGAATACAGAGGACTAGAATTTGCCACATGTGAAGCAATGTGGATTAAAAAGCTTTTGGCTGATCTTGGAGTGCAAGTTGGAACCATCCCTATATATGGTGATAACATGTCAAGTATCTACTTGGCAAGCAATCCTATGTTTCATGCAAGGAGCAAGCACATAGAGGTCCACTACCATTATGTAAGGGAGAAGGTGTTGAGCAAAGATGTGGAGATAAAGTTCATTAGAACCAAAGAGCAGGTTGTAGATATTTTTACAAACTTCTTGGATGCTTCTAAACTCAAAGGCTTCAAGGATGTGATAAATTTGCAAGACATGGATGAAGATAACTCCCAAATGAGCTTGAGAGGGAGTGTTGAAGGTAAATGTACAAGATCATTTTCATATGAGCCATGCTTGGATAAATTTACCAAATATAAAGATAAAGGAAAATTAGAGGAAAAAAGGAAAAAATAATAAAAGAAAAAAGTCTGGTCAAAACTTCATGATGAGTAAGAGATACAATATCTTGCCTTGTAGTTAGTAGCATGTAGTGGAGAAAGTGGTGAGTTAAGAAGAAGGCACAAACTTCTTCACATTCTCATTGGTTATAAAAGTGAAGTGGGAGCACATTCAAAACAAGGAGAGAAAGAGGCAAGAGCTCCCAGTAGTCGGATCTGGTCAATTTCTCATTTTGGCTTTCCTTAGACTCCTTCCAGTCGCACGTTAGTTTGTACACAGCTCTATTGCAACGCTCATATCGTATGTAACCATTTTGTGCATTTAAAAATTCATTGGAAAGATACTTTTTACATATCGAATATCTCTTTGAAAGCATCTGTACTTTGTGAGATAACAGTGAAAGAGTCAAGTCATGTTTTTTAGTATACCTGTGTAGATAGGTAGTCTATTTTGGTTGGTTATGTTTCCCAACCAAAACATATCCGAATTGCATGATTTTTGTCTTGTTGGAAAGCTCTTGGCATCTACTTTTAGTGTCCGAAATATCTCATTGATATCATTTATATTCTGTGAGATATATGTCAGATAGTAAAGTCCAGTTTTATAGTGTACTTATATGTGCAGGTGGTCTATCTTGGTGAGTTGAGTTTCCTGATCAAAACTCATAGAAATTACTTGTTTTTTACCTTGTTGGAAAGCTATTTGTGTCTACGTTCTCTGTAGCAAATATCTTTTTCAAAGGATATATATTCAGAGAGTTATCAGTCCGAAAGTGAAGCTCAGTTCTTTAGCATATCTGTGTGGACAGGTAGTTCATCTTTGATAGTTGTGTTTCCTAATCAAAACTTGTCCAAATTAAGTCATTTATAGCTTGTTAGAAAGATCTCGTTGTCTACTTTGATTCCCTAAAGTCTCAAGTCCATTTGAGTTTTGTATTAGGAGTAGCAATCTATCTAAGGTGCAGATTTTTGTCCAAGTGCTGGACATACAAGGGTTCACTACACACTTCCGTTGGGCATAGGAGAACTCATTCTCCATAGACTTCAGGAGTAATAAAGACACATGCAAATGATACAAGGAGAAGTGGCCTAGGACCAAGAATCACTAGGAGGATGCAGAATTCAATGCAACGATTGATGTATGATAGTTACGTGGCTTGTCATTGTGCCTTCATGACCAAGGTAATACAAGATGTTGAACCTTCTTGTTTTGAAGATGCTAATGCAGATTGGGAGAAAGCTATGGATGAGGAGATGGCTGCACTTTATGGAAATAAAACATGGAAGCTGCTTCCATTGTCGCAAGGAAAGAAACCCATAGGCTGCAAGTGGGTTTATAAGGTAAAGCACAATGTTGATGGTAGCATAAGCAGGTTTTAAGGCACAATTGGTAGCAAAAGGATATGAACAAACTTAATGGCCTTGATTATGAAGAAACATTCGGCATTATAGCTAAAATTTCTATTGTCATAGCACTTGTTGCATTAGCTACATCAAAAGGATGCAATTTGCATCAGATGGATGTGAATAATGCTTTCTTACATGGTGAGTTACAGGAAGAAGTATACATGCACCAACCACAAGGATATGCATATTCATAGAACCCAAAATATGTTTGTAGGTTTCAAAAGGCTTTCTATGGGCTTAAACAAGCCCCTCATGCTTTGCATGCAAGGATTGTTGGTTACTTAACCAACATTGGATTTTCTGTGTGTGATGCAGATCATTCATTATATACAAGGAAGGGTGATGATGGCATCACAATTGTGACTATTTATGTTGATGGCTTGATTCTAGGAGGCAATAATGAAGAAAACACTAAAGAGGTAAAGCAACTCCTTATGCAAGAATTTGACATGAAAGATCTTGGTGTGCTGTGATATTTTTTGGGCATTGAGTTTATACATATAGAAATAGGTTTATGGATGTCACAAAGACAATATGCCTTGAGTATGTTGCAAAAGTATGGTATGGATGATTGTAAGCCAATCTCTACGCCATTAGATCAAAATTTGAACTTGGATACTATATTAGATGAAGCATTGGAAAACGCTACTATGTATAGGAAAATTGTGGGAAGCTTGATATATATCTCACAATTACAAGGTCTAATCTAAGCAGCATGGTTGGACTTGAAAGTCAATTTATGCAATTTTGAGGAAACCACATTTAGATGCTCTTGTGCACTATACGTTATGTGAATGCTTCTTTGGATCATGCATTGTTTTATGAAGCTGGTGTAGATTTGCAAGTTCATGGATACACCAATGTAGATTGGATTGGTAGTATTCCAGATAGAAGATCTACTAGTCACTTTCTATTCTCACTTGGGAGTGCAGCTATTACATGGATTAGCAAGAAGCAACCCATCGTTGCTTTCTCAAGTACAGAGGATGAGTATAGAGGTGTTGCAACAGTAGCATGTCAATCATGATAGTTAGAGATGCTACTTGCCGATTTAGGTGTGGAAGTGCAAAAGATTATCATCATCTATTGTGATAATCTTAGTAGCATTCAGTTAGCACAAAATCATGTTTTTCATGCTAGAACAAATAATATCAAGGTACACTATCACTTCATCAGAGAGAAGGCGTTAGTAGATGATATTGATCTTGTTTATGTGAGCATAGATGAGCAGGTTGCTGATATTTTCACTAAAGCACTTGGAGCAGAGAAGCTGAAGAATTTTTGAAAGATGCTTGGATTAGAGGACATGATGTTGAGCTTGAGGGGAAGTGTTGAGATATCAAGCTCAATATGTGATGATCAAGGATGACACGTATCGGTTTTTCATTTCTCTGATGTGTATAGTGGTCTCATAGGTATATGTCAGGGATACTTTAGTGAGCTTTACTAGATTCATCTATTGAGAATGATGGTACACTTGTTTCTTTCTATCTCAATTAGTAGCAGAAATTGGTTTTTTCCTTATGTATTGTTCTTTATATATTGCACTAGTACCTCCAAAGGTTGTGCCAACCAAGTATGTAGAAGAAAGCATAGAAAGGACTATCATCCTAACTAAAGCGGCAATGGTAGAAACTAGTCCTAGATATACAAAGACATACCTAGAAGATAGGAATGAATATCCAAAAGATGCATACACTGAGGGTAAGTGGTATCAAGAAGAAACCTACTATCATATGAACATTAGCTAAAATCCCACTTGGATTGATTAGTCTAGTGTAGGAATTCACTACGTAGAGAAACGAATTGTCCGACAACAATGCACAAAAGTTGCACCTACTCCTAAATGTCCATGTTGGAGATGTGGTGGTGACCACGTCTTGAAGAACTTCCCTAATCCATCTGGAGCCTTTACCTATAAGAATGAAGGCTTTTGTGGGGATTGTGGGAAAGAAAATTGATTAAAGGCTACCCCCAAAACCCTCAAAATGCTGCACACATACCATAAAAAATGGTAAAGATTATGGAAATGGATACTGAATCTGAAGGATAAGTGCCTCTTCAAGCAGTAAAATGGGCCCAAGCTGAAGGTCAAGCTAAGGAATAAGAGGCCGAGTAGTCCAATGAGGAATATGATTCTTCACCTCCTCAATCCCTCAATCTAGAACCATTTGGGGAAAAGAAGAAGAAGAAAAGAAACTTCACTTCGAAGCAACACAAAGAGAAAACTAGCAAAGAATGGAAAAAGAAAGTACAAATCCTTGAAAAGGAGATACAAGCGGGATGCATTGAAATTTTTGTGGAAAAATCAATAGCATCCAATAGTAAGCAAGCCTTTGAGAAAAAAGAGTGGGTTTTGTACTTGCAGATCGACTCCCTGTGGACTTAGAAGTTATGTTCAAAGCCTGTGAGGCTCAAGCAAAAAGTATTCCTAATGTAGAAAAATACAAATTAGAGAAAGAGGGGCTTATCATGTGCAAACAACTCATTGATCTATCATACAAAATTCTTGAAGAAGTTAGCCTACTTAGGGAGAAAACACACACAACTATAGATCAAAAGCCCATCCTCACTTTTGTGATGGATCAAGAGCTAAACTTCTCTCACACAAAACCTAGTAAAGGAAAATAGTAAAAAAAAAAAGCCCCATGACAGTAGAGTTATCCCATATTCAGTCAAATATTTGCCTCTATCAAAGATCCAGTTTATTTTCCGCAATGTTTCAAGGATGAAGAATTTGAACCTCATGGCTAGTTGTAAATCTTAGCAACCATGGCCATTTTTGTTAATGAGAACACTCTAACAGAGTATTGCAATGCAGAACGATGATCTTAATGATATGTTCATGGTATTGGTCTTTTAGGAAATTAAGGAAGGAGAGCCATTTTTTGTTCAAGATGAGAGTTCAGATGATAAGGACTTGATTTTTGTTCATATGGACTCTAAGTTTAATTTTAAAAACTAGTTGCTGAAACATGTCCATGGCAATGATTGTATTATGGATCCAATCAACTTCACATAACCGTTGTCAAGGGGCATGATCGGAGACCATGGGGCGGATCAAAACCAAATTTACAATGGTCTCACTAGGTGCCTACACATGGGGTGCTTATTCAGTGTCACTTAGGTCAAGAGATGTGATCAGGTTTAATGAAGTGTTATTGTGACCATATGGCTATGCGGCTTGATACATAGATAGGCCATAATCGTATGACTGTGAGACTAAGGTTTAGCTAGTAATGGGATCTTTTATGAACTGTTCAATAGGGATAGTTGTGTTTTTAGATCTATTAGGGATACTACTTAATGGAGTGGATCTATCATAAGGATCACCGGCATCCATTAACATATTAGAACTTAGACAAGTGAACTAGATATTCAAAATAAGGGAAAGATAAAGAGATATGATTAAGATAGAAGTAATCCTATACAAAAGAGAAATGCTTTTATACAATTTTTAACAAGTGATAAACCACCAATCTGAACCAAGAATAGGGTAAAACCTATACAAATACTCTAATGTAAAGTTCTAATACAAGATTAAGCTTAAAGAAATTAATTTTGAAAGTTGTAGGAAGTAGTGCGATACAAGATTAAGCTTAAAGAAATTAATTTTTAAAGTTGTAGGAAGTAGTGCGTATGCAACTCCTAAATTCTGATCTCAATTACTCGACAATAATGCTCAAGAAAAAGCATTCGAAAAAAAAAATCCATAAGTATTTTCATGACAATTTAAAACACTCGTGTTTTTTATTAAATACATTCTGTTTTTACTTTTATGCATAAAGATTTTTTTTTCATATATTTGCATATATCATTACACACATACCTTTGCAGCTTATGCATTTTCTACACATTTTTATTATTTTCAATACATAACATTCAAATTACATCATTTCACAATTATAATTGGAAGAAGATAACAAAGCAATAAACTTTAGGCATGGAAGTACACTATATACGAAAATAAGATTATTGAGTCAATGAAGGCATTAGTAGGAATCGTGATAGCAGACTGTGGCATTATCATCCAAAACGTTTTCAAAAATAGGAAAGAGACAATTCTTATCGAGAAAAATTAATATGCATTGTATAATCTGTTGTGCATTTATTTGTTGTTTGCAGCATTTGAGTGAAAACATATTGCTGCGTAACAAAAGCTTAACTTATTTTTGGGGTTCTACTCTATGAGTTCAACAGAGTACAATATCCAAACCAAGTATGAAAAGGGAGCAGTATCTGTTGTCAAAAGACTTCTTGTATCAGAGGTGACTTTCAATAAGTTAAATATACATAATATTCTTATTCACCAACTAGTGAGCTAATGATCCAACTTATTACATGATCTGCAATCAAGAATATGGCATAGACACATACTTCCAAAGGTGCACTTTTCATTAAACAAAAGTTGAAAAATTAGTGAAGCATTCAAATGGCATCAAGACAACACCTGAACAGATTTAACAATCATCATCATAATATCTAACACAGTTTTTAGGAACTCTGTTTCAAGATAAGTTGGATTTACGTATTTAAGGGCACCAAAGAATTCATGCAAAAAATATATGCACACACACACACATATATATATACACGCATTCTCTCAAAGTTATACACATTTTTGCTTATTCCACATGCTTATATTCATATGCATACTTATCAACATACACATGTTCTCATTACTCTTTATACACATGTATGTGTCTTTTTATTAATATTACTTATGTATGGTTACATACATGCTGATTCCTACTTAGTAATATTCACATATAAATATACATGCGATTGCCTGGTTTCATGCATACATTATACATGCATTTCTTTATACATATGTATATATATACATTCATACATTCTTACTTAGATTTTCTCATGCATTCATACATGCGGATGTACAACTCTCACGTATACACATTTATACTTATGCATGCATGTTCTCATAAACACCTGCTTAACATTATGCACATGCACATGCATTCAGCACATCTATACATGCATGCACATATGCATTCTCATATACATATGCACTCATACATATGCTTGCATATACTTGCATCATTTACTTATATAGATACACATGCATATTTAGTAATACCCATACATTCATGCATTCCTACTAACATACACTTATATTTGTGTTTGTGCATACTTATGAGCCTATGTTAGCACTCAAGGTCAGTAATGAGGCACAAGAACGTGTTGAAGAAGCAGACACATAAGAAGAAGGAGCATGCAAGGAGATCCAAGAAGCATATGTCACATTTTCAAAAGAAATCCCTTTAAAAATAGTGATTTTGATCATTAAAAAACATTGTAAATATCATTTCATATCTTTGCAACTCCATTTTGTTCAAGCCGAGGAGTCCTCGAGGTTGAGGAGTATTCGAAGTATCTACCTAAAAATTTTTATAATTTTTAAACTCCGTTTGAGCCCTCAAATAAGCCCTGGAACCTAATTTTTATCTAGGCCATACACTAGGTCTGGACAGGGCCAAAACTAGTCAAAAAACTATAAAAAGAACTAGAGAGCTCATTTTGGGGGTCAGCTTTTTAGTAGTTCATTGAGCTTTTCTTTTGAGAGATTGGAGATTTTGTAAGAGAGTTCTTGTGCAATTGAAGCTTTCTATTGTTCCTCTCTTTGATCTTGCCTTGTGTGCATCTCAATGTGTGCATGTATGTGCTTGTCACTCACATTTGCTCACTACAATTGCTCACAATCTTCATATCCTCCTCACATCTCCACGGATTGACAAGTAAAGGAGGTGGTTCTTATGCTTGAGCTACAACAAATTTTGGTGTCGTTGCCGGGGAGCGTCACTCGAGGATGAGCGTTGTGACAATAAGATCGTACATTTGTGACGTTGGAAGGTAAAAAATAGTCATTTTTTGTTCATTTTCTGATTTTTCTTCTCCATCTTCATCATCATTATCATCACCATCTTCATCCATCTTCATCTTCAAGGAAATTTTTTTGTTTTTGACTGCATGTTCATCATGTTTTTGTTTTAGATTTGTGACATTGGAAGGTAAAAAATAGTCATTTTTTGTTTGTTTTGTGATTTTTCTTCTCCAATTTCATCATCATCCATCTTCATCTTGAGAGAATTTTTTTGTTTTTGAGTGCATGTTCATCATTTTCACATTATTTCTCATATGTGGGAGTGCAAGAATGATCTAGGAAGTGCTTGGGAGTGCATGCGCTTGTGTTTTTCATGATTTTTTGCTCATTTGCGGCTCAGTGCAAAAATTCAAAATTCTTGCTTAAAAACTTAGAAAATTACAACGTTCTCAGAAAATCATGATTCTTTGGAATTCAAATTTTTTTCCTGCCTAAAATGTTTTGAGAAAATCATGATTCTCTGGAATTGTGCATTTTGAGAAAATCTCGATTCTATGGACTTAGAAAATTTGAGAAAATTGTTATTCTCTAGACTTAAGAAAATTGAGAAATTCGTGATTTTCTGTATTTTGGAGTTTGAGAAAATCGCAATTCTCTCGACTTGGCATTTGAGACAAATCTAATTCTCTGGACTTAGGAAAATTGAGAAATTCACGATTCTTTGCATTTTGGAGTTTGAGAAAATCACAATTCTCCAGACTTGGGATTTGAGAAAATTGTGATTCTCTAGACTTAGAAAATTTGAGAAATTCACGATTCTCTACATTTTGGAGTTTGAGAAAATTGTGATTCTCTGGACTTGGCATTTGAGAAAATTGTGATTCTCTAGACTTGGGAACTTGAGAAATTCACGATTCTCTGCTTGGTGATTTTGAGAAAGTCGCAATTTCTTGGATAGTGATTTTGAGAAAATTGTGATTTCTTAGACTTACCAATTTGAGAAATTTGCGATTCTTAGCTTGGTAGATTTTGAGAAAGTCGCGATTTCTTGGACTTAAAGATTTGAGAAATTCGCGATTCTTTGCTTGGTAGATTTTGAGAAAATTGCAATTTCTTGGACTTAGTGACTCTGAGAAAATCGTGATTTCTTGGACTTTGCTTTTGAGAAAATCGCAATTCTCTAGAATTGGGAACTTGAAAAATTCGTGATTCTCTGCTTGGTGATTTTGAGAAAATTGCGATTCTCTAGTTGTTGCACTTTTTAGGAAACATGACTTTCTAGCTACCTGATTTGCAAAAAATCACAATTCTCAGAGAGGTCTTGTTTTCTTGTTTTGACCCCCATAAGGTGATTGGACATAACTTTCTCATACAAACTCCGTTTTGAGTGATTTTGAGCTCGTTATAAATATGGTATTTTGAAGTTGACCCTCAAGTGCGAGTAGGAATTAAGGGAGCTCTAGAACTTTTTTCCAGAAATACAAGGGGAAAAAGCAGGTCTTGGAGATACCTGAATGCAATGGTCTATGAAAAAGAGAAATCTATAAAAGAACAAGTAATTGATTCAAAAGAACATTGCAACATGGTTGTACTTGGGAAAATTGGGACTAGTAGACAAAGCTTATGAACCTTAGGTCAGGTAGACACATAGGGGGGGATAGACAGAGCATCAAATCATCTAGAGCTAGTGTAAAGCACCCAGCTAGTTCATGGGCACAACAACTTAGCGATTATTCATACGTGCTAAGTTCGAAAATAGTGATTCAAAAATATCCTTTAGTATGGAGAGACCAACAAGTAGCTCAAGAGCTACCTACCTACAGACACCAAAAGGTCCCTATAAGACACAACTGGAATATATAAGGACCAACCAATTAGGTGCACGCATCTATGAGGATGATCTGAGGTGATCAGTTGTCCAACTCAAAAATCCTGATCAACCCTTTGGACTTGAACACCCAGTGGTTCAATTCGAAGATGGTTCTTACATTGATAAGAAAGGAACCATGTATGTGGTTACCAGATTATCAGACAAGACAGATGGGTTTGGAAATATCATTCCTAAGAACAAGATAGGAGACCTAGAGCAAGGATGCCTAGTACGAGAACCCAAGACTCCTCGAGGCAAATCTATCTTGACTAGAGCAATAACGCTAGAGTGTGTTTCCCAAGACAACAAAAGAATAGAGCTATTTTCTAATAGAGAAAGAGAGGAAGCTTTTTGGAGATACAAACCAGATCAACTTAGCAAAATAAACGGAGTCACCATCTACGAGTTCAAAGATCCTGAGATATCAGGCAAAGTTGTATATCTGGATAACACATCAGAGAGAATGTTCTTGGTAACAGAGCATGACAGGCATGTATACACTTGGTAGGGTGAATTGCTTTTGCCTCCATGGAGATCTAGTGTTTCACATGGCCTCCAAGGTGTGGGATCATCCAAGTCTCATGAAACCCAAAGGGAAAGTGCTAGAGAGAGACCTGAGGTAAGCTTTGCACACACAGTGGGCAGAGATAGATCAAGATTTGATAATGAAAAACCTGAAAGAGGGATATATAGAGCACATAGGCATCAAAGAGATAATCATGAGTTTCCATTGCCTAGACCTTGAGATTACCCAATAACCCTTAGACCCTCTCAAGTGTTCAAGACAATGAAAAACTACTTTGATGGGTCAGGAGATCCTTATGATCATGTGGCCAAGTTCAAACAACTGTTAAGAGCTAAATAGTTTGAGTACTTGTTCACCCAATTTGAGACATTTGGTTTGACCCTCAAGGGCACCGCCTTAGCTTGGTTTCCACCCTTGAATAGTCATAATTATCAAAATATAGGTCAACTGCTAGAGGCATTCATCGTAGAATTTTCCAAGAGTGGCATCAGGCATAACACATCATCCTTAATCCACAGCTTCAAGCAGATACCCCAATAAACAGTTTGGCTATCAGGAAGGAGACTTAAACAATACATGGAAAGATGTCCCACACCTGAATTACCTACATAAGCAAAACAAGCTTCCTTGTTTTTAGATGGACTTCTAAGCGGGAAACTTAGATCATATGTATATCTCAAGGAGCCAACCACACTAGATCAATGCTTGAAAATGTGTATAGACATAGAAGACAACTTGGGTGAGGATTTAGAATTGTCCAAACTCTATAAGGATTTTGACAGCTCTACTATTCATACTTCTAGAACCTCCACTGAGATAGATGAGCTAGCTGAGCAAGTTGCCAAGAAGCTAGGGGTTCAAAATAGACAAACACCAAGAGTCACCTCATTGAAGTGATGTTACAACTGTGGAGGAGACCAAATGGCTAATGTGTCTGCGATGACTGCTCAACCCAAAGGAAACCCTAATGCTCTATATTGCACTATTGAGAGAAAATACACAAACCACATGCCTCAAGATTGCCCCTACAATAGGCAAGCTATTAG
The DNA here is from genome assembly GCA_020310875.1 of Ceratopteris richardii. Lineage (NCBI taxonomy): Eukaryota > Viridiplantae > Streptophyta > Polypodiopsida > Polypodiales > Pteridaceae > Ceratopteris > Ceratopteris richardii. The sequence goes on along the minus strand of CM035424.1, from coordinate 168,139,000 downwards.
GCAAACTTATCAGCAACCTTACCAATAGGGTAGGTACTAGAATCAATACCAACAGTCATATTATAGGCCACAATAGCAATATCAGGCACTATATAGGCCACAACCAGTCCTAGGAAACCAACCACCACCTCTTGCCAATGTGATCCCAGTTAAGTATGCAATGGCAGAGGAGAACCCTAATAGAGCATTGGTGTCGATGACTACTTTGGTCTCAAAAAATGACCCTCATGCTCATAGTTCTGAATACACCCATGAAGATAGTCCACAAGCTTATTACACAAAGTCACCTGAGCAGAGTGAGAATTATCCATCAATATGCGGCACTACCTATGGAACCAAATTGGGAGCCAGAATACTCCAATCTCATGTATATGAATCCTAACCTAAGGCCCCAATTGAGACCAATGAGACCACAAGCCCCTAGAGGAACATGTTTTAAATGTTAGGACGACCATTTCATTCATGAATGTCCCCACCCACTGACTCTAAGACAAGTACAAAACATCACAGTACAAGGCTTTTGTCTTGAGTGCAGCAAAGAACATCTCCTGAGATATTGTTCAAGGAACCCCTCTAGTGTGCCCAAGGTTACACCCATCAATGTAGCAGGCTTAGTAGTGGATTCAAGTTCAAGCAGTGTTAGTGTGGCTCCTATACAGGTAGTTACTAGGGCACAGGCCTTAAAATAGGCTAAACCAGCAGAATAATCAGAGTTGAGTGAATAAGGAGAGCCTAGTTAGAGGAAAACAAGAACATAGAAGGATACCAGGGAGAAGGCTAATCGTAAGTGGGCTAGAAAGCTATCTAAACTAGAAGAAAGTCTAAAAGATGCAAAAACAAAAATAGAAGACATTACATCTCAAAACCCCTCGCATGCCGAAAATCCATCCACTTCACTTCATCCCACCCCACGAGTCACTATAAATAGACCACAACCAAGGTCTGTTCTCACAGATCCTACCCTAGAATGCTTGGACATGATGTTCAAGGCCTATCACACTTGACTTCAAGAAGGGCTAATAGTTGCAAACCTAGACAAGATTTACCCTAGAGCAGATTTAGAGATTGAACAAACAAAAATGTGCATAAAGATGGTAGAACTAGCTCAAGCTATGCTCGAGGCCAATCAATTGTTCAATCAAGCTAATTCTATCAAATTGGGTTTGCATTTCCAAGGGTTACTAGATAGATTAGAGCAGTTGGTAAACAAGCCATAGGTTTCTTTACCTCCATAGGATCAACCAATTGTTGAAATTGAAAGCTTGCCACCAACAAAAGCTTATGTTCCTGATTCCATAGATGATGTAACACCTCTTTCAATTCAGCAGTACTCTCAAGAGTTCTTGCAGGAAATACAACAAGAGAAAGGGGCCAAGGACAAGGGTAATCCACCTCCTATTCCTGAGATTGATGACCTTCATGATCAATTTCCCCAAGACATTCCATCTATTTACGGAGACCAGGTAGAGCAACAAGAAGATGAAAGTTTAGATTTTAAATCTAATTCTTTACAAGATTTGCCACAATTTACAGGCCCATGGGAATGTGAATCTCTTCAAATCAGAGCTCCCACAATACTAATAAGAAATCAAGACTTAGTGGTTCCAAGAAACACTAAAGTTGTGAAGAATGATAAGGTACAATGTCATCTCACCCTAGAAGATCTGCTCAAAGTAAAACCTGAGCTATGGAAACATGTGGCGAACCAAGTTCCAAAACTTGATTCCAATATGTTAAAAGTAGGCTCTAAATACAAGTACCAGAGATACCCCTAGACAAAATAGGAGACATGAGTGAAGGTGAAGAAGGTAATACTTGTCTTCTAATAAGATACCAAGGTTACACAACCAAAGCTATCTTCGATTGGGGTGTTGGTGTTGCGATTGCAACCACCTCCTTGTGGAAGCGATGGGGCAAACCCACGTTAAGACCCACTAGAATGAAGCTTCAAATGGTTGATGGACATATTAAAAGACCTCTAGGATTGTTAGAAGGGATAACACTAACCACTTGTGGTGTAGAGTTTGAGCACTCTTTTGCTATATGTGACTTTGGCAAAAATATTGTTTATGAGATGATCTTAGGAAGACCCTTTCTATGACAACTGCAAATAGTAAAAGATTGGGGAACCAACTCATTGTACTTGTAGCACTAATGGGTCACAACCAAGGTGAATTTGAAGGATTATACATTTAGAGATGTACCACCCCTACAAGGAATCCTATCCACAAGGCACAAGAAGATTCAATCTCTGTGCATTCTTATAGTTCTCCTAATCCATCCTAGATGCATGAAGATACTCATTTGTGGATGTGCAAGGTCACAAAGGAAGAGGAAAGACGCTTAAAAGAAAGAGAAGAAGAAACTTCTCAAGGAGATAGACCAAATAGAGACCCAACCTACACACTGATGATCTTTCCAGATGAGGAATTTGAGCCTCATGGCTAGACGAAAATCTTAGCCACCATGGAGATTGTTGTTAATGAAGAAAAATGGACATCTCATTATGATGAGGATGGCTATGATATCTCTTTGTTCATGTATGAACCCTTGCTGGAAGAGTGTGACCCTAGCGGTGTCATAGAAGAAGAAGAGAATGATGATGATCTAGAGTCCATGGTGATGGGTAGTTGCTTTAATTTAAATGAGCACTATCTAGAAAATGTAGGGGTATTTACACAAAAATAAGAAGAACCTCCAGTAGTATCAAAACAGTAAATTCAAAGGATGGAAATGAAGGTGGTCAAAAGAAAAATAAAAGAAAAGTAGTAAAACAAGAAGAGGAGGAATCATTGTTTGAGGTACCAGAAAATTTCAAGAAATATGAAGTTGAAGACTATAAAATTTTGGTACAAATGCCTAAGAGAGGCCATAACAGGAGAAGCCTATGATAATAAAGAAAAGACCAAAAAATTTGCAGTAACCATTGAAGGGAACAAAGAGCGATGTACATATATAGGAGAAGACCTAAGTGCAGAAGAAGAAATAGAGCTTGTAGCTTTATTAAGGGAATATAGGGATGTATTTTCCTGGACCTATAGAGACGTGAAAAGAGTAGATCCAAAAATATTTTCTCATACGATCCCCATGACTACTGATGCTCAACCCACCAAACAAAAGCCCTACACATATAATGACACTTACACAGCAAAAATAAAAGAAGAAATTGACAAGCTGATTGAAGCTGGATTTATCTATGAGATTGAGCATATTGAATGGGTGTCCCCCATTGTAGTGGTGCCCAAGAAGAACGGGAAGTTGCAAGTGCATATTAACCTTAAAAAGTTAATGTTGCTACAATCAGAGATAGCTATTTGCTTCCAATCAACAAACATTTACTACAACGTGTTGCAGGCAAGGAACTTTATAGCTTCCTTGATGGATTTTCAGGTTCCAGCCAAGTAGCCATTACCCCTGAGTCAATACAAAATGGCATTTTTCACAGAGTGGGGAATCTTCGCATTTTGTGTGATGCCATTTGGGCTCAGCAATGCACTTGCAACATTTCCAAAGGCTCATGTGTCATGTCTTCAAAGAGTTCTTGCAAACGAGCTTAGAAGTATATGTGGATTATTTATGTGCTCATTCCCAAGAAAGAAGACACCACATCCCAGAACTCAGATATATCTTCAACAAGTGCAGAGAATATCGAGTGTGTCTGAACCTAGAAAATTGTGTGTTCATGGTACATCAAGGTAAAATCTTAGGTCATATTGTTTCTAGGAATGGAATATCAACAGATGAATAGCAGAGTTGCCAAGGCCAAGGAATGTTAAGGAGGTACAATCCTTTATGGGCCATTGTGGATATTGCCGCAGGTTTATCCACATGTATGCGATCATAGCTAAACCTCTTTATGCTTTGTTGACAAATTTTGAGTGGAACGATGAATGCAAAAATTCTTGCAATGAACTAAAGAGGCTTTTGTGCACAACACCAATATTGACCAGTCCTAATTGGAATAAGCCATTCCATGTCCATGTCGACACATCCAATTATGTAATAGGATGAGTGCTAGCACAACCCATAGGTGAAGGAAATCTAGATTTGCCTATAGCATATGTTAGCTGACATGGTATAACCCGTGAAAAAGTTTAGACACTATCTATTGGCCAACAAGTTCAAGTTTTTCACTGATCATCAACCTTTATTATAGTTGGTCAATAAACCTTGCAATACAAGATGCTTAGTAAGATGGTTCCTCTTACTAATGGAATTCGACTTTGAAGTTGTTGTTAGGAAAGGTAGGACCCACCTCAGAGTGGATCACCTTTCTAGCATCACTTCAAGTGAGTCACCACAAGGAGTGTTTGATGAACTACCCGATGCTTATCTGTTCAATTTAGAAATGGTTCCTAAATGGGTAAATAAGTTAGTACTTATCCTAACCTTCGGACCCGCAAATAAGAAGGTAAAAATGAACAAAGATGAAATTGTAAAATCACAAAGATATCAAATAATGGCAGGAAGCATGTACAAACAAGATACAGAGGGTGTACTAGCTTGTTGTGTTGAGGAAGATGAGCATAATAGTTGGTTACAACAAGCCCATAAGGATTGCTATGAAATCACTACTCTAAACAACAAACAGTGCAGAATCTAAAACATTTAGGAGTGTATTGGCTTAGTATGGATAGAGAAATACATGAGTGGATTAAGAATTGTCCAATGTACCAGGAGAGACCCCCAATGGAGCATGCTACCCTTTATCATGTGTCATTAATTCCATAATGGAGTGCTCCATTGGTAGCATTTATGAGATCAAGAACACTACCCAAAGAGGCTAGTCTAGCAAGAAAACGAAGCATGGAGCAAGAGGCTCAGGACTATGCCTTAGTTGGAGGGAACCTATACTGAAGAGGCAAAGATGGTTACTTAAGATTGTGCATCCATGAATCAGACTATTTGAAAGTCTTAGAAACTCCACATAGCGGTGTTGTAGGTGGACACTTTGGGCTTGACCGAGTAATTAAGACCACTCTATTTTCAGAATTATGGTGGCCCACGCTTCATATGGATGCACATACCTATGTGACGAAATGTGATACTTGCCAATGTGCACAATATCCGATCAGAAAAGACGAGATGCCCTTGAGGCCAATGATGGGAGGACGTGATTTCTCGATTGTAGGAAAATTTATTTTCTTGTATTTAGATTTTTTAACTCTTTTATTTACTTTATTCTAGATTTCATAACTCTTTTTACCCTCTAAATTACTTTAGTTTGAATTGATTTTTGTTTTTGTATTTTTCTTCATAACTTTTGATTCTTTTACTCTAGATTTACGCTAATTTAAATGGAAACCTTGTTTTTATATACTTTTTGTAAGTTTTCTTAATTTGTTTTTAGAGTTTTTATGTAGTACTAATAAAAAATAGAAAATAATAGCAAGTAATTAAATAGAGAAACTAACAATAACTTTTTCTAAAGTGAAATGATAAGAACAAAAACCTTTTCTTTATGCTTGCAATAAATGCAAATAAAGTGAATTCCAATGCAAGTTATAAAGCATTCTTTTTATCAAAAATAAAAGAGACCTATGATCTAACATACAGTAACTATCTTTATTAATCCAATGTAAAACGGAAAAAAAATTTTACGTATTTTATTAGTTGCAAATGCAAGTGCAATGACCATCTTTCCCAATGCAATGTGAAAAGAAAACAGTCTTTTTAAGTTTAGCAAGTGCAAGTGATGTATGTACACTTTTTGTATTTATGCTAACTTGAAAGAACTTTAATAATTGTTACCTTTAAGTTTGTTGTATTGAAAGCTTAATCGTTTAAAATTAAGTACTAAATACAAAATTTCTTATTGTTGATGGGGGGGGGAGAAGTATCAAAGTTGTGCTCAACCCTCAACAACCAAGCAATAGGATCTCCAACAGTAAAAGCTCGACGTACGTGCAACAAGAATAATGTTCAAATTACATCATTTCACAAGGATTGGAAGAAGATAACAAAGCAATAAACTTTAGGCATGGAAGTACATTGTAGAGGAAAATAAGATTATTCAGTCAATGAAGGCATTAGTACAAATCATGATAGTATCAATAATCTCTTTAACATCAGCAGACTATGCCATTATCATCCAAAAAGTTTTCAAAAATGGGAAAGTGACAATTCTTCGTCAAGAGAAATTAATATGCACTATATAATATATTCTGCATTTGTTTGTTGTTTGCCGCATTTGAGTGAAAACATATTGCTGTGTAACAAAAGCTTAACTCATTTTTGGGGTTCTACTCTACGAGTTCAATAGAGTAAAATATACAAACTAAGTATGAAAAGGGAGCAGTATCTGCTATCAAAAGACTTACTATATCATAGGTGACCTTCAATAAGTTAAATATACATAATATTCTTATTCACCAACTAGTGAGCCAATGATCCAAAATATTACATGATCTCTAATCAGAAATATGAGATAGACTCATACTTCCAAAGGTGCACTTTTCATTAAACAAAAGTTGAAAAATTAGTGAAGCATTCAAATGGCATCAAGAGAACACTTGAACCGATTTTACAATCATCATCATAATATCTTTTTAGGAACTCTATTTCAAGATAGGTTGGATTTACGTATTTAAGGGCACCAAAGTATTCACTTAGAAAACATATGCATACGTGTGTGTGTATATATATATATATATATATATATATATATATATATATATATATATATATATATATATATATATAGAGAGAGAGAGAGAGAGAGAGAGAGAGAGATTCATGCACTCTTATATTTAGTCGCATTCTCTCAAAGTTATACACATGTATGCTTATTCCACATGCTTATATGCATATGCATACTTATCCAAAGTTATACACATGTATGCTTATTCCACATGCTTATATGCATATGCAGATTTATCAACATACACATGCTCTCATTACTCTTTATACACATGTATGTACTTTTTTATTTATATTACTTATGTATGCTTACATACATGCTGATTCCTACTTACTAACATTCATATATGAATATACATGCAATCTCATGGTTTCATGGATACATTATACATGCATTTCTTTATATATATATATATATATATATATATATATATATATATATATATATATATATAGATATATATATATATATATATATATATATTCGTACATTCTTACTTAGATTTTCTCATGCATTCATACATAATTCTTATATACATGCAGATGTACAACTCTCATGTATACACATTTATACTTATGCATGCATGTTCTCATAAAAAAATGCTTAAGATTATGCATATGCACATGCATTCAGCACATCTATACATGCATGCACATATGCATTCTCATATACATATGCACTCATATATATGCTTGCATATACGTGCATCATTTACTTATATAGATACACATGCATATTTACTAATACACATGCACATATGTATTCTCATATACATATGCACTCATACATATGCTTGCATATACGTGCATCATTTACTTATATAGATACACATGCATATTTACTAATACCCATGCATTCATGCATTCCTACTAACATACACTTATGTTCGTGTTTGTGCATACTTATGAGCGTGTATTTTCAACACACATACATATGCATGCACAAATGTGTGTATGCTAGCATGCATGCACATTCGCACACATGTGCATACATTTTGTGCACATGTTCTCTCATGCTCATGCATTCATCTCCATCTACATGCTTTATCACGCACACATATGCATACATGCACATGCTCACTTTCACATTTATTCATGCACTTGCATACATCATTCATACATGCATTTACATTTATATTTGTACATGTATGCATATATTCTGCCACTCATATACACTCAATTATGCATGCACAAACTCATGCAAGTTTTAACACATCATTTATGCATTTATACACATGCACTTACACTAAAATTCAAACATGCATGTATATACTTCATCCACACCTACATGCATTTACATATATATACATACATGCATGCTCATAAATGCACGTGCACTAATCATTCTCACACATGTAAATGTTCACACATACACGTGTATGCATTTATGCATACACCATTTATATACATGCCTGGAATTATACATACATTTAATGCACATGCATTCATATGCATCCTTAATACTTTGTATATGTGCATGCATTTTTACTTCTGCAACAGCCGTAAGGCTTCTCTCTCTCTCTCTCTCTCTCTCTCTCTCTCTCTCTCTCTCTCTCTCTCTCTCTCTCTCTCTCACAGCTGCACAGACAGCCTCCCTGTGCATTGATTTTCAAGAGAGCTGTCACGGATTAGGGAAATCTTTACATTATGCTCGTCTCTATCTCGGACATATGCACCTATAGCTTCGAGAAAGCTGTTGGAGACTAAGCAAGAAATCATGTTAAGTCTCTGCAGGTGCCTTCCAGACAACGGTAAGCACTTCTTTCAGCATGCCCATTCTCTGTCTTCTGAAAAACCACCACTTTGCGAGCCGATACCATATCAGTGCACCGACTTCCATTTTGCTCTTTCGTGCTGCCTTCTTGCTCTAGAGCACAAATATCAAAGAATATATGATCTGCTTGCCTCAGCTAAAGCACATAAACCAAGCAATTGAATTGCTATATAAAAATCAGAAGTCCAAAAAACTAATCATCGTTTCTTGTAGGTACCCTTTATGAGGAAGCAAAGAATTCAGAGAGTAGGAGGAGCTCAGAAGGTCTATCATCATTGCTCCAGCACCATCCTCCTTATCGTGAACAAAATAAAACCTATGCCATCAACCAAATAAAACCCACGACACACAGTCTGTATACAAGCACAACAATCGCTACGAGGAGACGAGATTCAGAGATCTTTCTGTACTCTGAACTCATGATTTAACACAGTCGGAGGAGGGAGAAAAGAAGGAAAATAGAACTACAAAGACAGAAGATTCTGTCGAAGTGAGAGGGAGTAGAGCGAAGAAATATAAATAAATTTCTCTCTCACTCTCTCCCTTTCTCTCTTCTTTAACGTCTGCAGCCCACAGCAGAAAGAAGCTCTCTCCCTCTCTCTCTCTCACTCTCTCTCTTTCACTACTTGCAAGCAAAAGCATTAGAAAATCTCTTTCACTACTTGCAAGCAAAAGCATTAGAAAAGAAAAACAAAAACATACCTGCATATATATACACATACAATGTGCATTTTCTTTTCATCTTTAGTAACTATACACATGTCACTACACATCACACTTTCTTTTATTTTCGTGTGCATACTTGCTACATACGTAAATACACTTATGTATACCCTCTAATTTAAAGATAAATTTATATTATCTATGTACACATTAAATCAAATATAAATTATATACTTGATATATCTATTGACTTATATTAAATTTAATATATTTATCGCTAGCTTCATTAATTCATTTTCATGTTAACCAACCATATATATTAAGTTAAATATAGTCACACATACTAACATGTATTAATGTATATCAATTCAATTATCAATCATATATCAACATATATTAAACCAATTAGGATCGTATAATAACATATATTAAATCACACACATTTACATATTTATATTTATACTTCACACATTACATACATACACTATATTCCCTTACATCCATATACATACAAATATATATACACAATGCACATCTATAGAGATCATATTCATGTTTACCCTTGCATTCACATGCTTATAGCCTCATTTTCACGCATTCAATTACATAGGATTTTACACTCATAGGATTATACCTTTCTCCCTTAGGCACATAAGGTCAATGAAATATTTACACTTTAGTAATATCCATTCACATACTCATACTTTACTTAAGGTAACGCACATTTAGAGTAAATGTCTAGCGTATCACACACACACTTAAGTTTGCATAATTTCACTTGGGCCACTTAGATACTATGAAACACTAACATAGATATATACATATAAGCACACACTCTTGTATATGCCTACAACCACATTTGCATAAGTACAATTCACTCTTACTCATGCACCCTACATGAATGCATATACATACACATGTAAATACTCTCATACTTATGATAATCTATGCAATTATTTTCTTATGTTGGGATTTATATAAAAAAAATCAAAAGAAAAGGTTAACTAGCTCTTCTTGTGCTTATCAGAGCACATGTTCAGCTTCTTCATCCTATAGGTACTCAAGAGAGATTATTCAAAGCAAATGCTCACATAAAATATTTTTTTGAGAGTTTAAAGATAACCATTTTGGTAGAAAGTTTTTAATTTTTATGGATGCCAATCGGAAATATGAAATCCTTCCAACACCGCTATACAAGCTTGAAGAACTAGATGACAAAAGTATCATCTCAACAGAGAGAAACTCATATGAATTTGGCCTCACAAGGATTTCAAGAAATATGAAGTAGAAAGTAAAAAATTTGTAGCTTTGAGACCTAAGTGAGAGGCCAAGAATCTTATGATGACCAAGAAATGAAGAAGAAGGTGTTTGTCACACTAGAAGACAGAGAAAAAAAGTGCATGTACATTGGGAGTGATGTATCAAAATAGAAGATGCTCAATTAAAGAAAATGTTTCAATAGTATAGAGAGAGTTTTGCTTGTTCATATAGAGATTTAAAAGATGTTGAGCCTCAAATACGTGCACATAGAATCCTATGGCACCTAATGCAAAACCCTCTAAACAGATGCCTTATACTGATGAATAATTCGGCCCCAATTAAAAAGGAGATAGATAAGCTCTTTGAAGGAAGTTTCATACATGAGATTGAGTGCACCAAATGGGTCCAAATAGTTGTTTATATCCAAATGGAAAACTAAGAGTTTTGTATTAATCTAAACGAGGTTAATGTTGCTACTAGTGGGGATAGTTCTCCACTTCCAATTATTGATCATCTCTTGGAGAGGGTAGCAAGCCAAGAAGTTTATAGATTTTCATATGGTTTCTCAAGTTGCAATTGCACATGAAGGCCAACACAAGATCCCTTCTGCTTCTAAGTGGTGGTATATGCATTCAAGTTTATGCCATTTGTTCTAACCAATGCCCTTGCAACTTTGTGGAGACTAATGTGTCATGTCTTTAAGGAGTTTCTTTGGAGATCCTTGGAGGTTTATGTGGATGATGTATGCATATATTCAACACCAAGACATGGGCATATTGCTACATTAGAAAAGTTGTTTTCCAAATGCAAGCAATATAGAGTCTCATTAAATCTAGAAATATGTGTCTTCATGGTAAGACAAGGAAAGATATTGGGACATATTTTCTCAAAAAATGAAATTTGGATGGATGAAGATAAGATCAAGGTAATGGTGAATTTTACAAAGCCTAGAAACATCAAGGAATTCCATGCTTTCATGGGCCATTGTGGATATTATCGTATAGGTTCATCCACATGTATGCAATCATTGTTAGAACATTGTATGTTTTGATTACAAAACTTGAATGGACTCAAGAGTGTGATAAAGCCTTCAAAAAGTTGAAGCATAAGCTTCTCATAGCTCCCATATTAAAAGTTCCATACTAGAATAAGATCTTCTGTGTGCATGTTGATGTGTCTAACTTTGCAATATGGTGCATATTAATGCAGCTTGCTAATGAAGGTAGGTTTGATTTCCCATTGCCTATGCTAGCAAGGCTTACCTATTGCCTCGTGCTAGGTTTGATTTCCCATTGCCTATGCTCATACCACTATTAAGTCTTTGTTTCAAGAAATGTTCACTAGATATGGCTTACCTATCAAAATACTAACTGACAGAGAAATACATTTCATATATGATGTTATTGAGTGCCTATTAGAAGTGTTTCTAATAGTACATAAGAAATTAGCTTCTTATCATCCTCAAGCTAATGGTCAAGTCAAAAGTACTAATAAGATTCTATACACACTAATCATGACACTAGTGAATAAAAAGTGCTTTGATTGGGACACACACTTGCATCATGAAATTTGGGCATGTAGATTTGCATACAAAATAGTGTTAGGAAGGACACCATTCAATTTTGTGTATGGAAAAAATGATATATTACCCATTGAATTACACTAAGAGTTTCATAAACATACAAGTGGACTAGTCATGAGTTATCCAACCATATGGAGTTACAAGAGAAATTACAAGAGACTCGATTGAGAGTCATAGAAGGCATTTATGCTGCAAAAAGAAGGCAAAAACCTTACTATGATGCTCACATGAAAGATAAGGATTCACAAGAAGAGGACCATGTTTTAGTGTACACACTAAAACAACAAGCCAAAAAGCTTCAAAAAAGAGGCCATGGATCATTTGTGATAAACAAGATCTCCCCTAGAGGTGGAGTCCAATTAGAAACTTTGGAAGGTGAGATTTTTTTGGAGTACATTAGTAGATGCCTTATCAAGAGATATATTGAACCTCTGACAAATGATATGTTGGCAAGACTCCAAATTTCTAGAGATATAAATTCCAAAGAATCAAAAATTAGAGAAGAAGCTCAAGAGGAAGCACTTGATGCAAGTAGTCACATTAAGAGCAATAAATGAAAAACCAATGGAAGAGAATCCATGTCTATGTGCCATGTTGGAGGCATATCTCAAGGACCGAACAATGGCACACGTAGACTCAAGCATACACAAGAGGGTGATATGTATGGAATTATGTTGGGTCATGCATGAGGCTATATTTCAAGTAAATATTGACATAATTGACATGACATGGAGAAAACTAACCTATTTTGGAGAAACAATGATTTTGGTACACATTGAAGGATTATTTTCTTTAGAAGAATTCTTGATTGTGGATCAACCATGTATGGAAGAGCAACAAATATTAGGGCAAGACTAGTTTAACAAGCATTCTATGAATCTAAGTTATTCTTTGAGATGTGTGCTAGTTGATATTAGACATATGTGTGGAATGTTATGATTATTTAATCCCCATCTCTTTGCACCTAAAAATGAATTCTTGATTGCATCTCATGAGTCTCATTCTTCTATGTGTTTAATGAACACATCTTGTGATGATTTCCTTATCAAGAGTGAATGTGAGGACTAGTCCCAAGTTCATAGATAGAAGAGGTTAATAGATGAGCATGAACCTTCGATAGAAGTCTTGGGCATCATGCCCAAGGAGATCAAGAGAAGGCTACTATTGATCTTTCAGCAAGTGCAACTTAAAGACAATCAGTGAAGAATTACCATCCATATCATCATTCTCCATCAACAAGGATTTGACAAATATGGATCCCCAAGGCTCTACTTGGAGCACAAATAGGAAAACCCTAGGTTTGGATTACTGAAAAGATTCTGAATGCCAAGCCACAAGTGGAGTCCTCCTAGAGAACTTACTCCAAGGACCCTACAACTGAGCCCAATCCTATGCAGAAGGCTAGATCCAAGCCCCTTAGACCTAGAAAAACAAGATATGTTGCTACACCACTTACCAAATGGGTTTGTAAGCCAAACGAAAGCACAAAAACAATAGTCATAGCTCATAAAAAATCATGAAATCCCACACTAGTGAAATCTAAGTGGGTAAATGTTAAAAATAAAGAAGTAAGGTCGTATATATTTTTGCAAAAAGGATTTTCTTCAAGTAGAAGGAAAATACAAAAATGAAAAATGGAAGCATTTACTTCAGCAAGTAGTGGAGGCCAGAAGAGAATCAATCAAAAGATAATCAAATCCAAAAACTGAAATGTAAGAGGAGTGGTTGTCCAAAGTAGTGGAGAAGTTATGGAGAAGAGCTCTCAAACTCGTCATGAGAGTTTTTGACCACTTGGCTATAAAAGAGGCAAGGGAGAACACTCAAGTACAGAGGAAGAAGGCGTGGAAGTCCCCTTGTAGCTAGTTCATTTGGTTTGAGTCATTTCGTTCTCTTCACTCTCATAGACTATGTCGAGCGGAATACCCATTTCTGGGTAGTCTACTTGTCAGAGTCATATCTCTCAATATATGTATCCAATTCTAGAGTTTAAACATTCATTGGAAAGCTTATCTTGATTACTTCCTCTATCTAGAAGAGTTTTATCAAATTCTTTATGCTATGTGAGTTATTCAATTTTTAGTGAAGTCCAGTTTTGAGCTTAACTGAGTGGACAGGTGTTTTGAGGCAAAGAATTGCCAACCCAAAACTACTCCAAATTGAGTGTTTGATATCTCATTGGAAAGCTATACATCTCTAGTTTGAGTGACCAAAGCTTCAAGTTCATTGCGTTTTTCAATTGGTACCAGTTTTCATTTGAAGGTTTAGCTATTGGCAAAAGTCTTGATCTTGAGAAGATCTTCTACACTTTCCACTGCGAATAGGAGAGGAATTCTCCAACAGTAAAGAAGTAAGTTCCCATCTATGAACCTGCTATGATTTCTCTTAAGTGGGTACTAAATCCTTGTAATTATCAACATTCATTAAATATTCCCATCACAAGAAAATTTGTAGTTGCTTAGGGAGATAAATAAATGCACCAAACATCCTTCTTCAAGTACCTTAAGACTATTAGGAAAGCCTCTATGTTTATAGTCCTTGAGCTCAATGTCCCAATATTTTTTTAGCATTATTATTTATTTTCCGTATTTTCCGATCATGCATAAAGCATTGTTGTGGATCCTAGGCACTAGAGGCTTACATACACTCTTCATTGCATATATGTTGCATCTTTTACTAGCATTCCCTATCCCCACTAACTTAACTAGCATAATTTTGAGGGAGGTGTGCTAACATCTTTGTTATAGGCACATCATAGACATGGAAGCTACATCATTCAGAAGACAAGGAAAGGAATCATTACCAGAGATATCAGGAGTCAGTGTACCCAAGAACAATGTCATTGCTTTACCTTCTTTCTCATTGAACAAAAGAGTTAAAAAGCCAATACATCGTACTGCACTAGAAATCTATGTGTATTAACATGGTTCACTATAAGATCTTGTTAGGATAGTATACCTCATCTCTAAGTTTCAAGAGGTTAATGAAGATCCATTGGTAGTGGTAACCTCAAGAAACCTACAATTGCTAATGCTTTTGTGCATGTGACTGAATACCCACCACAATTTATAGACATGAACCAAATAGTGTTTGATCGGCTCTTGGGTGGACACAAATGTTTTCAATCATTTTCAAATTATTTGGAGGAGGCACAATGCTGACTCAAACTATTTAGCAGTACAAAAACCTTGTATCAGATATAACAAGCTCTCTCTTTGTCAAAGCCTTACACAAACATATGTGCTTCATACAAAGGGCCCATCACTAGTCAAACACAAGAAGTTCAATAGAAGATGAGAGGTCATGATGGAGACTTTTGAACCTCTCAGTATATCTTGAACAAAGCTAGCACCAAGAAGAAAAGAAATACAATAGCACCATAACCACCCCAACTGATAGAAGTATCCAACTCTATGAGCACAAGTTGGGAGGAGGAAATGGACACCACATTTGCCAACCAACCCCCATAGCCAATATTAAAACCAATTTTTGTACATTATAGAACTACTTTTGCAAAGATAGATCCATCCCTCAAAAGAAGCCTTCTAATAAGTACTAAAAAAAGAAAGAAATGGAGAAGGAGAGGAGCCCTACTCTGATGACATCAATAAGTACCACTTTTTCTCTGATTGATACTTCTCAATAACAAGTTTCATCATCATCAAAGGCTACACAATCAAAAAGTATTTCATACCCATAATATTGAAGTAGCTCCTTTAACATCTGCAAAGGTACTCCTATCCATATCCATACCACCTCTCTCAACTGAGCCTACACTAGAGACCACATCAACATAGCATCCCCATCCACACCCATCCTTGTACCTATAAGAAAAACAAAATGAAGAAATGAATAATGATTGAGTGGTGGGCTAGTGGTGTAACCCTAATGCCATGTAGAGGTTACCACAACACACATATAAGATCAAGGTTAGATAGAAAGAGAGATATCACTACTCATGGGAATAACACAAGAGATATGGCAGTAATGGAAAGAAGTCACAAGATGAGTAGAAGATGAACTCAACTTAATTCAACTCAAAACTCATAACTCTAATACAATGTAACTCAAACACTAAACAATACATAGATGGTTCTATGCACACATGCACTCCCTATATGGATCTTAGATGGTGATCTAGATAGAAGCTAGGTGAAGGGCTATAGGCCAACACAATGGGTACTAAAATGGACACCCTAATGGTTCCAAACACACAAACTGATGATCCTACATGGGGATGGGACCATCTTTATAAGGTCCTCCAAGCCTAAGTCGGCCTACCCATGTTCTAGGGTCGTGGTAGCTTGATCCATGCCCAAATTAATATCCACTAGTGATCTATGAGGTGAATCCAATGGTAGAAAGGTAGGATCAACAACCATTTGTTTGTAGCCCTTGATCTTGCTTAATCCACACTTAGGATCAACTCAAGATCCAATGGCCCATATTAAATAGACCCTTCCCCAAGTTAAGAAAGCTACTTTTGTTTCTAGCCCTTGATTTAGGTTGATCCTCACATCGGATCAATGCCAAATCCAATGGCTTAGAAGTAACCTTCCTAACTATCCATCCACGGTCTACTCTAGACCTCATCTGACCTCAAAGCTAGGAACCTACCAATGTCCAACACTCTCACATGGCTTCTCCTCATAATGGGGGCCTTACAAAATAGAGTGTTATGCAACAATGGTGGTGCTACATAAGGGTGAGGCATTGAGCATATCTAACACCCCCCCTCAATGTCCACCCAATGTGAACTACCTTCTTGGCACAATGCCAAGTCTTCAAAGATGTATTTGAAGTAGATCCTTTGTAAGCACTTTGGTGAGGGTACCTGTTGCATTCTTCATGGTTGCATAGTAGATTGAATCCACCATCCTTCTCAAGTGTACTTGCTTGCCAACTCTTGGATGTCCTTCATGAGGTCTATTCCCAAGCCTTCTCAAAAGTCTGACTAGCAAACTGATATCTTGTATGGTACTCCATAAGTAGATAAGACTACCAAAGACCTTCATGTAGCTCCCAATGTCTATCTGCTCATACAATGATCTTAGGGCTTGTTTCATCACATACAATGCCTTCTTCAGCTTACATAATATGTCCTTTAAATGTGGAGCCTCAAACCCTAGTGATTGAGACACATGTACCTCCTCTTTGAGGTCAACATTCAAATGTTCTGATCTGACATGTAACATGAAAACTTCCCACTTCATATGAGTTGTTGCCATTAGTATGCTACAAATAGTGATCATTAGAACAAAAAAGTCTTGAAAACCAAAACTCTTCACCAGTGAAAGTCCTTGTGCTATCAATGTGTCATGATAGCATTCCAAGATCCCTTGTATCATGTACTTCACCTGCCAAGCCCACTTGGTGCTAGTGACCTCCCATGCTTCATTGTTCATTAAGCTATCATAGTTGGCTTGCACAACCTCCTTCCATGCCGGATCTACAAGTGCTTCATCTTCAATCATTGGCTTCATTATTTCCTTCATAATCTCAACCATGATGGCTATACTGACTATGCAAGTAGAAGCCCACTTACGCTCCTCTATTCTCTATGATCTGCTTGGTCCTTCTGTCTTCTCTTCAATACTTGCTGGCATAGGATTACTCTGACCATAGAGCTTCTTCTTCACCCATTGGAGTGACAACCAATATGTTTGGGTGATTTTAGGTTGGTAGACTCTCTTCCCACCATCTGATGACGATGCTTCCTCCTCTTCATAGGTAGGGATGACTCTTGGGCTAGGTACATAGTGAATTACTCCTTCGCTTGATGATAAAATGGAAGCTCTTTGCTTGTCCTCCACTACATGTGGCTTCTCCATAGACACCACATCACGGCTCCCTTTGATCTTCTTTGCCTCATGGTCATACAATATGAAAGCCCTTTGCTTTTCATTATGACCTAGGAAGATGCATCTCTTGCTTTTTGGTTCGAACTTGTTCTTTCTTTGACCTGGGACAAGAGCATAACACACACTCTCAAAAATTCTAAAGTGTAGGATGGATGGATTCTTACCAATGTAGAATTCATGATGAATCTTTCTATTTTGATAAGGAAAGCTCATGCCTTCCCTCATACACATTGCTATCTCAACAATGGTGTGACTCTTGCATTCCATAATGCCATCATGATGTGATGTGTGAGGTGTCAATGATTGAAACTTTATCCCTTTGCACTTGCAAAATTTGTCCAACTCCTCTAAGTTGAGCTCACTAAGACCTCCTCCAAGCTTCTTCACACTTTTCCCTGGTTCATTTTCAACAAGTTGTGGTTGTTCTTTAATATTACCAAAAGCTTGAGCCTTATCACAAAGAAAGTACATCCACATCTTCCTATTATAGTTGTCGACGATCACAATGTAGGAAGACCCTCCCAAGGCCTGTATAGACATCTTACCACACAAGTTAGCATATACCAACACTAGAGGAGCCTTTGACCTACTCTTGCATTCTTGTGGGAATGTCTCTCTATGTGGCTTGCCCATCATACAAGCTCTATAACGTTCCTTCATTCCATTCACTGTAGGTAAGTGATGAATAACATTACCTTGCCTTTGCATCTCCTTCCATATTGTCCATGTCATCATGACGGGTTCTTGTTGAGGCTGCATAGAACTAGATTGACCTATATCATTGGGCATTTGATGAGATTCACCATTGTCTAGTACCCATGAATCCACAATTGATTCTTCTTGTGTTGAGGAGCATACCACCTTTGCTTTGGCTCCATGTATTGTCTCCTCCTTCACTTCATCTATCCTCTTGACATGACAATCTGCAATTGCATGTCCCTTCCTTTTGCAATGGAAGCATTGTCCTTGAATCTTCTTCTTACTACTCCTCCTCTTTGCATTCTTACATTTGGTTGAGGAACCATCTTTACTTGATGCATTGTTGGAGAATGTAGCATCTCCTTGGATAATTCTTACTTGGGCTTTAAGATGCAAATCCTCTTCCATTGATATTGAGAAAAACTCCTCAAATATCAAAGCTTGAGGTCTCACTTGAGTGTTGAGAGTAGTTACCCTTCCATCACACTTTGGTGGAGAATTTTGGAGACACCTTTGAGCTAGTCCCTTGCTAGTCTTCTCTATCCCTTCACAAGCCATTCCATCACATGGCTTCTTGATTTGAGTAATGGATGCCTTCATCTTCTCTCCTTCTGCAAAATTCTCTACTTTCGATTGATTTTCTAAATTTTGAATGCATGTTTGGTTTCTTACCTCATAGTGACTCCTCAATATAATACATGCCTTACTTGTCTTGGATGTATGTTGAATAAAAGGTAGAATAGAGTCCACACAATTGCTCACTATATAATATAGTGCATTTGCATTCTTTATCTTCCAAGCTTGTAGAAGCTTTACGTCTGGGAGAATCACCATACTCGGATCCAATGGGTCAAAGGTAGGTTGTGACTCTTGCTCACTTCCCATCACCATCTCCAAAAGATCATAAGAATCAAGGATAACTGTAACCTTGAACTTCCAAAGAAAATAATTTCTACCATCTAACTTGCCTTCACTGAAGATTGGTGGATGAACCCATAGCGTTTGCATTTCCAAATCCATTGCATCAACTCCACTTCCACTTCCACTACTAGATGCTAACACCTCCATAGTGTTGAAGACTTTGTGTCCCATGAACTTGAAGCCTTGAAGCCTTTGCCTCCCAAGAACTCTAGCTTTGAAGCCTTTAGCTCTTGACAACTCTAGTGTTGAAGCCTTGCCTCCCACAAGCTATAGGGTTGAAGCCCTTGCCTCCCAAGAACTCCAATGTTGAAGTCTTTACCTACCACAAAATTTGGAGCTGAAGCATTTACCTCTCACAAGCTTGAATGTTGAAGCATTCCTTCCACAAATGCTAGAGTTGATTCCTCGGCCTCCACGATCTCTGCAATCTTCTATACCTTCCTGAGCTCTGATACCATGTAAGAAAAACAAAATGAAGAAATGAATAATGATTGAGTGGTGGGCTAGTGGTGTAACTCTAATGCCATGTAGAGGTTACCACAACACACATATAAGATCAAGGTTAGATAGAAAGAGAGATATCACTACTCATGGGAATAACACAAGAGAAATGGTGGTAATGGAAAGTAGACACAAGATGAGTAGAAGATGAACTCAACTTAATTCAACTCAAAACTCATAACCTCAAACACTAAACAATATATAGATGGTTCTATCCACACATGCACTCCCTATATGGAGCTTAGATGGTGATCTAGATAGAAGCTAGGTGAAGGGCTATAGGCCAACACAATGGGTACTAAGATGGACACCCTAATGGTTCCAAACACACAAATTGATGATCCTACATGGGGATGGGACCATCTTTATAAGGTCCCAAGCCTAAGTCGGCCTACCCATGTTCTAGGGTCGTGGTAGCTTGATCCATGCCCAAATTAATCTCCACCAGTGATCTATGAGGTGAATCAATGGTAGAAAGGTAGGATCAACAACCATTTGTTTGTAGCCCTTGATCTTGCTTAATCCACACTTAGGATCAAGTCAAGATCCAATGGCCCATATTAAATAGACCCTTCCCCAATTTAAGAAAGCTACTTTTGTTTCTAGCCCTTGATTTAGGTTGATCCTCACATCGGATCAATCCCAAATGGCTTAGAAGTAACCTTCCTAACTATCCATCTATGGTCTACTCTAGACCTCATCTGACCTCAAAGCCAGGAACCTACCAATGTCCAACACTCTCACATGGCTTCTCCTCATAATGGGGGCCTTAAAAAATAGAGTGTTATGGAGCAATGGTGGTGCTACATAAGGGTGAGGCATTGAGCATATCTAACAGTACCATCTCCACTTGTAAAAACAATACCACCCTAATACCTATATCCCATCCCCTTCTCCAATTGATAAAATGCAAATGATACAAACACTCTTATGTGAGTATCAAATGGACTTCAAAAAGATAAATATAAGATTTGAGAAGGCAAAGGCTAAAGCTCAAGACATGAAAGAGCTAGTGAGGCTTGAATAGGAGCTACATGGAGAAAGAGTGCAGCATGAGTAAACAAAGGCACACTTGGAATCAAGACAAGATGATGTAGTAAGGCTGATCACTCAAGTAAGTGCTCTCTCTACTAGGGAAGCCTTGTTAAAGATATAGCTACAATGAAGGCACATGAGGTAGAGAAGATTCAAAGAGACCATGGATACATGCTAGAACAATTTGTGAATATGTAGAGTCTAGCATTTGTGGAAGTGCCACCCAAGAGTGCTCAAATTATAGCTTATGAGGTGTCTATTTTATGTTCCCAATTTGAAGATAAGATGCACTTGTGACAAATGGAGTTTCAGGGTAAAGAAGAGGAACTTAAGAGATTTCTCCATGAGGCAAGAATGGCTCATGATCTTGCATTACTTCAAGTAGTATGTGGTGGCACATAGAGGATATCAAATCTTCAAGCCATTATCAATGAAACTAAGGCACACATTAGATTTATACAAATATGAGAATGAGGGATTGTCATGAGGAAGGAGATAAGGAAGAGAGCTCACTCACACACTCTCACACTCAAAGAGGATCACACACAGAGATTGATGCAAGAAAGAATGATCTTCTTCTTCTTCTACTACTACCACATAAAAGGAATATACAAGAATGACCTAATACAAGCCTCGTACCTTAGAGTAATGTTTAAGAATATGTATCCATATCAAGGACAACTTGGGTGACAAAATAGAACTTTCTAAGATTCAAAAGGATTTAGAATGTTCCACTGGTATCACATCCAAATTTGCAGCATCAATAGATGAAGTAGCAAAATAAGTAGCTCGAAAGTTAGAAGGTCAAAATAGACAAACTTAGAGTGATCATTGTGAAGTGTTGCTACACTTTTGGGGTGATCACATGGACAACTTATATCCATTGAAAATTTAGAACTTAGGGAGCCTAAATGCCTAGTAAGCATGATAGAGAGGAAATACACGAACCACATGGCTCAAGATTGCCCCTACAACAAACATGCAATTAGGAAAAACTACCAACAACCTTACTAGTAGCTAGGTAGGTATTAGAATTAGTACTAGTAGCATGCTTATTATAGGCCACAAGTAAATTTCCAACCATAGTCTTGGGCACAACCTAGACCACAACCAATGCTAGGATAGCAACCACCACCCCCTACCAACGTAATATTAGTTAAGTATGGGGTGGTAGAAGATAATTTAAACAAGACATTAATGCTGGTATCTCCAAGAATCTCAAAAAGTGATCCTAATGCTCAAAGTTTTGATTCCACACATGGAGATAGCCTAGGAGCTTATTACACCAAATCCGTAGAGCATAATGAAGCTTATCAATACAATGTTCCCTTTATAGAAGCTATTTTGGAACCCAAATACTCCAACAGCTAGGCCCCAAATGAGATAGGTGAGACCATAGGCCCCTAGAGGACCATGCTTTAGGTGCCAGGGAGATCATTTTGTACGTGAATTGCCACATCCCCCATCAGTAGGTCAACCACACCATCTCACCATTCAAAGATATTGTTCGAAGTGTGGTAAGGAACATATCATATGCGAGTGTCCCAAGAATCTGGCCAATGCCTCGAAGATAAATCCAATCAATGTAATAGGCATTTTGCAAGTCTCTACCCACCTTAGTTCCCATTTAGGTAGTGACTAGAGCTGAGGCTTTACAATAGGCTCAACAAGGGAACCAAAAGAAGTCCTTAGGGTCAAATGAAATAGGATAGTCTAGTAAAAAGAAGACGACGTCATGGAAATACTCTAGGAAAAGAATAAAGAGAAAATGGACAAGGAAATTGGCAAAAATAGATGGAAGCTTGAAAGAGACCAAGGCAAAGATTGTAAAATTGACATCACAAGATCTATTAGAGACTACACCTTTGCCAAAGTCAAGATCCATCTTGGTAGACCCCATCCCAAAAGACTTGGACATGATGTTCAAGGCCTATCAAGCTAGATTGTGAGAAGGGCCCAATGCAACAAAAATATAAAAAATATACCCTAGAGCAAACGTGGAGATAAAATGAACAAAATTGTGCATGAAAATGGTCAAACTAGCATGGACTATGTTCTAGGCTATCCATTTCTTTAATCAAAGTAACCTAGCATAACCAGAACTGCACTTCCAAGGATTGTTAAAAAGACAAGAGATATTGGCATCTAAAATTAACATTTGGTGTCTAAGGAGGCTCTTTCCATAAGAAACACGCTAGGAGAATTCTTGTTAATAGAGTCATACATTCCTAACTCAATAGAGTGTCAAATTCATACCTCAATCAATAAGTATTCACAAGCATTCTTGAGAGAAATTCAAGAAAAATGAGCCATGGAGCAAATGAATTCACCACCCATTTAGGAGATAGATGATATTCACGATCAATTTCCCCAAGACATTACCTCTATATACGAAGAGTAGGAAGATGTGCAATCAAGCGAAGGATTAGACTTCCAATCTTATTCCTTATAGGAATTAATTTCATGAGCCCTTAGGAATCAAATTCTATTCAAATGAGAACTCCCATAATAATGATTAGAAATCAAGAGTCTGTTATACCTAGAAACACAAAAGTTATCAAATACTAAAGTGCAGTTTCATCTCACTTTAGAAGAACTACTCAAAGTCAAACCAGAGTAATGGAAGCATATAGAAAACAAATTTTTAGAACTTGCTAATTTTTAGTCTCAAGTAGGATGGCAAAAGAAAGTACCGAAAATACCCATAGGCAAGATAAGGGATATGAGCAAAGGAGAAGAAGGAAACACCTATTTAGAGAATAGAAGCCTACCCAAGAGATATTGAGCATTAGAGTAGTGCCTCTGGGTTGGGCACATGGAATTGATCCTCTCATTCTTTTCGATGGGGGTGTTGATGCTTTTTTGCTTCTAAACTACTAAGTTCCATTCTAAGATAAAGCACATTGAATTCGAACATCATAAGCTAGAAATTTGTAGATGATACACATGAGGTCACAACATCCATACAAGTTGGTCTTATGAAGCCATCTCTTATTAGCTGGATGAATCTAGTCAATGATCCAATGGGGAAGATTGATGGTCAAATTTTGAGTGTCTGCTAAGTACAAGCTAAACCAAGCTTTCTTATGGGGTTGTGTGAACCTATCTTGCCCAAGAAAGGAAAAATGTTGCATACACATGATGAGATGAATTGTGATATTCAAGGTCATAACTACCATATTTTTAAGTTTGGTGAGATATCTATTTTTCATGTTGTCTGGTACTAGCATCTCCTTTTCTGTGGGAATATGCATACCTTGCATATCCAAGGCTTTTTGAACTAAGCTAAGGGTGATTTTGAACTTCTTCAATCTTTTTCCATGTGTCAAGAGCGAAAAACAAAGGTGCTAGGGATTCTCCCATCCTTGTTAGGTCCCAGAGTATTAATAAGGTAGTAACAGTGCATAAAATCTGGTTTAGTTAATCTTGCACTAAAGTATTAAGCTAATCCCTACTTATTCCATATAGGTTGAAGTTCCTTTAAATTTTGTAGTTGCTCAAATTCTTCTGTCAAGAATTGATACTTTCCCCATATGTTGTTAAACTGATATTCTACTTCCCAGATGTATGCTACATCTCCTAGAGTTCCTACCATCTCGTTGAACCAATGAGAATGGGGATTGACCTTCAGTGTGTACCCCATAGGTGGATCCTAGATTGATATTTTGTGCAGGTGTATCAATGCCTCTAGTCTCTATGTGGTATTTCAATGATCGGTAAGGTGTCAACGTCTATCATTGGATGGCTTGCACCTGCTTGGGAATTAGTGCTTGCAAATTCAACCATGATGATGGATGTAGTTGATGTTCTATGGATCTGCTAGAAGAAGAAGAATCAAATTAGTATTGTATCACAAAATAATTGAGACATTATTCCCTTTACAATACCATTGTGATGTCTTTGAATTTTATTAAGTTAGTGATTGTTATGTGTGAGGTTAGTGTTAGTGAAGCTTAATATGGTGAATGGTTCACATAGATGCATACCTAGGAAAATGCAATGAGCTCTGAATGCATATAATGTTATACAAGTGTGTTAAATGGTGGGGTTAGGGGGTTCATTACATCATTTTATTCTCCATACTTCACTTATGGGGTCACAAGTTTTGCATGTGAATACATTTAAGGGTTTCATAGAAGACTCCACCTGGGCCTGGTACTTTTTAGGTACCCATTTCCACGTGATGCTAGGTTCTATTTCTCATGAATATGTGCTTACAATAGCTTTTCTTATTGGTTTTTGTGGGATGGGGGTAGGTGAGAACTCATTCGAACCCAAGAGATTATGTGTTGCTTTATGAGCTTCCATGCAGGTCTTAAGCACCCATATCTATCTAGGGTTGTGGTTAGCCTTCATCGATCACCTAGGTACCCAAAGGGAGAGTGCACATTGTGAATGACATCTTTGATGAACTACCGTTGGTTGCTTTGGTTTCATCAATTGCTTCATAAGCACTAGTGGTCCTAGCAAGGGAGCAGGTGGGGTGCTCACCCTTAAATCTCCATATTTGCTTCTGTATTTTCTAAAGCATCTAAGGCATATGAAGGTCTTGTCGGAGCTTGGGTCTCCAAACTAGTTTTTCTTGTGAAACTTGTGGTCTTTGGTACTCAAGTGAAATCATATTTGTTTGTTCATAGGAATTGGTAGATCTAAAACTAGTGACATGTTGATGCTTTGTTGGTTTCATGTTTTCACATGGATCTGATTGAAGAGATTTTGGAGTAGTAGATTTTGGAACCGGAATCTCGGTGCATTCCTTCTAAGCCATTACAATTTCTTTATGAACCCATCCTTGAGTTACATGTGATATGTTTGTGTAGCTAGATGATCTTTTTGCATGTTTTGAGGTTTCATGGGTGAAGGTATGGCATCTTGGGAAGAACCCCTTTTGTAGAGAACTAACTGTGATGAGATTGTCCAATGTTCGTGCTTCGTGTGTGTTGGAATTAATCTTAACAATGTGGGAGACAACTAATGACATCACATAAGTGAGATGATTCAATTTCATAGTTAGAGAATTATGATCTTGATATACATTGATTTATACTAACCCATACTGCCTTGTGGTAACCTATCTTACTAGCTTATCTTGAGAAAAATATCTTAAACCTTATATGTATACTATCCATATGCTTGGTTTCTATCTAGACACATGATTCCACAAAGTCTACCTCTCATATCTTCGTTTTAGTTGGCATAAGGAGCTCAAGCTATTTGGTTATGCTAGGGAAGCTCTTGTACTAGATAATTTTTATGGTGCTTTTTACTATAACTCTGTGTAGGATCTAAACTTCACAAATTAGAAGGTAGATTTAACTAGGGACACATTTTCTAATTCTCTATATGATGTACATTTTCTTTATTTGCTTGGTACGAATTCTTAATAATTTGTTTCTGAGTTTTCTCTTTACCTTGGATTCATTAGACATCAGCCATACATGTAGAATTAATTACAGAAAAGATTATTAACTCTCCTTAAAACACTCCTTTTTCCTTTATTTTTTCTTGGCAAGTTATAAGGGAATCAAGGTATGTATTGTTATCTTCTTCATAATCATGGATTATGAGGAATTAATCCATATAATCCTAAGGTTCAAGAATTTTTCTTCCACACCAACTAGGATTAGAATTTCTAACTACTATTATTAAGTCCGTTAAAAAATAAATTTGGTACATTAGCTTTCAAAGAGAAATTTTCTTTGAGAATGTAGTTTGTTCTTATATAGTCTTCACAAACCAATTTGTAATTATGGATATGCTTCATTAGCTTTTCACTCTAACACAAAGATGTCCTAGCTTGGTTACTATCAATTTCTTCTTCAAATATCTATTTTTCATGTGATGGATTACAATGCTTGATTAATTGGACTTTTCAGAAAGACGATGGGATTGGTTAAAGTTTTGGGAATTGTTGGGGTTATACTTAAGACTTTACTTCGTGGCTGTCCATGGTTTTGTGCTATGTTGCTACTAATAAAAAGCCAATTTTTAGACCTTGAATTTTGATTTTGTCTATGTGCTTTCCCTAGCCCATCATTGCATCGAACATAGATTCTAAACACTTTTTTATACATTCATCATTACCTTACCTTGTTCTCTAAATTTCCAGTTTTTGGTACCATTTTGCTTTTCTAGATTTCATGTTTTCAATATGAAGCTTGTTTCTATTGTGTATTGCTTGTTTTGTTCATCATAATGACATTGATAATAAGCGGATAAGCATTATGCTTATCTTTCCTCAGTGAAGGTTAAATTCTTAAGTTTTTGGTGGATGAATGAAACTATCCTTCTTGAACCTCAAAAATGAGCATTTGAACAATAGAATGTTATGCTTAAAGACATTTTCAATAAATCTTACTATTACAAATGTTTTGATGGGCTTGAACATGCAAAATGTTTTGACATTCCTTTTTTCCAAAAACTCATAGCATGAATTTTCATATGTACGTAAGTATTGTTTTGATTATAACCATTGGATTCATCAAATGGATGGATAGGATTGCTTCTTCATATCAAATCTAGAGAAATGGAGGATAAAAAAGATGCCCTCGAATGTTGGGAAGATCAGGACCATCCGATTCATGCTAACATGGATTTAGATAACATTAGCCGATATCTTTGAAGAAATTTTCATTATTATGCTTGGCCATCAAATTAAGGTTTATCCAAGTGAAAAAACTCGTAGATCCTTCTAGCTTTGGTGAATCTCCACTCTTCAAAGTGAGCTCATCCTGACCATATGACATGGATTAATCATCTTTTGCCATATGGCAATCCTTGAAGCCACCAATCTTCTTAACTTAGAAAACTATGGTAATCCTAAAAATTGGCTTTTATGCTCTTTGATCCTCCAAATATGCTTTGATGAAGATGAAAATTTTTAGGACTATGTTTTCAAACTCTCATTTAGGAATATGCAAAAAAAAATCCCATTTGAATCTATTTTATATAAGTTTGACTATATTCGGAAGTTTGCAAGGTGACATTGAGGTGTGTAGAAAGCTTTGATAGCCTTAAAACTTTATACAAATTTTTAGCCTTATATGGTCTTTATACATGCCAGGCCATAAGGTGAACAGAAATTCCTATACAAGATTTTATAGGAACTAAGTGAAAAAATTACATTTTTACAAAATGCACATGGGCATATCAATGTGTTAGAAAATCCATTTACAAGTGAATTTCAAGCTATAGAGCACCTTTGATAGTCTTTATAAGTATATGAATTTTCATGTGCTTTGATGATAGTGAAAATTCCACCCTAATTTCCAAAATAGATACCTTTACTAAATGTGTTTCCTATAGGCCTTCACAAGTGAGAGCTGAGAGAAAATCTCGAGGATAGCACCTGTGGTCCTTGAATCCTTGTTGCAAAGAGCAATCAATATAGTTATCATTATAAATCTACTTGCAATTGATTCCAGTCAACTACAGATGAAGTGTCATGTGTTGGGTATCAATAGTTTGTGAAGTGATCATCTGTTTGCATGGAAATAATTGGAGGAGGTGGATTGGCCTAGTGATCAAGACCTCTGAGTGATACTCCTCAAAATTTAATTTATAGCATGTTGGGAGGTATTTGATTTTGTGGTGCCAAGCATAGTAGATTTGTCATGATGGTGTTGTACTCATGTCATAGACAAGATCTAAATTAACATGCTCAAAACTTGGAGTAGATACATGAGGTGCCTTGATCTTTCAAAATACCTTGAATGTGCTTTGCATAAGATAAAAATCCTTTAGCTGCTTGCTTGTTTATATCCATTATTCACTCTAAATGAGGGAGCGAATGCCTAATAGTTTCCATCATATATGCAATGGTGAGGTCCCCTCTAGTAGCGCTAAATAGGGATAGTTTAGATCATTCTCTACCTTGAAGGAAAAAGTAGTCTAGGACAAACATCTAGATATTAGACCATAGCAGGGATTAAATAGTATGTGTAGCAAGCCCTCGGCCCATGCATGCATCATCTCAAGGTTTCTTTTTATGCTATAAGAGGCATATCTTCTAGTTGGAATTGCTTCACATGCATGGGGAGCTTCCCAATGATCCTCTTTATTTCTACTTTACAACTGGCAAGATCAAGAAATAGTTAATATATTGAATCTCATTGGTAGAGATGTAGCACTGAGATGCGAGTTCCTAGAAGTAAGCTAGTTTCAAGATTGTTTATTCAAACATGGCCACTACTTGTAATTGGGCCTTGAGAGTCATATATTCATAATTCAATTTGGCATGAGCTTCTAATAATGCAATGTAATGGTTTAATATAACTTTGATAGTCTCTGGTGGCACTACTTGGAATCCGATTAGACTAAGTGGGCACTAGGACTATCGATTGCAAGTTCAAAATTATGTTTATTTTTCTCTTGAAGGAATTGGTTCTCTTCATGGGTGGCTATTAGATGTCTTTGTAATAAGCCCATATTGTGTGTCAGCTTTGCATTGTGTTCCATTTGAGATTGAAGGAGCTCCTCTACTTCTCCAACTACTTGCTTGCTTTGAGTCTTGAGTTCAACCTCTAGAGTGTTGTGTATATCCTTGAGTTCTGTATACCTAGCATTGACGGAAGCATTTTCTATGCTCAAAGAATTTATTTGTGTCTGTATCTATAAGGTGTATGCTTGTAATTCTTGGTATCATTTTCCATTGTAGTAAATTCTTCACGAACTTGATGCATACACATAAACATTTGTTGTAGAGCATTGTCAATGGTGGATGATGAATAAATAGGATTGGAATCCATTAATGCTTGAGTATCTAAGTTTTATGCAAAGAGTATGGGAGAGGGGATAAGAAGAGATGATACAAATGTGAATACACTTTTGATTGTTGGTGAGGCTGGTGGAGGAGGGGATTGGGAGTTATGTGTGAAGTTTGGAGTGAGGTCTTGTGGATAGTGAGATATCCATTATGTCAAACATGGTGAAATGTGTGGTGTCGATAGTGAAAATTGATATTGGTAAAGTCGTGGGTACTAATGTGAAAAAAAATCTGAATAAAAACAAGAGTTAGGCAAGTGGAGTGGGGTAATGTAATGTTATATTAGACAAGATTGGTTGTGTTGGGGGATTGAGAAAATGTCAAACAAAGGATGGAATGGACACAAACGAAGTGGGGTTAATGGATGTGAATGATAGAGGGGTGGGTTTAGGGAGGGGCAAGGAGAAAGGTACTAATATAGGTTAGATAAGGGTGGAAATGATGCAATGGTTGGAGGAATAGAAGTAGTTTTGGTAATAGGGGTGTACACAATGGTTGTTAGAGGTGATGTTACAAGAACCTATTCTCTGGAGAAGATGGATGTATGCTTGGGGGATGGGGGTGGAGATAGAACAGAGACATGTGAATACGTTGGAGTTTTTGCTAGCATATCAAAAATGTCTTGAAATTCCTAAAAAACTGGGGATAGGGTGGTGATGGGGGAAATGGGTGATTCAATTAAGGAGGCGCTATTGATGGGTGAGATACGAGGGACTGTGTGGCCACACAATGTGAATTGATGGGATAAATTGGGTGTTACAGTACTAGAACTTGAATGGAATGTCCAATGTGGGATTGGAGACATACATGAAGAGGATCGAACCTCTCAAGTGGTTCTTGGGAGAGTTAATTGAGTTCTTCAACCACACGAAAACTACGTCTAGATCATCTCAATGAATGGTGCATCAAAACCACTATTATCAAGTTCTTGCTAGAGAAGCTCTTGGCTCCATTCTTTGATGAGTTCATAGTGGGTGCAAATAGCTTGCATTGTTTCATAGAGCCTTTGCAGATCGATCTAGAATCTGATCCTCTTCTATGTGTTGGCCTTCCTCTTGTTCATGGAGATTCAAACAGACACCAATCTAAGCGTCTCAAAGTCTACTATAGGTTTAGCAGAACTTGATAGGGTATTGCTATTCAACTTTTTGAGATACAATCAATTTTCTGCATCAGGGTATTTTAGTTAGTGGACATGGTTGAAAGCAGTGATGTATTTCGTATGTTGGCTATTGAAGATAAATTGGATGGTACGAATTACCCATTATAAGCTTATATGATGCGTCATGTATTGGTCACAAAAGGATTGTGGAATATTGTGCAGGGTATTGAAAAATGTCCTATTACACCTGCATACTAAACTTGCTAATGCTGATGGCATCGAAGATGGTGATATTCTTCAGATTCTTGTTCATGCTACAGTTCCTATTGCACCTACTGTAGAGAAAATTTGTTGGGATGGCAGAGATGCTCAGGCACATGCATTGATAGCATTGTTTGTCAAACATGTCATTATTCCTCACATTCGCTCTTGCAGAATAACTACGGATGCTTGGGATACACTTACCACATTGTACCAAGCTAGGAATGAGGCTCGTGTTGCTTACCTACGAAAAAAGTTGGAGAGTGAGTATATGAATGAAGGTGAATCTATGGATAGTTTTTTGAGAAAGATGAAGGATTTGATAGAACAATTGATTTCTACTGATGAAGTCCTTCCTGAAAGTTCACTTGTGCAGACTGTTTTGAATGGTCTTCCCAACTCATATCAGAGTTTTGCTTCTACTCTTCATTTGATGATGAAAGGCAATCCGAATGCCTTAACATTTGAAGAGCTAGTTTTTGTTCTATTGCAAGAAGATCAGTCTAGGAAAAACAGTTCTATTATGCATGTTGTAGATCAAGCTTTCTTGGCTAGCCAGAAGGGCAAAAGTAAATGGAGCTCATCTACTAGTATGCAGAAATTTGCAAATGTTGCACATTTGAAGAAGGAAGACAAAGATGAGAAGAAATCAAAAAAGTAGAAATTGTTTTGCAAATACTGTAAAGCTAATGATCATGTCATTACGAGTTGTCCAAAACTAGCTGCTAAAGAGGCAAAGAAGAAAGAGGTCAGAATGGTTGTTGCAAGGGCCTCTACATCAAAAATGGATTTTGTTAATCTTGTGCAAACTGAAGAATGGGCATTCACTATTGTTTGTAGTTTTGACCCATCTTCTCATGAGCTGTGTATGTCTGCAGTAGGCTCAAATGTTTGGTATCTTGTTACTGGGGTAACGAAACATATTACCTCGCAGCCTAGTTTCTTCACTTCACTCGAGCCTGCCCCTACAGGGAATACTATCACATGTGCCAACAACTCCTCTTATCCTATCATGGGAGTTGGTAAGATCATTGTGACTACTGTTGATGGTAGTTATTTCACTTTGTCAAATGCTTTATTTGTGTCAGGGATCAAGAAGAATCTGTTATTAGTTTCGGCTTTAGCCAAGATTGGCTTGGTTGTGAAATTTGTTGATGACAGGTGTACAATTCATGATTTGTCAAATGGCGATGTGATATTGCTTCTTGCATTTTATGTCGTGGGCTATATAATCTCATAGACTATGAAAGATCTATGAATTATTCAATATGTGCATTTCATGATTCTCAAGCTATGTCAGATGCAAAGCTTTGGCATGCATGCTTTGATCATCTAAATTTTGCTAGTTTTCTACGCCTGTAGAAATCTAAAATGGTGTCCTCTTTGCCCAAACTTGAGGCACCCATTAAACATGTCTGTGAAGGTTGTATTTTGGGCAAAATGCAGCGTTCCTCCTTTCCAAAAGATGGTTCAGTTCGAGCTAGTCAGAAATTGCAACTTGTTCATAGTTATGTCTATGGTCCTATGCACACACCCTCTTTTCAAAACTATCTTTACTTTGTGACCTTCATCGATGATTTTTCCAGGCATGCATGGGTATATCCATTGAAGCAAAGTCAAAGTGTTTATGTGCTTCAAACAATTCTTGGTTTTGGCTGAAAATCTATCAGCATGTAAACGGGCACCCTCTGTTTTGATCGAGGGGGAGAATACATGTCTTGTGACTTTAGTGCATTTCTGATTGAACGTGGGATAAAACATCAGTGTACAATGAGGTATACACCTCAACATATTGGAGTTGTTGAACAGATGAATAGGTCACTCATGGAGATGGGGAGGTGTATGGTCAAGAGTCAGGCTTTACCACATAGTTTCTAGCTTGAGGCTGTCATGTGTGCAACATATGTAGTTAATAGGTGTCCCACTAAAGCATTGCATTCTATCACTCCATATGAGGCTTGGCATGGTTGTAAGCGATCTATTGCTCACTTGCGTGTTTTTGGTCGTCTGGTATATGCATTAGTTCCTTAACAACATCGCAAGAAATTGGATGATAAAGTGGTAAAATGTATTTTTGTTGGGTAAAGTTCTGAAAACAAAGGCCATCATCTATATCATCCACATAATACACATATTTTGGTTAGCTGTGATATTGTTTTTGTGGAAGATTTTATTCAATCATTACCTTCATGTACTAAGGAGACATATGTTAGCTCCAAACACATGTATAATACTTTGTTGCCTCTTTTTATAGGTGGACAATCTAGTGCTCGTCCTAATGAGACAAATTCTCAGCCTTTGAGGCTTCATGTGATGATGCATATCATTCCATTTTTTATGTAGATTTACATGATGCACTTGTTGATGAGAGAGTTGGTATTGAGGAGGCAAAAACTATGCCAAAATGCCTAGTGCAGAGTTTGCATGATAGCAAATTAGATGCACCTTTTTCATACCATACTCATTCAGCCTCTCATAGTGCCTCTTTTGCATCAGATTTCTATGTTATGGTTGCCTCTAGTCTCTCTGATGAGCATGAGCCTCTTTTATTTGATGAAGCACGAAATTATGAAAAATTGGATGGCTGCTATGCAATTTGAATATGATGCTATAATGAAGAATGTTACCTGGTCTTTATGTGACTTGCCTCTTGGCAAGAAGGCCATTGGCAGTAAGTGGGTATACAAGCTGAAGTGTAAGCCTGATGGAATAGTTGACATGTATAAGGCTAGGCTTGTTGCAAAGGGTTATGCACAGGAAAAAGGCATTGATTTTGATCAGACCTTTGCACCTACATGCTGAATGACTACTGTTACGTAGCATATGTGCACTTGTAGCTCATCATGGTAGGAATGGACATCAGTTGGACATTAAAAGAACATTTGTAAATGGTGACTTGCATGACGAAGTGTATGTTTTTCAACCCTATGGCTTTGTGTAGAAAGGGCATGAAAACTAGGTGTGTAGGTTAAAGAAGGCATTATATGGTTTAAAGCAAGCATCATGTGCTTGGTATGAAAAGATACATGCCTCTTGCACATGGTTTTGAGAATAGTCTAATTGAGAACACCTTATATGTTAAGCATGCTAATGATGTGCTTCTGATCATTGTTGTGTATGTTGATGACATGATGCTCACTAGTCCTCATGACAAGCATATTGCTGATTTTAAGGCTGATTTGCATGCATCATTTGAGATGTCTGATTTGGGGCATTTGCATCATTATTTGGGCATTCAATTTATGGAAGTTGATGGTGGAATGACTTTGTGTCAAATGAAATATGTTGAGACATTATTGCAGCATTTTGGCCTTGAAGACTGTAAGCCTATTGCCATTCCAATGGAGACAAGTTTACGATTGAGTCTTCATGATGTTGGAGATTCATTTGATGTTGTTCTCTATCAGCAAGTTGTTGGATGCTCGATTTACTTATGCATTACTTGGCCAAATATTCAGTTTTTTGTCTCACATATGAGCAAGTTTATGCATTGCTTAGGTGCCAAGCATTGGTAGGTGGTCCGTTAAGCACACATTTCGCTACTTGAGTGCTACCCAGCTACTTGGATTGTTTTATCCCAAGGGGGGATCACTACTGCCATATTTGCATGCTTTTTCTAACAGTGATTGGGCTAGTTGCTATGACACTCGTGTGTCCACTAGTGGCTTTTGGTTCATGCTTGGTAGCTCATGTATATCTTGGTTGAGAAAGAAGCAGCCTACTGTGGCCACTTCTAGTTGTCAGGCCGAGTATAGGGCAACTTTCACAGTGACTGTTGAGTGTATGTGGCTCAGATGCCTTATGGTTGATTTGGGTGTTGGTCAATCTTCTACCACCACCATCTTCATTGACATTCATAGTGCATTGGCACTTGCGAGATACCCTGTGTTCCATGCTCACTCTAAGCACATTGAGGTGCAGTATCATTATGTCAGGGAGAGGTTCTCTACTAGAGAGATCATCTTGGCATATGTGCCCAGGAGAACATTGTAGACCTTTTCACAAAGGCTCTATCTAGGGAGAATTTTGAAGCTTTCCACAAAGCTTTGGGCTTACTTCCTTTTATGGAGTGATTCCACATAGCTTGGCACTTCATTATACATGAGTGCCAGTTCCTTGTTCATCGCATCACTCCCAGAGAAGATTTGTTGATATATTTAGGTACTGATGTGTGTGAACATACTAGGACCGCTAGGGCATGTTTTTCCCTCTTTAGGAGGCTTTTTCCCTCTGCTTTTATATATGCCTATAGCCCTAATGGGTTACTTATCTTTGTACATTCTAGTGGTAATACATTCAGTATTGTGTGTTGTGCTCCAAGCTTCTTCTTCTTCCTTGTGCTATTTGCATGCTTCTGCAAACGTCTAACTCCAACATGGACGAGTTTCCCTTACCTAGACTGAGAGAACACCCTACGATATTGAGACCTACTCAGTTGGTAAAGTCATTGAAAACTACTTAGACGGCACCAGATATCCATGTTATCATGTAGTTAAATAGAGACAAGTATTAAGAGTCAAACACGTTGATGACTTGTTCACTCAATATAATGTCTTTCATTTAATTTGAAGAATAGATCCTTGACATGGTTCCAACCACTACATCAAGGTCAGTTTAGGGACATTAGTCAATTGCAAGAATCATTTATCACAGATTTCTCTAAGAGTGGTATGAGATATAACCACTTCATCATTGATCCATAGCTTCAAGCAAACATCTCAAGAGACAATTCTACTAGCAGGTTGTAGGTTTAGGCATACATTGAGAGATGCCCCATTCCAGAGTCACCCACACCATCAAAACAAGTGACATTATTTTTGGATCGTTTGCTAAGTGAAAAGTTAAGGTCTTATGTATACTTGAAGGGACCTAGCACCATAGGAAAATTTGTGCAAATGTGTATAGATATCAAGGAGTACTTGGGAGAAAAGTTGGAACTTTCAAAGATATATAAGGATTCTGATAGCTCTACCAGTTTCATGTCGAAACCCTTGACATCCATTGATGAATTGGCAAAAAAAAGTAGCTCAAAAATTAGGATTCTCAAACAAACATACCCCTAGAATGGTCTGAGTATGGAGATGTTATAAAGGAAATCCTAATAGCAATTATTGCATGATAGAGAGATGGTACACCAACCACACTGCACAATATTGCCCATACAAGAAAGGGGTGGTTCGGCAAAATTTCCAATAGCCATATCAGTAGCCAAAAAGGTAACCAAGTCAATACCAATAACAACCATACTTTAGGCCCTAGCAACCTTATCAACCCCACTACCATGATCAATAGAGACCACAACTAGTGTTAGGTCAACAGCCTCCATCCCCTACCAATGTTATTCTAGTCAAATATTACAGCATGGGATAACCTGAATAGAGCCTTAGTGCCCGCATCCCCACTTATTTCAAAAAGTGATCCCAATATTTAGAGCTCTGACTCGACCCATGTGGATAGCCGGCTAGCTTACTACATGGATTCACCTAAGCATAATGAGGTATATCCCTATGAAACACTTGTTGAACCAAGTTGGGAACCAAAATACACAAATGTGATGTATGCAAATCCAAGATCTAGATCTCAACCAAGGTAGATGAGGCCCCAAGCACCCATAGGACCATGTTATAGATGCCAAGGAGATCATTTCATTTGTGATTGTTCAATTCATCCACTAGGGCAACCCCAATTGGTGGTAATTCAAGGCTTTTTTCCTAATTGTGGAAAGGAACATCGCTTAACAGACTTTCCCAAAAACCTTAACAATTCTCAAAAGATTACACCAATTAATTTATTGGCTTGGTTTTGGATTCCAATGGAAGTATAACCACTACAGCTCCCATGCAAGTAATGACTATAGCCCAATCTCTAAAACAAACTAAATGAGTAGATCAAGAGAAGAATTCAGAGGGAAGTGAGTCAAGGAGTGTAGCTAGAAAGAGAACTAGAACTTGGAAGGATAGCCATGAGAGAATGAAGAGACAATGGGCTAAAAAGATGAGCAAATTAGAAGAAATCCTCAAGGAAATGAAAAAAAAACTAATAGAGATTGCATTGCAAACACATCCTCAAGCACCACTTTTATCATCTCATCAAAAATGCCCATCCATACCACCACCACCCAGAGCAAGATCGGTCCTCGCGAATCCCACCCCTGAAGACTTGGACATGATGTTCAAGGCTTATCAGGCTAGGCTTCAAGAATGGCAGAATGTGAGAGAGCTAGATAATTATTATCCCATAGCAGTCCTAGAGATGAGATAACCAATCTTTGCATGAAAATGGTGGAATTAGCTCAAGCTATGTTCCATGCAAGTTTTCTTTTCAATCATACTAACTACTTGTTACAATTACACTTTGAAGGAATATTGGAGAGGTTAGAGTGGTTGATAGCTAAAACTAGGACATTGGTGACACCAAAGGCATAGAGTAGTAGAAGTGAAAGGCTCTTACATTCCTAATTCTACAAATATTGGAATTCTCTCTTTGGTAAATCATAACTCATAGGAGTTCTTGAGAGAGATTGAAGAGGAGAAATGGGCCAAAGAGGACAAGAACACTCTTTCAATTGAGATAGTGGATGATCTTCATGATCAATTCCCTCACGACATTCCCTCTATCTATGGAGAACAAGAGGATATGTAATCCAGTGAGCGATTAGACTTTGAATCCAATTCCTTGTAGGAATTGCCTCACTTCACATACCCATGGGATTCTAAGTCTACTCACATGAAAGCCCCCATAGTAATGGTAAGCAATGATGAATCAATTCTACCAAGGAACATGGAAGTAGTGAAGAACACTAAAGTGCAGTATCAACTCACTTTAGAGGAGCTACTAAAAATTAATCCAAAACTATGGAAGCATATAGCTAACCAAATGACAAAAATAGATAAGCCACAATCTCAAGCAAGATCATAAAAAACAATGCTAGAGGTACCCTTGGATAAGATAGGAGATATGAGAAAAAGAGAGGAAGGAAACACTTATCTACCTACCACTTATCAAGATTACACAGCGAAAGTTATTCTGGATTCAAGAGCTAGAGTTGTTATTGTTACCACTTCTTTATGGAAGCGATGGAGCAAACCAACACTTAGGCCAATGCAAATGAAGTTGCAAATGGAAAACATACATATAGACAAAACCTTTAGGTTACTAGAAGACATAACCCTAACCATCTATGGTGTGGAGTTTGAACATACATTTGCCATATGTGATTTTGGTAAGAATCATGTCTATGAGATGGTTTTAGGAAGACCCTTTATGTGACAATTGTAGATAGTGTAGGAGTGGGGAACCAATTCCTTGTACTTATAGCATCCAGGAGTGACAACTAAAATCAATCTCAAAGATTATTCCCATAAGGATGTGCCACCCCTGCAATGGAATCCAATCCGTAGAACACTAGATGAAATAGATTTAGGGCACTCCATAGGATCAAAGCCCTCATCGGTGCATGAAGACACTCACTTATGGATATGTAAAGTTATAGTGGAAGAAGAGAAAAGGTTAACCTCTAGAAGTGTAGGTGCTAATGAGAACCCTAGATCAATTCAAGACCCAATCTATGCACCTATGGTGTTTCTAGATGAAGAATTTGAACCCCACATTTGGGGAGAAATTCTAGACATAATGGATGTAGCTCTCAACAAAGAGCAATGGATCCCCATTGTGATGAGGATGGCTATGACATCTCAGTTTTCACCATAGGATCACTTATGCTTAACTCAATTATAGAGGAATGTGAGCCTAGCAAGACCTATTGACATATTTCAATAGTGATGTGTGTGAACTCACTAGGACAATCTGGGTTCTTTTTTCCCTCCTTAGGACGTTTTTTTCCACCCCTTATATATACACCTTTAACCTTAACATGTCACTTATCTTTGTACATTCTCTTGGTAATACATTCAATATTGTGTGTTGCAATCCAAGCTTCTTCCTCTTCCTTGTGATGTCCATGTGCTCTCGTAGACCTCAAATCCAACAATTTGTATCAGAGCAGGTCATTGCTTCATCTAGGGCATCTTCGACACCCCTCTGGTCACGGTCTCAAAATCTCACAAAAACTGGTGAGCATACTAAAGGCAATTAGGAGTTCAAAATAGCTCTGCTATGTCATGCCTGAATCGGGATCGAAGCTCATTTTGGCCTCCAAATGCACTATTGTAGTGCTTATGTAGGCAATTTTCATTTTGGGCCATATAGGTTGTAGTTTGCCAATACAAGCAGCTCGAAGTCTTCTACAGATTTAGCAAAGCTCAATAGGGTAGCTATGCTCAACTTTTCGAGATACAAACATTTTTTTGCATCAGGGTATTTTAATCAGTGCCCATGGATGAAAGCAATGATGTATTCCCTATGTTGGTTGTTGAGGATAGATTTGATGGTACTAACTACCCATTATGGGCATATATGATGCGTCATGTATTGATTGCAAAAGGACTGGAATAGTATGCAGGGTGTTGAAAAATGTCATATTACACATGTAAATACAATTATCTAAGGTTATGCAAATGGCATTGAAGATGATGATCTTCAAATCCATGTTCGTGTTGTGATTCCTACTACACCTACTAAAGAGAAACATCATTGGGATGGCAGAGATGCTCATGCACATGCATTGATAGCTTTTTCGATCAAATACATACCAGGCAAGAAATGAGGCTCATGTTGCTTACCTCTAAAAATAGCTGGAGAGTGAGCACATGAATGAAGGAGATTCCATGCATATTTTTT
Source organism: Ceratopteris richardii (assembly GCA_020310875.1). Classification (NCBI taxonomy): domain Eukaryota; kingdom Viridiplantae; phylum Streptophyta; class Polypodiopsida; order Polypodiales; family Pteridaceae; genus Ceratopteris; species Ceratopteris richardii. The sequence continues at coordinate 168,099,202 of CM035424.1, read as the reverse complement.
TGTCTAAGATCAAAGATTTGGAGAGTTGATTTCTACTGATTAAGTCTTACTTAATAGTTCACTTGTGCACACTCTTCTTAATGGTCTTCTAGATTCATATTAGAGTTTTTCTTCTACTATTCAGTTGATGATGAAAGAAAATCAAAATGCCTTAACATTTGAGGAGTTAGTCTCTGTTTTGTTGTAGGAAGATCAATCTAGATAGAACTCATCAATCATGCATGTTGCAAATCAAGCTTTCTTAGTTAGTCAAAAGGACATGGGAAAATTGAGCTCATCTTCTAGCAAGCAGAGATTTGCTAATGCTACACAATCAAAGAAGAAAGATAAAGATGAGAAGAAATAAGAAAAGCAGAAATTTCTTTGCAAGTATTGTAAAGGAAATGATCATTTCATAAAGAGTTGTCCAAAACTAGCTGCAAAAGAGGCAAAGAAGAAAGAGGCTAGAAGGGTGGTTGCAGAGGCCTCTACACCTAAAACAAGGTTTGCTAATTTTGTGCAAAATGAAGAATGGGTGTATACTATTGTTACAATTTTGACCCATCTTCTCATGAGCAGTGTATGTCTATAGTAGACTCAGATGTTTGGTATTTTGATAGTGGAGAAACTAAACATATCACCTTAGAGCATAATTTCTTAAGTTTACTTGAGCTTGCCCCTATAGGGAGTACTGTCACATGCACCAACAACTCCTCTTATGGGGGTGATAAGATCATTCTGACTATTGTTGATGGTAGTTCTTTTACATTGTCAGATTCTTTGTTTGTACCAAGGATAAAGAAAAATTTGTTGTCAGTTTTGGCATAATCCAAGATTTTCTTGGTTGTCAAATTTGTTGATGACAGATGTGTAGTCCATGATCTCTCAAATGTTGATGTTATTATTGCTTCTAGCATTTTATGTCATGGGTTGTATAAACTCATAGACTATGAAAAATCAATGAATGATTCAACTGTGCAATACATGATTCTCAGACAAACTCAGATGCAAAGCTTTGGCATGCATTCTTTGGTCATCTAAATTTTGCGAGCATGCTATGCCTATAGAAAATTGAGATGGTGTCCTCTTTGCCCAAACTTGAGGCACCTCGTAAACATGTTTGTGAAGGCTATATTTTGGGGAAAATGCAGTGTTCCTTGTTCCCAAAAGATGGTTTACTTCAAGTTACTCAAAAATTGCACCTTGTTCACAATCATGTATGTGGTTCTATGCAGACACCCTCTTTTGGAAACTACCTTTACTTCATGAATTTTATTGATGATTTTTCCAAGCATGCATGGGTGTATCTACTAAAATTAAAGTCTGAAGTGTTTATGTGCTTCAAACAATTTCTTATTTTGGCTGAAAATCTATCAGCATGTAAAATGGACACCCTTTGTTTTGATGGAGGGGGGGAATACATGTCTTCTAATGTTAATGCATTTCTAGCTGAACGTGCAATAAAACATCAACATATAGTGTCATATACACCTCAATTGAATGGATTGGCTAAAAGAAAGAACATGTCTCTCATGGAGATGGCGAGGTGTATGGTCTTCATTGGTAAAGGAACCATCCTTCTCAAGTTTCCAAATGCATGAAGAACCATTATGATGAAACTTTTGATCCTTCCGATCACGTGGTCGAGTATAAACAAGTGCTCTGAGTAGATCAAGTGAATGATCACTCAATTGAAAGCTTTTGGGATCACATTGGTAGAAATAACCTTGAATTGGTACCAATTAATGGATAGATGGACATTCAAAGATGTGAGGCCTCTCCTAGATGAGTTCATTGGTGAGTTCTTGAAGAAATGAATTAGATGTGACACCTCTTTTTTTATCCATAGCTTGAAACGGCATAGTCATGAGAAAGTGAGGCTTACCACTCGTGAGTTTAAGAAATATGTGGATAGATGTCTAGTCAAGGAGCTTCCATCCCAAGAAAATCCGATTTCCCTCTTCTTGGATGGATTTCTTAGTAGTGAACTGCAAGCATTTGTCTTTGTCAAGCACTTACAAATGCTTTGATGCATTCTTGGAAGAGAGCATAGAATTGGAAGAAAATATGGAAAAAGACAAATTTTCCATAAGTACACACTACATTAGAATGTTCTATGAGTAATGGATTGCATGTACTTGGGAACTCAACAACCATCACGAAATCAAGTATATCAAAGTGCATCTCAATGTGTGCAACCACTGAGAAGATGTTACTAGTGTGGAAGAGATCATCGTACACAAAGTTGTACTTTTGGGAAAGCCCAACATGTACATAGAACAAAATTGAATTATTGTCAATACTACCAAAATCTCACAATCACACCACGGATGAATCTCATTACAATTGAAAATATGTGAGACAACCTCTAGCATGTCAATCAAGGCCATATCCTCATTCTCATCATGGTCTTTTAGGAGACTATAATCATTGGGAATATTAGCAAGAACCTACGCCACAAACGGATCAAGAAGATCCTAATTCACCACAACCTATCCCAGAACAACAACCCTCTCCACTACAAAATGTTTTGCTTGTGAAATACACCAATCTGGAAGAAAACAAAGAACAAGCCATTGTGCATATTTCATTTGAGAACCCACTTATGATTATCCTGAAGGAGAGAAATAGTATTATGAGGAGCCATAAAAGAACTAATTTTCTTCTTATGATGCTCCATACTATGTCGAGGATTCTAATTGGAATCAAGGACTAGTAGAGTTATTCTATTGTGTGGTAACCACTATTAGACCTCCTATGATACAAAATAGAGCACCACTAATAAGAGAAACTTGTTATAGATGTAATGAAGTCTAGTTTATTTGTGATTTTCCTCATCCATCCAATAAGCCTACTACAAGAACTAAGTGCACATTTTTTATTAAGTATAAGAAAGAGAATCTCTTCGAGGATTTCCTTGAAAATCCAAATAAAGAAAATTTTGTTCAGATAAAAATCCTAGAGATAGTAGGAACTACCCATATATGGAAAGAGACCTCAATATTGGTGCAAGCTATGAATAGATCTCAACAACAACATCAAGAAGTCCAAACAAAACTCAAGATCTTCAATCCCTTTGACACTAACAAAGAAGAATGAAACCCTAGAATTATAGAGAAAACCAAAAACAAGTGCAAAACTCCAAAAGGAGAACTCAAGATTGGAAAGCTAGAAAAGGGAAACCTAAGAGGAAATAGAAACAGTGAGTGAGTGACTTACAAGAGAACTTGAAAAAAACAAGAAAAGAACCGAATGCTCAGCAAATCTCTTAGAAACCATGCATAATCATTGACTCAAGCAACATCAATTTTGGATGAACCTATAAGGAAGTGCATCAAGCACTATCAAGATCAGTTCTAGCAGATCCTTTGCCTGAAGACTTACAAATGATCTTAAAGCCATATCAAGTGAGAATAACCATAGGATCTAGTTTAGAGCACCATGACTAGTGCTATCCTAGAGAAGACCTAGAAAGGGAAAGGTCAGCTTTGTGTAAGAAAAATGTTGGAATTTGATCATTTCATTCTACGACAATTCCCATGGTCATACCAAATACTTGGATTCTAGAACCATAGTTCTAGGAACTCATGCAACAATTGGCACATAAAGATCCATCTTAAAGACACATTAGATCTAATCAAGAAACTTATCACATCCCAAGAATGTCAAGAACAAAAGTAGAGATCAAGAAAATCGTCCCATATATGGAGGAAGCTTAGCCTCAAGAAGTCAAGAAAGAGTTTACAAAACCAGATGGAAGAAAGAAAAACAGAACAACTTGCTTATCCCTAAGAAATTCATGGGACAACAAAATGAGCATCCAGAATGAGCTTGTTATGGTGATACTCAAAATCTCCGTATTCATGAGGAAGACTCCATGAGTTTACACACTCTTCCTAACTAGTTGGGGGAGTATGAAGATAGAACGAAATACAAGAGAGTTGAAACCATGAGGAAAGGATGCATTAATCTCTTGAGTGAGTGAATGTTTTTTGAATGTTTATGTGAACTATTCATGCATTTTACCCTAGGTACTTGTTGAGTTCGAAGTTTTAGGATGGATGATAATCTTCGATTAAAGAGGTCATTATAATCAACAAACCTACATCCTTGTTCCCCAACCTCCCTTTTTCTAGGGATAACTACTAATTTTCTAAAGCCAAAATGTTATGCCTTCCTCTTATTGACTTATTTTCTCTTTTGCAAAGTACTTACCAAAGCCTCTTCATGGCATAATCCATGGATTGAAAGGCTCATGAAACTTTTTTGCAAGGTGCTTCATCAGCCCTCTATACACATTCCACCTATAAGGATGCAATCAATTTTAGTTTGTTGTAAACATCAATATATCTAGTATACATTACTCAAATTTGAGATCAATTCAATAGCCTTAAAACCATCTGAGTATTATAACTCTTTTTGGAAAATGTTGGTTCTCTACTCTAAGTAGCAAGGGACAATCTTGTGAATTTGTCCCTTGATCTTTTTTTAATATATTGACAAGTATTCAAGGATAAGGTAGAATCACAATTGGCTTCTATTTAGAATCAGACACTATGATTGAAGGACCCAAAAACAATAACAAGTTTAATGGTCTGTCCATATTCTTAATTGAGGTATGGCCATATTCTTTATTGAGATAAACGGATCTATTACATGTGAGTCTTCCTAAATTGGGATTGATTTGCTAAATGCAAAGGAGAAAGTGTTTCTTAAACATCTCTTTGAAACCCGATTGAAAGTACACTATCTTCATATTTCTAGACTTGCAACCTCTTACATTCCACTATTACGTTCAAAAAGTGTCAAGATGGAATCACTTTGATTAGATAATGACCATCGGATATTTCAGGTTATCAATTATAAGTCTCCTATTTCATTTAAGTTATTAACAAAGTTTTTTGGTTTGTCTCACATTGATTTTGAGAAAGCAAATGTCAATCTAGTTGTATAGATATAATGCATGTTATTTTTATGGTCATGATTATTATACATGTCCATTTTATTACCATGATATGCATATTATTTTTATGGTTAAGATTATGTGAGTACTGGTTTGAATTATAGTTTGGTTATGATCTTATTTGTAGGTTATGTTTATGCAAGTTAGGGTTATGTTTGAGATATGCATGTTATTATTGTGGTTGTGATCATTATCTTGTAGGTTATAAACAATTTGATGTATATTTATGGTTATGGTATGTATGTTATTGTTGTGACTATACAACTTATGATTGAGCAAGTTGTGTTTATGCCTACGTCTGTGGTTATACA